>JAMXBD010000191.1:0-562500 GCA_024138025.1 Combretum micranthum | reverse complement strand
TCCAAACCGGGGACGACTGCATTTCTCTTGGTGATGGAAGCAAAAAAGTACATGTTGAAAAAGTAAATTGCGGGCCTGGTCATGGCATGATGTGAGTAGCCTCGACAGGACCAAGAATGAAGACCCTGTCGTTGGGTTCACTGTGAAAAATTGCACCCTAACTGGGACAGATAACGGTGTTAGGATTAAGACATGGCCTGCTTCTCATGAAAGAGTTGTCTCTGATATACATTTTGAAGATATTATCATGCAAAACGTCAGCAATCCAGTAATCATAGACCAAGTTTATTGCCCATGGAATCAATGCAATGCAAAGGAAAGTTTTAAGTAACAAAAAAAAAAAAAAATAAAGCAAAAGAAACAAAATTGTACCTCTTGAAACTTTTGAATACAAATATACCCATTTAACATACATTGAGCTTTTCTACATAAAAATTACCAAGGGAGTCCATGCATTTATAGAACTTATGTAAGAGTGCTATTGCCAATGTGTTTATTAAGCGCGAGGCATGGCCTTTTTTATTTTTATTTTTTTGCATATTAAAAAAACATATCAATGTAATTTATCAAATAACAAGCTAGCAAAAAATTTTCATAAAGCCAGGAATATTGGACACAAATCTTAATGACATTTTTTTTAATTATTTGATTTTTTTGCTTCTTCAGCTACCATCCCTAGTGAAGATTAGCAATGTTAGCATTAAAGGAATTCGAGGAACTTCTGCTATGCCAGTTGCTGTGTCAATCTCTTGTAGTCCTAAATTCCCTTGTGAAAATGTTGAGATTGGTGATATTGATCGAAAGTACCATGGAGCTCAAGGACCAATCGTATCCGAATGTAGCAATGTGAAGCCTAAAATTTTGGGAGTACAAGTTCCACCAGCTTGTAGCGTTTCTACTGATAAAGTTACTAAAGTGGCTGGAAATTTTGCTTCTTCCACAGGAAATGTATCTGTTGAAGCACCATCTCCTCGATAAGAGTAGTTATGCAAGGCAAACTTTTCCCATGAAATGAAATTATGGAAGGCATACCCTGATATATTACATTTTTTCCTCAAGAAAAGTAATATGAAGGCTATTTAATATTTGCAAATGTATCTAGAAAATTCTTTTTTCTATAAAGCAGTTACATATATACTAGCAAATACATACTTGTCGTGTGTGTGCATATGGCACTATGACATGTTTAGATCATATAAAACGGATGAATCAAACTATATCCATGTGTTGCTTGCTTAAAAAATTACAATTGAAAAACCATATAAAATTTACTTTTTAGAAACATAATTTATCACATTTTCATAAGAAAATATAGTGCATAACTTTAATGTAATAAATCTCATAAGTCAAATATAGTCATAATCATGAACATGTCAACAATCTCATTAAGCTATATGATTCAAGTGAATCCAAGGTAGCCTATAAAGAAAAAGTGAGTGGTCAGAAATGCAACCACACAACAACACCACCCAATACACACATTTAAAAGAAAAAAGAAAAATGGCCATTAGTACTTCATTTTTTCATATTTCTAAGAAACCAGAGATATGTTGCTTGCATAACTTTTAATCAATCACTAAAATTATTGCTTGTTCCATTAGAATTGAAAAATATGACATCCAAGTATGTGTTGGCAATTATTGATGTACTAGGTTAGATGTAGCTTATTTTTTATCATTATGGTATCGATTACTCATCGGGTGTTGCCTATGATTATTTTGCATTTGCTCTTTGATATGACTATGGTGTTATCATGGTTGTCAAACTCGAGTTTCTACGTAGAATCGTTAAGGGGTTCGTAGAATCGGAACGTAAAATTGAAACGTAGAATCGTAAGATTCTACAACTAATGTAAATTTACTTACAAAAACTATTGATGTACTTACTGAAATAATAAAACTTTAAATAAATTATGAAAATAAAGAATTTAGTATTAAATTAATTATGTACAACTAAAATTTAAGTTTTATCAATCATAATTCACATACTGTCATTAATATATTTACTGCAATTTTATAATTAAAATAATTATTTTTATTTAATAATGATTCATAATCTATAATTATTAAGATGTATTGCAAATTATTTAAATTATCATGTGTGAGTAGCTTGTTTTGTGTAGTAATGATAATTTTCATGTTCACTATATATTTGCACAAAAAATCATTATATTTATGGCAAATATATTTATAGATAGAAAATTATTAAAAAAGGGAAAAACATAGCACTATATATATTAGTTTAATTTTCATTCAAAATGTTCAAAATATATCATAGTATATAACCTAAAAGAAAATAATTCTCTAAAAAATACAAAAAAAGAAAATAAAAGGAAAAAAATATTAAAAAAACTAAAATTAAGTTAGATTAAGATAAATATCAAGAACCAACCCAAAAAACCCTAAATTTAAATATATTAAATTGATTGCACTTTTAAAGTTCAAATAGAAAAAAAAAGGGTAAAATTACAACTTTAAGATTTTACTACGATTCTACTTACGATTTTACTACGATTTTATTTACGATTCTACTACCGATTCTACCACCGATTCTACCGTTTCTACTCACGATTCTACGATTCTACTTACGAGTTTACTCAAAAAACGATTTTGAATGCGAGTTGAATCGAAATATCATCATCAACTCGTAAACTCGTAGAAACGTACGAGTAGACTCGCGAGTTTGACAACCATGGGTGTTATTGAATGGGTTGACAAGAGTAATGTATAAAGATGTTCACATGGATTTGATTTTATTTTTTTTTTTTGTTCTGCTTGTGGTTTTAGGACATTTAGTCACCGTTTTAATAAATGGTTGTATATAAGAAGCTACTTAAACTCTACTTAACTTTTAATTTAAGTGTTTCAAGCTTAAAGATGGACATGAACTTAACTTAATGCTTTTGGATAGTAAGCCTTGTAGGTTTTGAGGTAAGGAAAGATGTCCATATAGATATCATGTTTATAAATAAATTATCAAAGTTGACAAAAGTTTGAGAAAATCTTTTACGATATCCCATATATTATCATAAGTTGCTTAATACCTCAAATCGCTTACAAATAGTTAGCACTTTGTCAAAATTTTTATAAAATCAATTAAATGATGTTTGTAATTTAAAAATGTAGAAACTCCTAGTTAATTTAAAGCCTTATGTATGTTGTTTAAGTGGAATAAACGGCGAGCTAAGTCCAAAGATTCTCTGAGTAAGAATCATTTTATCACCACTACTCAAATGAATAGATCTATATAATGATTGAAAATCTAAAGAGAGTGCCTCAGTGTTTCTAGGGTGTGACAAGATTAAAGGTCAACTCTTTGCCAATTGGGCAGTGATAATGAAAATTGTGACAAAGTTACAAATATCAACCTAATTGCAAGGAAGTAATAACCAAGACCAAACTTAAGTCTATCTTTATTTGTGTAGGAAAATAGGGCAAGAATGCAGGAAACCACTAAGCGTTTAAATACTCTTGTGAGACATTTAGATAGCTGGCAAATGGGAGCACAATAGCATCATGTGTCCAATGCAAACTTCACTCAAAGGCATTCTACTGAGAGAATGGATGCCATAAAACATTATAGTCTCCATAGTGTGAAATAATTGGTTTATAAATGCTTGATTGGTACAACTATTTATTACACTTATTTTTCGCATTTTTACTTTATCATAGTTGCAGTTTTACCCTTCTTTTAACCTTAAGGAACTTATAAGTTGTTATGGTTGTTTCTTGAATTAAGTTTGACCTCTTTTGTATGATTGAAGAGATTGTTCTTTTAGTTACCTATTCTTATCAAGTATTATCTTAAATTTGTAGCAAACAATCCCTTATACTAGATTCTATAAGTCATATCACTATTTTATTAATCAATCCTTGATTATTTCTATAACTATGATCTATATTTAATCACTAGTTTGATTTATTAATTTAGTGATCATATCTTGTATTTGCCATACATATAAACCCACAAAACCTATAAAGATACCTATTTACAGCACCGAATAATAAAATCCTAAAAACAAGTTGTTTAAAATTGGAATTTCATTATGAGTTGCTCACGCTCACATAGCTAAAAGGGGAAATTGGAATAGTGGTCCAAATATCCAAAGATCTATGTAAGAACTTCTTATCAATACGAAAGATAATGTTGATTGATTAATCAATACAACACCGTTTTAATCTTTCTTTCATCAATATGTAAGGAAGTGCATGTACCAATTACAACATAAACAATAAGAACGGGATCATCCTGTGAGGACCAAGAAAACTACTATTAATTACTTCTTATTCTATTATCTACCCTAAACTATATCAGAAATTATCAATTACTAATATTACTGTGACTTTAATCCTTATTTTTATACTCTCAAGAAATTCAACACCAAGACAAGTCAATATATATCAATCAATTCATCTAAACAATAGTTTACCATAAAATCATCTCTTATTCAAACTCTATAGATATTTTTAATGACTATTTATACCCAATTAATCCACAAGATTCCTAAAATAAACTAGGATCTCTCTCAATATTACTAATCCTTATCACCTAAATCTACCTATTAGAATATCTTCTAATTAGTAACAAGTCAAGGATGCTTTATTGCACCTTAAATCTTTTAATAAAATTGATTTTGACACAAAAGACTCGTATTTCTATACAAACAAGTCCTTCTAATTATGATAGATCTTTTCACATATACAATTTCTCAATTTCAATAATGAATTAACATCCCGGAAATATCAATTCATGAGACTGTACAATACTCATAATCAGACTTAAAAAGAACACGAAAATTTCATTAAACTGATAGGAAGCACAAATCATATAGTGACATCTCGGGCTCTTTATTGTTTAGACGATAATCTCCTACTCCTCCATTAGAATACTATACATCTATGATAAATAGTGCAAATATGGATGGAGTATACCTGTATGGAACAATCTTGAACTCTCTTTCTTGTTGCTCTGACTTCTCTTGAGATCTCTATTTTCCCAATAATCTAATTCTATATTTTTAAGGTAAAGAGAATATTAATGTACTATTTTCTTTCTTAACTAATTATAGACTTATATATTCATGGTAAAAGTCAATAATACCCCTAGATCTTAGATAAACTTTAATTCCTTGGATATATCTTTAATGTTGACCCAGTCTTCGTAAATGCATGAGGGGAACACGATGTGCCTTAATCTTCCGTATCTCACTATTAGTTATAATTGTCAAATATAGTCTAATTGAGAAGGAACACGACATGTGCATGATACGCTCTATCCAACCGTGCTTCTTATTGATTCGCCCATCATCCTTAACTTTCACATGGTACGGTTGAAACGCGATTACCCCTGCTAAAGATGACTACCCATACTTGCCTCATGTTTCTTTCTAATACTTCAATGACTCAAAATCCCAGAATTATACAAAAGAAACACAACTGCCCTATAATTTGTCATGTAACTCTCCATCTTCAATTCTCCCATTCTCCAAGAAAGCACGATGAAAACATGACTAATTGTATTTAGCCGTGCTTCCCACTGACTTGACTCTTCAATTTCAATCCAAATTCTGATAGAAGATAAGGGAAACACACCTTAATATACTTACATGTGTTCTCTATAAACCTTTAACATTTCTTCAATTATAACTCAAAATTTGATATAACTAGATAAACTTTATTTCAAAAGATTTTTTATCATCTTACACCTTACAAAAACAAAAATTAACCAAGTTAAGTACCAAACTTAGTAATAATTTATAAAAATACACACAATTTACCCTATTAAAAATAGAATAAAACACATGTATCAAAAGATAAGAAGAAATTGCTCTAAATCAATTCATCAAATAAACATAAATAATTCAAAATAGCTCCATTTTCATGTCATGTGAAATAAATTAATTAATCAATTTGTGGTGAGTCTAGGTCAACAATTATCACACAAGTATCTATAAGAAGCCCTTCTTTTCTTCACGTAAAAGAGTTAACATATTTAATACTTAATTGATTCATAAATCTTTTAGGTAAAGAATCTCTCTTCTAATACAAAAGTTTTCACCACTACATTTTGACCCATTAGAGCATTCAAGTATGGTAAATGTTTACATTAATTGGACAAAATAAGGGGGAACACTTTGGCATTGTGATACAGATTGAAAAATCTGCATGTTTTATGGATAGAGCTTTATATTACAATCTAGGGGTTTGTAATATTTTTGTACGTTTTTTATGATTTATGAAAAACTGAAACTAAAAGATATGAATGATTCATCCTTTGGTATTACACATTAAAGAGAGAATCAAACCAGTTGTTCTAATCAACTAATATGATGCATAATAAAAAAGAAAAAACCAATGAACAATAATTTTAAGAAGAAAACTCAATATTACTAAGGGAAAATTGTCCACAAAAGGATAATAATATGTCAAAGATGATAACTTTTCCCTAACATAAATCTAATGACCCTTATATGCTCTCACAAGTCGGGTAAGGGCAATAACGAAATATAAAAAAAAATAAATAAAATAAGAAACTTAAAGATAAACTTCGAAAATAAGGCACGATAGCATGCTACTTCGCACGGCCATGCGTCGGGGGTGAACTCCGTGATTACATAATCAAATAATGAAATAGGACACGTTACGACTGTGAATCATGCAATCATGATCCCAAGCATGGCCATGCTATAGGCCATGATCTCCTCTCCTTCTCTTTCGTCTAACGACAACGTGATCACGGCCTTAGTCATACCCATGATGGAGGGAGTGACCTCCTCTGTAACTTTATTTGCTTGCTCTCTTCATACCCATGATTCTTGTCACATTAGTAAAAGAGTCGAACCAAAAAAGTAATAAGATGTGCAAATACACAATAGAAGTGAAATGGAAATTATGGGAGAAGTTAATGCAAATGAAAGATAGTTTGGGAGTAATTAGAGAGGTGATTTGTCTTTAAAGTAATTAAATAGGTGTAGAAGGAAGAAGAATATGGGAAAAAAAATTAAAACAAAACCACACAACAGTATAGACATGCAATTTAAATATTTTCTTACTTTTCTAAAAAAAAATTAATGTAAGATATTTATAATAGATTTATTTTCAAGATTTATGTTTAATTCAACTTCTTTCTATCTATAATTTATTTGTTTTTCCTATGTTTTAAGTACATCAATTTTAATTATTATGAGCGGATTTGATATAGTTTTCAAGGCCCTTTGTGTTAAGGTAATTCAAACTTAAAAGCCTTCACCTGCTTTCAAGATAGAGTCAACTATATGTGTGTTTGTGTTCATTAATTTGCATATGCCATTGTGTTTGGCAAATGCAATCTAAGCATTAAATCGTAATTCTCGTAACCCTTTTTTTTTTAACTTGCTAGCTAAGTTCATTACTACTCAACAGAATTCACCGATTTTTTTCATTAGAACTTAAGAAAGATACATAGGATCCATAAAGTAACACAAAGATTACTGGTATAAGTTGGGATAAGTCCTTTATATTGTAATCACCTAGATTTATACAACTTGAATATAATAATCATCAAGAATATAATGTAGGAAAATTCGTAAAGATTACTTCTAATTCTTTGTGATTGAAAAATAATAAAATATGAATGGATTAAGTGTTATTTAAGAGTTAAAATTGTCATCAATAAAATATTAAAATATGATTTCTGTAACTTTTCACGATCAAGGATCAATAATAACTCAACGAACTAACAAAGTAATTATTAGAGCTTTAGTAAATTTAAAGGAAATATACAAAAATTAATAAATTGCAAACCTCATAAAATTTTCATAATTAGAAATTATAATTAAGAATAGTTGCATATAGATGTAGTATTTATATACAAAACCTAATAGGTAATAAATGATGTTATAAAAATAAAGCCTCTAAAATGAACTTGTGTAATATCTTGTGATAAGTCAATAATTAAGAATATGACTAAAATCAATAATTTAATGTTATGATCATGAGATAAAATATAGCATTAGAAATTGTTTAACCGAATAGTATAATAGGTGGATAATTTTAAATTTTGTTTAAAAATTGAACTTAGATAGTTCAATTAAATAAACTAAGTAAAATAAATGAGCAATAGAGTATGATTAGATTATTTGACACAATTAAATTAGTAAATAGATTAAATTAAAATTTAAGATTTCAAACATTCCTATCAAACTATTTATTTACTTTAAATACCTATTTCATGCCTCAAAATATTCAAATTTTATCAACCATCCATTTGAATTCCTTTTCTTTCAATCATCAAATGTTCCAGATTTTTTAAGTTCAATTACCTAAATTTATAAAATACTCTAATATTGCCACTTTAACATAAATCTTATTTCCTTAATCCCCATAAATTTTGAAGTTATCTACTTATTTAAAAATATCATATCTTAAAAATATCAGATCTTATGTTTAGACTCAAACTAAGTATCGATTTCTTACAAATTCAACTTCAAAACTATATTTGTAATTCAAGATAGTAACTTCTATTATATAAACTCTCGAATTATTTTCTAATTATCTTCTATACTTAAGATTTTGATCTAAAAGGTTTAAACCCAAAGCCCCTAACCATGAATATCTTTTAAAAGTCTTTAATCGTTATCCTTTAAATTCTTTTCCTTTGACTTTGTTTACTGCCCTCTTTCCTCTTTCTTTTCTTCTTGAATGTTTTCCTCTTCCTCTCCTCTTCTTCTTTTCATTTTCTCTCAAGTCAACACCAAATCTTCAATTCAACCGGATTTTAAAAGAAATTGAAGTTAGAAAACCAAATAGAAGTTAGGAGTTAAGCTAGAAGTAGGTACACCAAGTAAGAAAAAGAAGTAATAGTGAAGATCAAGTTATTTCATTTTGCTAAACAAGTAAGTTAAATCGTTTATTTGTGTTGATTATTGATTATGCATCTATATAATACAATAAAGCTAGATATAAGTACGATTAATGATAAAATTTATAAACAAAGAATATATGAACTTGTATCTAAAAACTCAAGTTATGCAAACATGTGTAGATGAATTAATATTAGATAGATGTAGAAATTGGGATAACATGAATAGATTAGTAATATATACACATATGTCAAAACCTAAATACGTGCACAATTGTGTAGAGTAGATGTTTGATGAAATGTCTTAAAGGAACATGATATGGAAAAATACATACGAATATTGTATGAACATGAATATAACTTTATGATGATATTGAAGTGTTTTGCTAAAGATATAATCAGATAATTAGATACATAAGTTAAAGATAGGAATTTAGCTAAAAGAAAACATAAAATTTAATTCCCTTGTGCATCATTGGCGTGATATTGTTGGGGTTTCCAAAGTGTTTAAAAACATAAAGATCAAATCTTTCGCAGCGGAATTCAAAAGAAAACCCTAACCCAGTATCCATGTGTATTGATTAGATTAAAACAAAAACAAATAGTTTGATTTCATACCTTTAAAAGCTTGAAATTTGAAATCAATTTATAGATCGGATCTGTAGGTACTGCGAAATCACAATATCCTCTACGGTATCTACACGAACGAGCACTCTTCAAAAGGAATCACCTTTGTGTGCTAACACAATCTAGAACACTTCTAGATTATTTGAGAAGAATCATGTTTTCTTGTGTTTCTCTTTTAGGGTTACAGAATTTCTTTGCCATCTAATGTGACAGTAAAAGTCTTGACCCTAATAAGACACTATCACACCTATTTATATTATGTCAGTATTTTGCACTGACAATAATGCCCCTAATCTTATTAGGATTGGTAGTGATAGTAAATTATTATTCATGATAATAATTTATTTATTCTTCCTATTGGATTTGGAAAATTAAATCACTAACTGGTGATTGGCCTCAAGTACATGAAATAACAATACTTAGTAATTGGTCTAGGCACAATCACTAACAGATATAGCCCGCGATACAAGAGGAAATAAAGTAAAGAAGTAATCACGGGCATGACCGAGAGTATGATCTCCTCTAATCAAAATATAATGGATGATCACGGGCATAGTCGAAGCCGCAATCCAAGCTGCAGTTCATATCATAACCTAGATCACAACCGTGATGAAGGGCATGATCTCCTCTATTTTCTTATGTAATGTGAGACGCCCTCGATCACGAGCATGATGGTGCCTGTGATGTTGATCATGGCTGTTGTCATGGGCATAACCCTCCCTCTAGTACTGTTCATATAAAAAAAAAAACATAAGATAAAATAGATGAATAATAAATAGTAGATATGATATGCTAGTATATGTATAATTAGGAATAAATTAAGTTAAGTTAGAATGTAATTGAAGCCATAGAGTGAATCAATAGGTTTAAACAGTTGAATTGATTTAATATAAAAATAAACTAATAGAATAGACTTAATAGCTATAAATGAATTGAATTAAATGATTAGTCACACAATAAAGTCCTAGATATGAAATTTACTTAGTTAATAAATATAAGTCTAACTTGACTTGATAAACTTAGTAAATTAAGATTAAATAGACTAATTAAGGTCTATAAGATATATAACAATAAGGTAAATTACACGAGAATGTCATAATGTTTTGGGTAAGTTCATTTTAGGTCATAATATTTCAAAAAGTTCAAAAGAAGTCACAACGTTTAGTGAGTAAGTTTATTTTAGGTCATAACATTTAGAGAGGTGGATCAACTGAGGTCACCATTTACATAAGTCAACAGTAAAAATATTTAATTAAAACTTAAGAAACTCTTCTTTTAAGGCTTCATTGACATGTATCAATAGGAGCAATACTTAATTAGATCTCATAATACACTTTTCCAAACGTTATGACCTCTTTTAAACTTTTCACAACATTGTGACCTAAAATGAATTTATCCCCAAACATTGTGACTTTCGGTGTGGTTTATCTTATAACAATATTGTAATAAAACAAATAAATATGGCTTAGTAACTAGGTTAAGTGATTAATTCTATATAACTTGACTAAGTTAAGTTATGCTTATACAAAGGTAACTTGAAATATAGGATAAATTAATATATCTACGTTAATATAAATCTTAGAATAAAACGAATTAGTTAATAGATCTAAGCTCAACTTGAATTAATGAACTTTAATGAGCTAAAATGAATTAAATTGGTTAATTCTAATCAACTTCGCTAAGTTAAGTTAGTATAGGTATAATAACCTATAAATGACATAGAGATAATATAATTGTAATATGATAGGTTAGACCATAAATAATAAAGGGAATATATTATTTCAAAGATATGTTTACTAAAATGAATTTTTCATATAAGTTAATAGTTGATGAAAATACTTATACGAATGATAAGGAGTAATAATATTTTTATAATAAATGTTTATAAACAAAGGAGAAGAAATAATCTGATAGATAACGGAGAATTATCCATATCTTAATGGGGCGATCATCACAACCATGGCCAGATTTCTACTTAGTGTCTGACCAAAAGAGCTTCAAAAGGAATAATTAAGATTAATTTGATATAGAATGGCTATATAAGTATGACTTTTAGCATATACAAGATAATAAGAAAATGAAGTGTAAATTGGTATAAAATATGGAAATCATAAATAATATCATCATATTAACTAAAGATATATAGTTAAATTAAGACCAAGAGAAACACAATGACAATAAATATAAACCTGTGTTTTAACTAACTATGAGATAATGAACTAATACTGAGTAGAATACCAAAATTTAATAAGGTATACATTAAGACAGATAATGAGTAATTATTTTTTCTTTTCATAGGATAAACGGATCAATCCATGGATCCTCAGAAGATTGCTATGACTTAGCCTCGATGACAGGTGGTAACATTACCTTATCATGTTGTTTGTGTTTGTAATATAGTTGCGCATGTATTAATATAAACATAAATGACTATGTATGGAGATCGAGTACTCATTCATGGTGATTGTTTGGTTGACAACTTATTAAAATAAAAGTGATCATACATTGCTTGTAATAATTGAATTGCCATCATTGTGAATGTTTGTTAATTGATATGGTTACTAAGTAATATGGTATAAATCTTAGTCAACTCTTAAGTAAAATGGACATGTATTGCATGATAGCATAACTTGCATTAGCACAGTATTCACATCACATATTGGTACCCGATTATGTGGTGATCCTAAGTTCTATCAATAAATTGTTTCTTCATAAAGGATACCATTGGGTTTTTAGCCCTCTAAGAACTAAGGAGGCACCGAAGAATGTCACCTGTGTAGGAGTTGATGTGGAGATGTTAATGCTTAGTGGAGTTTCTAAAATTCTAAGGTGAAGTTGAGATCACGACACTTATATATAATAGTAAATAAGTTTGGAAAACTTCTCCTTCTTAGTTATCAATCTCTTCTAACGTGAATTACTTGAGCTAGTCCTTCAACCCCAGCCCTAAGAAAGGACACAAATCTCTATTGGTTCGGATTCTAGTCATCCAAACTATGCATGATTCATCTGGTTTAGTGTTACAATGCATATGCTTGTCAACTATACTTGCTCATTGTTCTGGTCTTGTTATTCACCGAGCTTTTGATTAGTTTACACCCATCTAGGGTTATGAGGGAGCTTAGCTATTTGCAAGCTACTTGAGCTCGGCAGCATGGTTTATGCTCGGCTCGAGCTTGAGCTGGAGCTCAAAGTAAAGTTCGTTTAGCTAAACGAGCCGAGCTCGAGCTTTGGTCTAAGCTTGCAAGCTGGCTTGCGAGTAAGCTTCTTTAGAGCACCGATAATAGGCTTGCAAGCCAGCTTGATAACAGGATAGGGAGCTTGATATATTTATAATGTAATTTTATATATATTATATTTAATATTATATATAATTTAATATATTATACCATGTTATATTTTTATATATTATAAAAGAGTATATTTCAATAAAATGTAAATGAATTCAAATATTGAATGGTTGAAGCTTCAAATTTGGTTATAATGAAAGTTCTCGGCAACTAAAAAAAAAGTAAAAGCATTTCAAAAGATAAAGTAAGGAAAAAAAAAAGGATAACATAACTGGTTAGATACTACTACTAGTAGCCAAAGTCATAAGTCATAGACTCACAACTCACTTTTACTAAAAAAAAAACTCGTTCCATTCACTAAAAAAAAACCCCTAGTTCCCAAGTCAAAATGGTTTCACTAGTCACCATTCCATTAGTGTACGATCATCACGATCCAAGTTGTCGCCGACTCCTCGCTCGTCCAAGTGTCCCTATCAAGTTGTTGGCTATTGAAAATTTCGTCTACCTAGTCCGCAACTTCTCATCAAAGTTGCAAGCTTTTAAATGTGAGGTTTATTTTTTTAGTACTTTACTTGGATTTAAGAAGATTTTGTAGGGTTTTTTATACATCTTTGTGTTACAATGAAAAGTTGATTTTTTTTTTTTTACATTTTCATGTCATTGTCTTATTAGCCAGCAATGTTCGAGTCTATTTGTAGTACAAGGTTGTGGGTGGATCATGTAAGGACTTATGCATTTCATTTCATTTTGAATTCAATTTCAAAGCATTGGAATTTTTATGTTTTTGTTGAAGTTACTACTATATACTTGAAGAATTTCCATAATTATGTAATGGGTATGCTTTACTTTCTCAGTTAATTGTGAGATTGAATGCAAGTTTGATCTTTGTCTTTTTGGTAAGTGTAAAATTTAACTTTTAATGTCATGCTTTCTAGTGTGTTGCCACTTGTATATATTGGTGTGATTTTTATGCTAATGTGGGATGGTGGTTTGGTTTTACAACATGAATAAATACGTAAAGTTTGATTTTGAATTTTTGTTTTTGTGAATTTTTATGTAATGTAGAGGCACAACTGAAATTGGACTAAGTAGTTCAGGTTGCCCTCTATAATTGTGTGAGAAGGACCAAATTTCCTTGTTCTTCAATATAGGGATGATACTAATACTTAAATGATGTTCTTCCTAAGTGTTGAACAACAACTATAATAGCCAACACTATGAGAACTTGGAAACTAAGTATTACTTGATGAAACTTATGGCTTTAGAAATCAATAAAGTGATGTTTATGACTATAAAATCTAACGCAACAAAGCTCAATGCCATTTTGGATTCACTTTCCAAATCTGGTTTGGAAATATGGACTAATAACATAAATTTATTACTAACGTTAGTATTATTTCATGGTACCTATCATATTCGATTTTGGTTCTTTATCAACCTCTTCTTCGATTTTACTTGATTTGTATATAAGGATGATAACTTAAGGAGAACAACAACTATAGAGCCATCCATATGCTTCATGGAAATGCCATATGTTCTTTTATTCTAATAATATAGGCTGAAGGTGAGTATCTTATAATCTTTGCCATTGTTTGAGTTTGAAATTACATATATCGGCAAATAAAAGAAAATAATTCGAGCAATATTATTGATGAAGTATTCAAAGAGAACTAATATAATTCATTAGTTGTTCAAACGATAATGTTTTTGTGCCTATGTTTATGCTTTCAAGTTGAATAATATATTGCTATATTCATTTTGCTAGAAGATGTCAAGTGATATAGGTATATATTCTGGAGCATCCAATGCTCACATTCTTCACCATTATGCAATAAGCCCTAACCCCGAGCATAAAGCATTATGCAACTATTGTGGGATGCAATTTTCAATGATCTAAGATGGAAGTATATTATTGACGAAACACTTAGATTTTTGTGACAAGTAGAGTAGAGATAAATAATACTAAATCACATAAAGCCTAAGTGGCTCACTAGTAAAGATATAATTATAATTTTATTATAAAAATTTTTAGATATGTAAAGCATTTTTAGGTTCCCTAAGATACTTTTTTTATTATAATGCCTTTTTATGTTATTTATAATTCATTTATTTTATGTGAATCTAACTCATTCATTCTTTTGTCTAAATTTTCAGTCTATCATCGGATCATTCTTTGTTATCCTTCGAGATCTTCTCGTAAATACGAGTGAAGCTAAATTGCTAATAATGATGGTAAAGAGTCTGAATAAAATAAAGATAATAAAGAAGATGCAAATAACAAGGAGCTTTTCAAAGGAAAAAAACAGAAGAGGAAATCTAATGTGTGGCTAGAATTCAAAGAAATCCAGCTTCTAGATGGCACCTTGAAGGCTGAATGTACTCATTGTAATACAAAGCTATCTATAAAGGATACTACAACTACTCATTTCACTCGACACTTAAGTAGTTGTAGCAGAAGAATGTTGAACTTAAAGGCCAACAACACCTTACATTCGAACCTACTAAAGGAAATGATGACTTTTTTTTAGCGAACTGCAAATATGATCAAGCAAAAATGAGGGAATCCATTGCTACATTGTTCTAATAAACAAGCATCCATTCAATATAATAGAGCAAGAAGCATTCAATATGATGATGAAGACTGCCTCACCTCAATTTATAAAGGTTTCTCACACAATGGTTAAGAACGATTATCGTGCAATTTATGAAAGAGAGAGAAAGAAGTTGAAGGAACATTAGAGGAAGTGAGCAAAATTAGCCTGACTATAGATTTATGGAAGTCAGGACAGACAATTTCTTACATGGTACTCATTGGTCACTTTGTGGATGAAAGTTGGAGCTTGCAGAAAAGGGTGCTTAACTTTGTTTATTTGCCTCCTTCGCATTATGGGTATGATATTGCTACTTCTATTTTTCAATTTTGAATGAGTAGGGTATTGAAGACAAGGTGCATTCTATGGATGTTGATAATGCAACAACTAATGATGTTGCAATTAGGACATTGACTCGGAGTTTTAAAAAGAATAACAAATTGCTTCTTTGAGGTAAGTTGTTACATGTTCGCTGTTGTGCACACATATTGAATCCTCATGTCTAGGATGGTTTGCAAGAGATTAAATATATTATTGAAGATGTTTGTGAAACTATCAAGTATGTTACCAGGTCAGAAGCCAGATTGAAAGCTTTTGCTCATATCGTAAAACAGTTATGTTTGAGTGAATGCAAGCTTATATTTGATTGCCTGACACGTTGGAATTCAACCTAAGATATGTTAATGACTGCTATAAAATTGGAGGATGCTTTCCTAAGATTTACTAAGGTCGATGTAGGTTATCATTCTACACCTACAAAAGATGATTGGGAAAAAGCGACTGAGATTTGCAAACTTTTACAAGTTTTCAATTCAACCACCAAAGTCATTTCTAGAAGTGATTATCCAACTTCCAATTTGTATTTAAATAAGATTTTTTCTGGTGAAGTGTTTGTTGATTTCAAAGGAGAATGATCAAAGAAACTATATTCAAGCAATGGTTCAAAGAATGAAAGGAAAATTCGATAAGTACTGAATGAATGTAATTTGCTAATGGCAATAGCAATTGTTTTAGATCCAAGGTTTAAGATGAACAATGTGAAGTTTTGCTATTCTATGATTTACCCTGATGTAGAAGCCGAAGATGATATTAAGAAGGTGTAAGACTCTTTAAAAGAAATATTTGAGTCATACACTGAATTTTGGAGAGCACACTATGGGAAGCATTCATGAACTTGGATCTTCAAGAGGTTTGTTGTGTAATGAGAGAATGATGTTCCTAAAAATTCAAGCATGGAAATGTATTGCAAATTTGTGATTTTAATTCAAACAACTTAGCCAACAAAAAGTGAGTTGGATATCTACCTAAAAGATAATGTTATCATTGGTGGCATGAATTGTCCCTTTGATGTGTTAGACTGGTGGAAATTAAGCCAATCAAAATATAATGTTTCATAAAAAATGGCTCGAAATATTCTTGTTATTCTGTTTCAACAATTGCATCAAAGGCCACTTTTAGTGTTGGAGGTCGTATTATCGATCCTTATCATGCTTCATTGTCTCTAGATACTGTTCAAATTTTGGTTTGTGAAGGAGATTGGATGCGCAACCTTCATAACATCAAGAAAAAGGCCTAAAAAGGTAAGTGTTAACACGTGTTATTATTTCTTCCATGGTTGATTGGAATTATATGAACTTCTTTTTTTCAATTACTTCAATTAAAATATCAACTTTTATATATAGGAGGATAATGATACAATGATAGAGATTGATTTAGAGGAATATCTGAAGAAAGGTATATGTATTGGAAATATTAGCAAGCCAACCATTTAATAGTGCTAACTACCTTTTCGTTCACTTTGGACTGATTTTCAAATGATATGGACAGTAATTTCAAATGTTAGATAATTTTTTTTCCACTTAGGACTAATACAAGATCTTTAGGTTCCATCAAATCAGATGATGAAGCCAGGAGTTTCAAACATCAGATAATTTTTTTTCCTCTTTAATTTTGTTTTACACTTATTATACCTAAGTCAATATCAAATCCAATTTTCACTAATTTGTTTAAGTTTCTGTTGTTGTATGTTGCTCATTTGTTCTTATCATGTTACATTATCAACTCAAGATAATACATATTATCTTAACTTGTTTCCATGATAAAATCCTCTTTGATAACTTCATGCTCATGGAATTCTCTTCAAGTATTATAAACTGCTCAAAGTTTGCAATTTATCCACTGTTTGGCATAGAGAAAGCCTTATGGTGCTCCAAGTTTTGTAAGCACAGTAGCTGATGGTCCAATTATATCCATAGGAGTTTTTTGGAATTTCAAATGAAGTTCTCATGTTCTACATAATTGTATGTTTGTTAATCCTCTGTTATGTTGGATAAAAGAAATCAATGTGGTTCTCTCACGAATGTTTGTTTTGTTCTTGACAAGCTACTCTTGTAAATTCAATCAGTCTTGCTGCTTGAAAATGTGAATTGTGACTTGAAAATGTTTCTTTTTTTTTTTTCTTTTGACTTCGTTTCATGCTTCTTCAAAATGTTTTATAGGTTGTTGAGTTGAGATGGTGTAGGTGTAGCAATGGAAGCGACCTTGCGGTTGGAAGCATAGTGAAAGGCACAAATTTTTATTACTTTATTATTTACAGGTTTAAATAGACTATGAGTAAATGGGAGGCTATTAGCATGGTGTTAACAGTTAATTGCTAACAAATTTGTTGCTTGGATTAGGATTAGCATGGTGTTAAATTAATCTTATGTTTTATGTGGTCAATGCCCATTGACACTTAAGTTTTGTATATGGTTCCACTTAACCATGCAAAGATGCCTTGAAGATTGACTAAAGATTTCCTACAAATAATGTGTGAAAAATACCAAAACTGCATCTAATAGAAAAGAAAACCTACCATTCTTTCGGAGGTTGCCATATTTCGAAAGGAGATGCCATCCGCTTATGCATGCAACATTATCAACTAGTCTATTTCTTTTTTATAATCTTTGCTTCTTTATAAATAAATTATCATATTTATTGAAAAAAAATATACTTTACTTTGATATTATTGATTTTATAATATTTTATTATTATCTCGTTATATACGATGAGAGTGAATGATAAGGTGCCAACATAAACAAGCTTTAAATGAGCCTGAGCTCGAGCTACCTAAAGAGCTTAAGCCAGAGCTTGTGCTCGGGCTCGTTTAACTTAACGATCCTAAATGAGTAAAGCTCAGGCTTGTACTTTCTTATTGAGCTCAGGCTCGGACCTACCATTTTAAAGCTTGGAAAAAGCTCGGCCCGACTCGAGCTCATCAAATTTTAAACGGGCCAAGCTTAAGCCTTTAAAAGCTCGGCTCGGCTCGGCTCGGCTTATTTGCAGCCCTACACCTATCTAGTTCGTGCAGGAATAACTCATACTAGAATGGGCTAGAAGTGTGTGAAGAGAGTTCTTCTCTAATGAATTCCTTGAATATAGGAAGATGAGAATACAATCTTAAAACAAGGATTAGATAAAATGTATAGACATTTGAGACTTTGTAATATGTAAATAACTTAAAATATGAATTAGATTAGTTTTAATTATGTAAAGCTTTGTATTATGTAGATTATCTATCTCATTTTACTATTTAGTGGGGATACCGATTCTTTGCGATTATAATGATCTGTGGGCAATTGGATTCCTTTATGTATCAAAACCTAGTTATACAATTAAAATTTGTGTAGTAAATATTAAGAAGAGTTTTGCATTCTCTGACTTGCAAAGCAGTTCTCACATTATGGGTATGCGTGGTATGATAACTTCAGTTAATCTTACTAGGCTTTTTTTTTAGGCGTAACATATACTCTATTCAATTTATAGGAATTCATGCTTTATCTGATTTATTATTAGATAAATTCTTATAAATCTGTGCTATTATTATGAAAATGTTGTTTTTTAGCTTCTAAGATAAAGAAAATAAGAAACACAGTGATTTGAATCAATTTGAAGCAAAACAACTAAAATGGTTGAAGATTGGATCCAACCATGTCTTTAGAGGATGAACCAAGGGCAAAAAACAAGGAAAAAGGCAAATCGCGCCCTAAGTCACGACCACAATTGCACCCTCAATTCAAGTTGAGGCAAGTCACGCAGTGATGAAGAAGGAACACAGCCTAAACCACGCCCTCAATCATGCCCATGGTTTTAACCGCAATGTGAACTGAAGGTGAACCGTACCCCTAATGAAAAGATACTACTTATATCGTGACCAACCTTTGAGCCACGATCAAGTCTCAAAAAGTAACATTGCCCTTGCTATCACGTACATGCTGCATTGAAATAAAGCATGTGAAGATATGGATAAAATTTGTTAAAAAGAATATGCCATGTCAGCAAATAAAATCTTCACGTTTTTCGTGCCTTCACACTTATAAATAAACGTACATAGATGTTGTAAAACGAATTGTACCATATGTAACAATTTCTAACATAATATAAAGTAGAGAGAGAATTTCTTGTGAGATAAGCTTTTCTTTTGCAGAAATTCAAGTTCTCCAGGTAATTCATATTAAATTAACATTTGCTCCTGCAATATTTTTTTTATGCTTAATCTATAACATTCATTTCTACTTCATATTATTTTTCTCAAACATGTGTTTAATGTTCATATCCATGGAGAAATAATCATTTCAACTTAGGGTTTGTCAATCCATAACCTGCTTTATATGATTTTAATGTGTTTTAATTGAATATTAACTTGGTACTTGTAATTAGTAGCTTAAACCCTAATTCACGAGTTTATGTGAGTGCACCATGTAATTTATGTTCGATTTCAACTAAATAGATTGAAAAATCATTATTTTGAACAGATATAGGTTGCTCATAAAGTTGTTTATAATCACCTAGGATAGAGATGGTAAAACTTTCTATTACTTGATTTTAAATTCCATTAAAATGGGTTTTAATAAAAGGATTTTTAAGCTTTATGCAAATTTAGGTTGTTGATAGTTTATGAAGAGATTTTGATGTTTGATCTAAATCTAAAGTTTCTAACCTTGAGAGAGGTCTTAGCTTACCTTAGTTACTCCAATGACATAAGTACGCAACAAACAACTAGCTGAGTTGGTTAAGAAATCACATGATTAAGACTTGGTGAAGCAAATCCTAAGCTGTTTCCTGCATTAACAGACTTATCTTATAAATTTGCCTCAGAAACATGTATATAATCAATATTATTAGCTTAATGTTTTGCTATTCATAATGTTCTTATGAGTTTTTTTTTTTTTTTTTTTGCTAGATAATAATAAAAAGTGAGTACAGTAGATGCTACCAATCCCCAAAGAATACGATATAATACTTTCAATGCTATTTCGGTAGGTACGCTTGCCTATATTGGTAATTGCGACTAAATTTGAATATAACTTATTAGAACTTTTACGAATTTTTGGAAAATTACAGCTTCGTGTTTGTTTTAAAAACAAAAACCCAAGCACCAACCACATTGATTATTTTATAATAAGGATCTTCATCCTTCTCCAATAAGCAATCAATATCCCTTAAATAGTGGCAAACTGGTAATGAAGCACCCATATACTCTTCATGCATATATTATAGAGATATGGATATTATTGACTCACTAATTAATTTTATTAAGTGGTAATTTTGGTCATAAGCCCCCTTGATCCAATTTAACCTCTCTATGCCAGGGGTCGATCCATTGGGCCTTAAACCGAGTTATATAAATCATGGGATGACTCTTAACAAGGATCACAAGGCTATGTCAAGCTATCTAACTTGACAACAGCTTAGTAACCCCTTGCAATAATAATCATCTGTTAGGGTTGCTCGTATATTTTTGGCAAGTGAATCACTTGCCTAGTTATATCTAGCTTACACAGTAGACTTCTAGAGAGTATCCTAATTAATAAAGATGCACTCGCCAAATTCTTTTAAACGTGCTTTTCTAAACAATAAAAAGGCAACTTCCTTATTTATATTGAGCTACTTTCTAATCATTGATAAAAATACTACTATAAGTACTTCCATTAAGATCAATCCTATTGTCAGCTTATTTATGTACACTCACTAACTGAAGTATAGGAGTGGTCTTATTAGACAACCCCTTGTGCCTACTAACATGTTATGTCTTGTAGGCCCAATATCAGTAAATTAAAGGTTTACTAAGCTTAAATGATTTGGATCATCCCATTGAACCATGTTGATAGGCCTAACCGTACTAAGGCCTAATAAACCCACACTAGTAAGGTAAACTACCAATAGCATTCTTAAGGTCCATCAAGTGCCCCATAACATCTCGACCTAAAGGCCTCAACTGAACAACAGAACACCTTGGAACATTTGTAGACCCAAGGTAGGATCCTCCTCCATCAAGCTCTCCCTCCTTTGTTAGGCTTTCAATTGAACAAAGTCTCCCTAGTCCTCCATATGACCACGGGGGTACACCACATCTCCACAAAGGTACCGGAATCCTCCCCAGCGATACATCAAAAGAATCTAATTGTATCACTGTCCAGATACCCTCCATAAATGACCACAATCACTACCTCACAATAAGGTTAACTACCATCTAGAGGACATGTCACATAGGCAGTGGATATCTTGTGGACTCCCATTTTAGTATGGGCAACATCTATAAATAGCACCTAAGGACACAAGATAAGGAGTGCGAATCTAAATGAATTCATATTAGCCTATTACTCTCTCTTACGATCCTACATTGGCTTAAGCATCAGAATGGTTGTGCCGAACAATCCCCCAGCACACCATTTGCAAGTTATCTTTGATTGCAGGCCTAACAAATCTCTACTAGCAAATTATTACCTGCAACAAACCAATATATCTTTACTGATGAAAACTTGTTTGGAATTCATCTATTTATTGATCCACCACAAACTTATTCACGCAAATACCAATTATATAAAAACAAAACATTGCAAAATGCAATTTTGACTTGTATGAATGTCACATGTTGAACATGCAATATTTTAGCTTTCTACGAATGTCGTATGTTCAACATGGATTTTCAACAGTGTGCAATTCTTAAATTATATGTGTTAAATGCAATTTCCCTTGTAAAAATAAAAATCACATCTCCTAAATTCAATTTTGCGTTGGTATTTAGGTAATTAAAATTAGGATCAATGTCATAGTTTACACCTTAGCCTTACCCCTTTATTGCAATTATATACCTGAAATAATAGATTGACAATCTATACGTATAGTTAGATATTTAGTTATTACCATTTATACTTTATCTCTTTTTATTAATTGTCATTATCTCTGTTATCACGAGCAACCAATCATAGTATGACATTTATAAGGTTTTATTTTATATTATATATTGATGTCAAATCATATTACTATATAGCAAAAAAAAATCCATATTATCAATACAACCAGAAAAAGACAATGTTCAAACGATAGCGACTAACCATCTACTGAGGTGCACAAATTGACAATTTAAAACTTTAGATGTATACTTACAAAAACGCATAAAATTGAGATGTAAACCACAACATTGTCTCATTAAAATTATATGATTTGCATTTAGATGATTTTAATGGATAATGTTAAAAATAGTACCTAAACTTTTACAAACAATTTGATTAGGGACCTGAAACTTGGTTTTGAATAATTTCGTACCTAAATAAAGTTTTCATGGGCTCTTTTGATACCTAAAGTTTAGCTTTGACAATTTTAGTATTGAGTAAAGTTTCTATAGATTTTTTTCATACTTGACACATGAAAGAGATAGTGAACAATTTCTAAAATAAATAAGATGTGCTTGATTCGTAGGTTCGTCATTAGTTTGACATATTTTTCATGTATGTTTCAATCAAATTATTTATCAAAAATAAATATAGATAAAAAATAAATTTTTTTCTCGTAAGCGAAAATCAAATACAGATACTAATCATATATAGATAAGATATAAATGAAAAATAAAACATCCAAACATAAGTAATATAATTACATATCAAATAATAAATGATACTCACTCACAATTTGTATATTAGACTACCCATTGATTTTTACTAATTAAAACAAGAGAGGTTAAAAAGCTTTATTCGGCAAGACATAAGGGTGGATCTAGGAGGAGTGGGTAAGTGCCTCAACCCCTAGACCCGGAAATTAACATTTTCATTTTTTTAAGGAAGAAAAAAATGTGTATTATATGTAAATTATAAAAAAATAAATAATAATATAAAACTAATATAAGGTCAATTGGTTAAGCCTTTGATTATAAATCCGTGAGGTCATGATTTGCACTCTTTTTCAACGCACATTTATTGCATTATCTTTTTCCCTCACCCATTCCTTTTTTTTTTTTTTTACTTTTTTCTTTCATAATAATGAATATATTTAAATCCATTTAATCATAAATTTTTTTCTTGCGTTATCTTTCTCCCTCACCCTCAACTTTTCTCTTTCACGATAAATAATATAATTAAATTTATTTATCATAAATTATATTTAACTAAATAAATTCTTA
This sequence comes from Combretum micranthum, assembly GCA_024138025.1. NCBI lineage: Eukaryota > Viridiplantae > Streptophyta > Magnoliopsida > Myrtales > Combretaceae > Combretum > Combretum micranthum. Next base: position 538,717 of record JAMXBD010000191.1, on the reverse strand, counting down.
TGAATAACTATTTTTTTATTTGTATTGCACTACGACTATAATTATATTATTCACATTGCAAATGTTATGATTTTATCACATAAAACATTTCTATCTAATACTAGTTATATCATCCGTTAACTCTATGTTTTAATTGATAATTAATTTTAAAGTAATATTAATATGTTGCCAAACTCAATAAATATCCTTAATTATTTATTGAATTTTTTTTCACACTTACGCAGTTAGAAAATATTACAGTGAAATCATTAATAAAATTTTTATAATGCAATACAGTTTTAATAATAACTAAATACATATAGATAATTCTAGTATTAACTTAATTAAAATTCACCTCTAATTGTATCATCCTGCCTTCACCTATCCTAGGTGAGACATGATATAATACTCGAGTTATCACGAGCGTATTAAAACCTCGAAGTTGTAGATTTATTTACGAAATAAAGGCTTATTCATATGCTGTCCTAAACCAAAACAGAAGCAGAATCTGGCATTAGGCTCTGGGACCTGCAATGGTAGGCTTTTGAATGAGAAAGGCCATGCACTGAGCTTGGTGTTTGTTATCAAATGCCAAGCATCTAATGTAAGCATCAGGATATGTTTTCTTGCACTCCTGTATCTCTTTGAGTACTTGGGAGGAGTCAGTGCAGCCAAACATCGGGAGTTTCCAGAGTGTCCAGTATCTTCCATCATAGTAACCTGGCATTTTGCTGTTGTCCCTGTACACATATCCCACCTTCCCACCAACAAGAACACAAAGAAGGGTGATCATTTAAGTGTCACATTCAAACTTTTAATTATGTAGTTCCCTTGCAATAACACCATCTTGTATACAAAGATCTCTTTGTTTATTATAAGAAGAATAAATATCACATTTAATACTTAGGCTTTGTAGTTGTGCGATACCAATTTACTAGCTGACACCTTGATTAGTAGGTAATTGCAAATAAGGTAGTTAGTCACAAAACTAAGTAAATAGCTAATAGTATAATTTGGCAAAGTGGGCAGAGTTTAAACTTCAGATTGTTAATTACATAAAATTGACAAATTTACAATTAACTAAGTTCATTTCGTATCACTAGTTAATTACAAAATAAGTAAAGTTTAAATAGCTGAATTTTAGGTTGAAATTGCAAAAATGATAATTAAATTTTAGATAGCTAATTGCATAAATTGATAAAAATCATATATCAAATGTAACATTCACCAATATAGTTATTAATGTTCACATAACAAACATAAGTATTTGATTGACTCATGATACCGCATCAAATTCAAGGCAAGGAATCCAACCCTTCTTGAGCATGTAGTCAATTTCTTTTGCGATGGAATCATCTGACAAAGGTGGCAGGTAGGAAAGTGTCTCGAACTTCTTGTTGTCGATCGGATTCCATGTCTGTAATTCATGCATGCACCCGACAGTAAATGAAATCAATTTAAAAAAAAAAAAACATTTGCAGCTGCAGATCACTACACCACGTAACTACCAAAATTACCTTCATGCAGTGAACTTTCGAGCCATTAGAGATAGTTTTGTGACTCCATCCGATGGATGTTTTAGCAGGAAACAACTTGAAAGAGTTCACTTGCAGACCAGCATGGGTAATTCCAGTGGTCGGACATGTTAAAGTTGCAGTAGACATATCCAGGAATGTCTTAAAAGTTCAAAGACACTGGAGTTTAAGGTGGTGCTGGAAATAAATTAACACCCCCCACAAGGCTTTTAAGTCATGCAATGGTTTATTCTTAAAGGAAATGACAAAACAACAAAAGGAGACGGCATAGGATTTGGTGAAACAATAATGGATGATTTGTTGAAATGAAGGACTGAAAGAGGGTCTTTTTGTTATGAGACGGTGTGTACGAGGTGATGGAAGGTCTTATTCTCTGTTTGTCTCATCATTTTTAGATCACTTTGATATTATTATGGTATCATTTTCAAACTGATATTTATCATGATACTAATAAAAAACTGATAATTTTATTCATAAAAATGATCGAATAAAAATAATACTAAACTAATATCATATATACAAATAAATTACAGATATTTATGTAACATAGATACAAATACTGAAAAAAAAGCCTAACAATCCAAGCAGGCCAAGCTGTTTATTTTTGAAGTTATCACCACTTGCAGTGCATGCTATCGCCAGCTACTTGCTTTCTAATATTCGTGGCAGTATCTGTATATCTGGCGCTACACGTAAGTTTTGATGTCTGGTTGGTACGTGGAAACGACAAATGAAATGGGATACGAATGTCATGTTCTTGTATATTGATGCGTTTATGAAATAAAAATGTAAGAAATGAGTATGTAAGGACTTTAACAATAAGAGTTAGATAATTATAGATAAAGAGTAATTAAAATAAAAAAATCATTAATATAATAAAATAGAATGGTGATTCCATGATTAAGAAGTTTAATGAAATTCTTCCATAAATTTGAAATTATCAGCTCCCACAAATCACATTCCGATTTTTACGAACACTACCGATTAACAACAAAAAAAAAAAAAAGGAAATAAATGGAGGTGGATGTCACGATTTCATTCGATCCGTACTTTTCTTGATAGCATGAATAAATAAAAAGAAAAAGGTCCCAGTATGTCATGACACTACTAAGTAAAATAAGAAATATAGTTAACAATAAATTCTGAACTCATAATACGATCCGTCTTCTGTTTGAATTTACTTTTAGATACGGTAGAATTATCATTTGATGATAAAATTTAGGTAATTTGGGTGGGCAGATCCAAGATGCATAGGGTATGAGATATTATTTATACTTTATCTTATAATTGTAAGGTATATAGATATTAAATTTTGTATATGAAACCTACATTGTAGTACCTTATACTCATATCTTGTAAAACTTATAAAGTACAGCATTTAATGTGAAACTTGTAGGTTTTTTTCTTTTCCTTCTTTATGAAATCTCTATATCACAAATTCTGCATCATACATAATTTGTTATTATTAAAAACTTTTGGGCTACCTTTATATTAGCTGTTCTTAGAAGATAAACATTATATAATTTAAGAGTTTAAGTACACACGTATTTGTAGTTTTTCTAAAATAAAAATTAGAAGTCCTTAAATAAAATAGTACAAAACCTTCTGTAATAAAGATTTCTAACGATAGTCTATAAAAAATAATCTTGAGTATAAGTGATTGTAAAATGAAAAAAGAATGCCATTATTTATATCTTATATATTAAAATTACTATATAATATTTAACATGGTAGATACATGATTTTTAGAACCTGCACTCTCTATAATAGAGTATATAGGCTCTAGGGTAGGTTGGTACAAAGTAGAAGATCCCATACTCGTGTCCTACTATATGAGGTAAGTTTTGGAAAATGTGTATTTATATCCTACCACATGACTTTTAATATTCATTTGGATCCTACCCAATCAACAAAGTACAGATAGGTACTCTATACCACAGATTATCCCTTCACTCCTATTCCTATTTTTAAATAAGTCACTGCAAATCCTCTATTGTTAAAATAAAGTTTGATCAAATTCTATATGATTCATATAAACGGTTGATATTATATCAATTTTGGTATAAAGATAAAAAATTTAAATGATTCAAAGCCAAAAAGTTTGAATAAATTCTCACATGTTGAATATTCACAGTGCTTTTTTTACGCTCAATGATTTCAATAATTTATTTTTTTACATGATTTTAGGATTAATTTTACCGAGATTGGTTAATAGGGTCTTTACGACTGTCAATTTTTAGAAACAAACATATATTTGAAAAGTTTAGAGGGTAGAATGTTTCAATTTACATTGAACTACACCTAGATTTGCTAACAAGTAAATTATATTAAAAGGTATTTTAAGTTTATATAAAGTATAAATATTTTAAATTATTAAAAATTTAATTAATACTTGAGAGTAAATTTATTTAACATGTGGTTAAAAAAACAAATCAATATTTTGTAAAAAGAGTATATAACATATCCATAATTCTCAAAAAAAAAAAGAAAAAAAGTAGTAATAATTGACCGATAAGGAATATTAATCAAAATGTTGATACATTGAATAACTTTGCTTGATACTTCATTTACTATTTTTTTTTAAATGTTACTTTTTTTTAATAACTTAAAATATCGATATCTTAGATAAACTTATCACAAAATGTTAATAGCTTCCATGTAAATTACCTGTTCCCAATAATCCACTTAAAATTTTTTATTTGTCCTGCTATTATTGACAAAAAGCATATGTTATATGCCACCATCTAAATCCAATGCACTTCCTTTTTTTTTCCCGTTTGACATATATGGAGAGGAATGAGTTATGGGCAGCCACATATATATTAGCTCCAAATAGCAAATAATATCGATCACAACATATAAATAGTCATGAATTTCCTAATTTATATTTTAACGTTATTGAAATGATATATGATTTTGAAATGAGATATATATGCATGAACAATATAATTAGTGCATGTGTTGAATATGTGTCATTTTGTATGTGTATAGTGCAATGAAATTAATATTATTGTATTATATATATTAACGCGTGCATAGTATAATGAATGTGTGTATCTTTTGTAAATTAATATGTATGTGTTATGTTTAGAATTAAACTTGTGAACTGTTTAAGAATTGATGACAGAATTTTTACAAAGTTTAAGCATACTTTTTAAGCCCATATTAAACTCAAATGCATTTCAAATTTAGCCAAATTAACCCTAAGTCAAACATACCCCTAAAGTCAAACTTTGGATTAGTATTGACCTCAATTTGGATTAATCAGAGTCTCTTTTTGGCAACCCATTTTTCCATCCGAATTTCTCTTATTTCTTTTCTTTTTTTCTTCATTCCATCTCAAAACCATAAACCCTAAACCAAAATCAACACAAGCCTTTGGATTCAAAAATCACTCCAAGCAAAGCTTAATCATGTAAGTTAAATGCAAGCCTAATCTCTTTGTTTTATTTTCTTTCTTTTAGTTGGATGTCAAGCTTATGGTAGGATTAGTAAATGCCTATTGAGTTGATTTATTTATGTATTGATATATGTTAGGTTGTGCTTTGTTATTGTGTGAGCTTAGTTAAGTATTAGGAAGTTGTAAGGAGTGTTGATAAGTGGTGGAACTAAATTGAGTAGTTGAAGTGTGGAATTGAAGTGTGATTGGTGTTTGAATGTTGTAGTTGGTGTTTGATGATTAGAAGTAGAGTTTATGTTATTTGGATGGTGTTTAGAACATATAACAAGTTTTGGAAAGCTTAGAAAAAGTTTGGAGAATATTTGAAATGAATAGGTTTTGTAAAGAAAACAGAGGAAACAAAAAATTTTCGTATAGATTTAATTTTGATCATACGCCGGCATCTGGTACTTCAACACCGCCAGCGTAGAGGCAGTGTTGAAGGTGATCAGAACCAATTTTCTTAAAGCCGCTTGAAATGTTTTGCTTTTGCAAGAAAAGTTTGCCGGTTTATTTTTCAAAACATACGCTGCTATTAGGGTTCCAATGCTGCGGCTTAGAAGCGGTGTGGAATGAGAACAGAACCATAATTTTTAACGCCGGCTCAAGGCCGTCTACGTAGGATCCAAAGCTGTCGGCGTACATGGATACGCTGCCGGTTGGGGGTATTCACAAGCGTGGACCAACCCCGTGTAACTCTCAGAAATTTTTAGAAATTTGGAGTTGTAGCCTATACAACTCAACGCCGCCGACGCAGACTGAAGGCTGTCGACGTATCCTTGAACGATGTCTAGTATTGGCAGGTGTTGAGCTTTAATGCATTGTGCACCGGTTCAATGCCGCCGACGTTGAAGGCGACGTGTCCCCTGCAGTTTTTATTTTCAAAAACTTTCTTCAAGATTTCCAAAGCTTGAAATATGGTCAATTGAATAATTGTTAAGTATTTTATGATGTAATAGATGTTTAAATGCTCTATTATGACTAGTAATAATTTATTTGAATTTCTTTGATTAATTATATTTGAACTAGTTAATTAGCGCTTAAACTAAGTAGGAAAGTCAATATTGTCTTGAATAGTGATAGAGTATCGCTCAGCCATCCCATTAGTTCCCAAGCTATCTCAAGTACATGTGGTAACTTGCTTGTTTCTTTACTAGAATAAGCATTAAATCAGGTTACTCTAAATTAAGAAAATTTTAATAATTGATGAGTGTTGATTGTCCTTTTACGCCGTTGAATCTAGTTCGGAGAGCGGCACCTTGCTTAAATTGGGGGCATGGTACTTTCTCATTATTTGATTGATTTATCTAGGAGACATAAGTATCCGAGCTACTTATATCAATCCTCTGAGTGTCATGATGCGTTACTCAGGATCCCCTAGTATTATGGATTACGCCGAAGGTGAGGCTACCTAGTCTGTATGAACAGTAGAAACCACTCAGGGAGGCGGACGTGACACTAGATCCTTGTTGTCCGAGTTTGAATACTCCCATGATGTATGACTAACTAAATATTGAATAATAAATTATTGGTTGTTGCATTTTGCATTTAGCTTAAGCATGTGTGAATCACTTTGCATTTGTATTCGTTACTTGCGTATTGGGCCTTTGGCTCATATTTTAACCATTTCAGGTGATGAATCCGACGAGTTTTACATGAGTATGGGATATGAACTGGTTTCGAGGATTTTCTTGATGATTTGGAGGACTAGAGATGACCTTAGACTTGATGGAATCCAAATTTTGTAATAGATTAGTTATATTGGTGTTGTAATAGTATTTAAAGTTTTAGTTGGATTTTATATGTAATTTTGTTAAGGTTTAAGAAGCCTTTGGATGTAACATATGTGTGTGTATATATATACTTAGCTATATATGACTTAAGTTTATTTCCTTTGTGAAATATGATAATGGTAGTGTGTTTTGTTAAAAGTTTTAAAAAATTATGGTTTCTATTATATTAACTATGTGAAATTAGATAAACAATTCCTCAAACAATTATTTTAGACAACTTTACATATAATCTTATAGGTTATATGTGGTTGGAAAACTATTATTGTCTATTTTAATTATAAAGGTAATAGCGGGTCCTTATAACATATGAAGACATAAGCTACACATTATACAAACATTTATGGTAAACTTAAGAAGATTGAAAAGAAAATATACGTTCAAAATATTGTCTTAAATTAAAGTCCATTTATAAAACTTAGAAAATTTATAAATTGTAGTGATATATTACAAAGTCCTGTGCGCAAATTACAAGATTAAAAGGATCTACGAAGTTCTCTCTCTCTTTTTTTTTTTTTTTTGCCCCCATCAATTAAGAAGTTTTAAACATGGAAGTTTTAAACATCGTACAAAGTTTCAATAGCTTTATAGCATAATAGCAGGGCCATCAGCCCCAAGAATTTTGTTTGTAATAGTAATGATAAAATAAATAAAAACCAATATAAAATATAAAAAAATTGTATACATCACATTCGCAATTGGAATAATAGCTCTAGCATTACGGGGCTTTTGTTGCATTTGGTATGTCGCGCGATCAAATCTTGTTAGCCATATTTTACTTGCATTGAATTCCGTAACCCCCGCCTCCTAAAAGTGATTCATTTCCACATTGCATTAATTGACATTTTGCATTTATTTACATTGTTTTTTAATTTTCAAATTTTAATAGCTTTCATTTAATTTATATTGTTTGTTTTAGGTTTTTAATAGGATGTTTCTTGTTATATATATATTGTTCTTCTAATGTTTGTTCTAGTTTTATAATTACAGATGTAGATAATTTTTTATAAAATTAATTAATGATTTAATGACAATCAGTTAATAATTTATTAGAATAAAAAGTACATATTATCTAGATAATTTTTTTGTGTTATACATTTATCACCATTTGCTAGATATTATTAAATATTCTAGACCAATTTACTAGAGGCTAAGGGCCTTAATCCCCTAAATTATTATTAGTGTTGAATTAGTTAGACTTTCAAAAAGTTTATTATGTTTTCTTTTTGAAACAATATAATTTTTAAAATATTAATAATAAAACACCTTAGTATATTGTAAAAATAGTTCTTTTAAACACTTTACCTACTAAATGTTTTAAATGTTTACAAGTCATCCTATAATTTTTATCATATATATAATGTATTTTATGATATTGTATATTTTATTTTTTACATTTCCAATAAAAACAAAGTTACTGTATGAAAAATAGCACAAAAAATGTTTTAAATAGTAATTAGAAAATCCATCATTACTTGGGGATCATACAAATGTAACCATGTATAGAAATGCAAATAGAGAAAAATCATTTCAATGATTAATTCGTGAAGGATTCCAATTCTCCAATCATCTTTTCTTCTATAAAAGAAGTGTTGTATAAATATAGATAATTATAATGAATCATTTCATAGAAATAATGAGTTCCTCTTATGGCATCCAATAAAATAAATTTTTATATCTTATTTTAGTGAACTTATAAATATTCATGAAAAATAAAATAAAATATTATGCGATTAAGAATCTAATAATTATCTTTCACATGCTCTGTTTTATCCTTTTTTTTCATATTGGTATATTTCATATAAACAAATAAATCTCATAACATGTAGTATAATTATAAAATTAATGAATTTTTAATATGGATAAATCCAACATTGATATGGGAAAGAAATTAATCGACCCCCAGTGTAATAATCATGCATTGTCCCTACCTAATAGCATCACCTTTTAATTCTTAAGTGAATGGTTCTAGGTTCGAATGCCCCTTCTCTATTATAATATGAAAAAACATGGGTACAAAACTAATTTTTTAATGGTCTGCAGAAAATTTGACCTTGGGAAACTTTCAGCTACATTACAGAGTTGTAGTGATTCATCAAGTTATGAATTTTCACCAAGGATGAGGAATATTACTTTAACTGCTTTATGAAGTACGAAAAGGATGATTATAAAAATCTACTTAATTAGATGTTAGAGTAAATTTCAAATACAGATACCCATTATATGTTTGCTTTATTTGCAGGGTTACTACAAAAATATGTGTCTAATTTTTCACAATTAATCCCCTTTATATTAATTAACAAAATCACTTGCTTACCAAATATAGCAATGAAGAATATATGGTGCAATATGCAAGTTTCAAATAGCACGAATAGCTTAACCATTACAAATCGATTAAAAATAAAATTTAAGAAATATGTATAGGCATCGTCTCTCTAAGATCTCATATGATTGTTTTCCTTTTTTTTCCCTTTAATTAATAGGAAGAAAACATTATAACTTTTTTTTTTCCAAATGGCATCATACCCATAACCTCAACAATACGGCCCGATGTGTGTTAGTTATCTTCATCAATTCTATTTTCATTATCTTCTTAGGCTTTATGCTTTTAAACTTCATGTTTTTCTTATATCATTTTTGGTAGGTGTGAATTGTTTAATTTAGTAGATCAGAATAGAATGGAATGGAATGAATTCTAAAATGATAAATTTATTGCTATAGTTGAAAGTATTGGAATGATATATAATGTATTTATGGAAAATGTTAGACAAAATTAATGTCCTATAATGAGAAGATAATTTTTTCTCTTGCCTATAGCGATCACCAATGTAATAAACAGAGTATAAAATGACAATAAAGACCGATATTTAACCTGGAAAACCCTAACTAGGAAAAAACCACAACCGCAATGCAAAAGCTTCCAGTCTATCAACATATAATGGGTTTACAATATTTTTCTTCACTAATTACACTAGCGGATGACTAATTCTTCACAAAAACAGTGGATATCGATAACAATCTTAAAACTATTCCATTCGCAAAATGTGAAAATGCCTATTCAATCTAAACAACCTAAAAAGATTAATAAGAAATGGAAATAATCACCCTATAAGACACCACGCCACAAACTTAAGGAAAGAAGTTTCATCAAAATCGGGATTTAATAAGCCTTCTTATTATGATCCAAAGCTGCTAAACCAAAAAAAGCAATTCACTTCCAATTTCCATAAACCTTTTCGGGTACTAATTTAAAAAGTGCATTCCTTCTTGATGTCTGATTTCCATAATCATTGCCAATTGACTGATTAGTTTTCCTTTTTATTCTTGCTGCAAGTTTCTTGCCGTTTTCCTTTTATTTCATTCGCGGCTGACTTTCACTATAATTATAAGATGCTCCTCTATCTTTCTTTCTTTTCGAATATATATATATATATATTATAAATATATAATAAAGATATCATAAAATCTTTTAAGGATATCATATATATCTTAAAAAAGATATACTAAGATTTTATTATTTTATGCTATGAGCTCATATGGGTTGGATCAAAAACCCAACAAACTCCCCATCCAACTCATATGGAAGGTGCCATCACACTGGCCATTTGTTTGCAATAAATAAGCTTGTCTTTTGGTAGTTCCACTAAATTAAATATGGTTCTCACAGAAGGATTTCATCTCATCTTCCATGCTTTTTACCCATTCCTTTTTTCTGCTCATGTAACATAGCCTCTTGATAACATTCTTATTCTCTCCTATTTGTAAGCATCACATACTCGTTTACATTATCTGTTGGATGGTCTTCTCTCTCTTGCAAGCCTTCTCGATTTAACCTATTGATCAGGCTCTTAGGATGTTCCATCATCTTCAACCGAGTCTTACATATCTCCCCTATCATTATTTGGATCTACAAGACAGGGCATTGGGTCTTATACATCATCGTCGTCCAGCTCGATTCTATAACTAAACCAAAACCATATAATCAGAGCTTGTTCCGGTTCTGAAAAACCAAACCCGTGAATAATATTTTATTAAGAGTAGGTAAAAAATTAAATATTTTTATCTAATACATGTATGTAATTATTATAAAATAGAAATATATTTATGATAATTATATATTTATTCCATCATCTTCAACCGAGTCTTACATATCTCCCCTATCATTATTTGGATCTACAAGACAGGGCATTGGGTCTTATACATCACCGTCGTCCAGCTTGATTCTATAACTAAACCAAAACCATATAATCAGAGCTTGTTCCGGTTCTGAAAAACCAAACCCGTGAATAATATTTTTTTAAGAGTAGGTAAAAAATTAAATATTATTTTATCTAATACATGTATGTAATTATTATAAAATAGAAATATATTTATGATAATTATATAAATATAATTATATATTTATTACATATATAATAATATCTACTCTTTCAAACAATAATGTATCAAATTTTTGAAGAAAATCGTTTCCCAACATTATATCAACATTAGTATCACCTTCAAAACATATTGCAGCGGAACAAGTTCCAGTCAAACACAATAAAGAACCCAAAAAGGTTACTTTCTAGTTTCTACTTTAGTGAAATAGAAATGGAATCATCTCTCCGTGAATTCCTTAAGTAGATTGAAACAACAACCCCAAAGCCGATTCTACTATGACCTCACAAAGATAGACCACATCATCCTTGATGAATGAAAAGAAGACTTCAACATCAAATAAGATGACAGCAAATCAAGAAAAGTTCATTGATATTTTTCAGTGATTTTGGGCAACATTTTATAAGCTCGAATACTCCTTTTTCTCTCTCACTTTCTCTTTCTCTCTCTCCGTATACTCTTAGACTCCTTTTATCTCTCTTTCTCTCTCATGCTGAAACTCTTCTCTTTCACTCTCTATCTCTCTCTTTCTCTTTCTCATACTCAAATTCCTTCATTATGTCTTCCCGTCCTTTTTTCTGGGGTAAGAACATTGGACCTACTAGGTCTTCAAGTTTTAGATAGTAAACCGGCTAGTTCCACTACAACTAGCAAGTCCTTTGCTAATTCTAAACCGCCGCCACTGGTTCAATTCTCGGGTCAAAACTGACCCATGCTAATGTCTACTAAGTTTATATTAACTGGGATCTCGCTTTAGGGTTTGAACTTCTCTAGCCATGTCTTCAATAGTCTGATCTTCCAAAAATACCATATCTCTACTTCTCACAATTTTCTTCTTTAATGGATACCATGACTTGTACCCATACTCATCTTGTGCATAATCTAGAAAAACACACTTCTTTGAATTTGCATCATGTTTCACTCTTTCATCATTGGGAATATGCACAAATGCCCTGCAACCAAACACTTGAAAGTGATCAGAGGATATACTTTTACCTAGCCATACTCTCTATAGAATATCACCATCTAGAGCAAAAGAGAGAGATTGAAATATCCTAAATTACCAAGCTTAATTAAATTGCATTTACGCACATATTGATTGATTGATGTATGAATTTGATTGTAAATAACTTAGTTAAGTTTTGTGCCAATGTGATTTTGCTTCCATTATAAGAAGAAGCACAACTTTTTGCAAATAAAAACCAAGCCCATACACTAAGATAAGCCCATGAAAACCTTCTTCACTCTTCGTAATGTACCTTAAAGTCAAAGGGAGGTCTAAGAAGATAATTATCAAGTTCAAAACTTAAAAAATCAACTCTAAAATAGACCACATCCACCGCCTCTTCACAAGCAAGGAAAAAACCATAAATTTTGATCAAATCTTCTTTCACAACTCATCAAAATTTCCATCAAGCTTTCATCTATGAGTTAAGGACAATTAAGGTAGTGTGTTGTTTGCTTTTCTAAGCATTTCATCACTAGTTTCTTCCATGTAAGATAACTCTTATATGAATGAGTTTTGGTGAATTAAAGATAGAATTAGTAAACTAAGTTGATCCTTAGGCTTGGATGAATCATTAGAACTTATAAGAATAGATTTGTGAAGTTTGCTTTAATTGTTTTGAAGGATAAGTGAGTTGTATGGTTATTATGTTAAGCTAGTCACAAAGATGAAGTTATGGATGATGAATTAGTTGTTTGTATGAGTACGTGCAATGAGAATAAAATAATATTTTAATATATCAATACTAATTCTATATGTCAGATTTGAAGTATTTGAGATAGTTCAAACAAACTAAGTTTAAGGTTTTAAAACTAGAGGAAAACTCAAAAACAAAAACAAGGCTTGAACCACGGGCATGATGATGGATGTGGTAGCCTCAGATTGTTTTAAAAAAATCAAATTCCCTTATAACGGGTGTGATTCATCCCATGATAGTCTTTGTTTGTAAATAACGGGGTAATCACGAGCATGATTGTGCTTATGGTAGAGATTGAGTAAAAATTTTGAAAACAATCGAGGGCTCGATTTTTTGTTGGCTAATGGTATGCTTCTCTTTGATCCTATTATTTACCTTGATCATAGGTGTGGTATGGCCCTTGGTAGACTCGTGTTTTAAAATTTTAAGCAATCATGGGTGTGATTCAACCCACGATAATCCTTGTTAATTTTGACAATCACAGGCATGATTGTATTGTGATTTGGAATCACGGGCGTGATTGGTTTAATCTCCTGTTTTGCCCAATTTAAAATAAATAAAAGTAATATATGATAAATAAAATAAAATAAAAATAATGGAATGTGTTATGTGTATATGTGTGTAAATCCTAAGTTAAGTATTGATATGAGATATCAATTAAGTTTGATAATGTGATTAAGAACTTAACACACGATTATGGTTTGATGACGTCTTATATGAGATGATATTTTTTTAACATATTCTCTACTCGGTTAAGTTTATCTACTAGTCCATTATCATACATACCAGTTTCTTTAGGTACGTAGTGATTTGATTGTTGGCTGATAGGATAGGCATCTATAAATTGATTATAAACAAAGATGACCTAAAAATGTTTGAATTGTTTATGCATATGCCATTTTAACCTGGTTTGATGAGTGGCAACCTTATTTGGCAATGCTAACATAGTAGTTAGGCGCTTAGGCCACCTCCTTGTCATGATGCAATGAAAATCTATAAGTGGTTCAGTAGGTAGTTGATAGGCGCAACGATATCAATATAACGTTTACTTATTGTTAAAGGGAAATAATATGATTTTCACGTTTATGGGAATGGTTGAACTAAGTGATATTATGGATTAAGTTAAGTAAAGATAAAAGACGACTATAAACCCTAGATAAAACTATCATCTTTGTAAATGTTCCTATAGGTGATATAAGTATTCGACCAGCTTATATCAACCCTTAGAGTACCTACTGTTACTTAAGACCCCCCGGTTTCCCATTAGTTTGCTATTGGAGTTTGAATAATCTTTGATTGTTACACCTAATTATTGAAATATAACTTAATGGTTACTGCATTGCATTAGATTAAGAATGTATGCCATTTTGTAGTTATTTGTGTTGTTGTGGACTGGGCCTCCAGCTTACGTTTTCGTTTACGGGTGTTGATGAAGACAAGTTCTATGATCATATAGGTTATGACAAAAACTTTGAGGAATTCTTTGATGAGTAGGACGACTAGGGGCCTTATCCTTGTGTTGGATGTTTTTGTAGTAGACTACGAAATGTTTTTTCCAAACTGATGTAATTCTTCTTTAGTTGAAGACTTAATTAAGACTTTTCAAAGTTCATGTAATTTTGTTAAAGGCCGACTTAATCAAGACTTTTCAACGTCATGTAATTTTGTTAAAGGCTTATTCATAAGCCTTTGGTTTGTAATATTATATAGTAGGTTTATTTTTATGTTTTGAGATAAAAAAAAACCTTTATAATCTTTTGAAGTACCAACTTAGATGGTGCAAATGATGTAATAGTGTGTGTGTGTGTGTGGTTTTACTCTTAATGAGTAGCTTTTGTAAATAGGTTTAAGGTACATTAAGCAAACAATCGGCATGAACATTATCTTTAATAGAAGTCTTCCATGTAATGCTTCGATATTGCACGTAGCTAGGCTTTGCATGCTTGAACTTAGGTTTGAGGAGTGACAATTTTAACATGGTATCAGCATAATATTAGTGACTGTTATCTAAATGTGATAGATTAAAAGATGACCTAACCTTTAGATGCAATGAGTTTAGCATGGGAAAAGCTTACATTTTGTTTGAATGATGTGTTTTACTTGTTTGATTGCTTTTGTCAACGTTGAAATAAATATAATAGCAATAATGCATGATTTGATGTATATATCATGAATGTGTTGTGTGTTTGTATCAAAGATGGATAAGTCTCGCGGAAATACTAGATAACAGACAGAACGGGAAAATATGCCGCCTCCGCCTCCTCAGTCATCTACCCAAGTATCTACTCTATCATCTACTCTAACTTTGACTGCTACTCCCTTCTCCTGTCTCGGCTTCTACCTCTCAGATTCCACAACCCTAACAAATACCACCTTTTCCTCCAATGCCACAAGTACCTCCAGGAGAAACAACTACCACGTGCACAATGTTCTGGGACATGTTTGCCATGATGCTACAGTATCAACATATGATGTGTCAATAACAGCAACAGTTTATGTAACAATATGCTCTATAGGATGTCAAACAGGGAGAAAATGTGCAAGCGGATGAGCATAATGACCAAGTAAAATTACATGATTTTGTCAAATTAATTCTTGACTTTGATGGAACTGTTTCAGATCTAACTATTGTTGAGAGTTGGATAAAAGAGCTAAAAAAGGCTTTTCTTGCATGTGAAATACCGAAAGATAGAAAAGTTAACTTAGCAGTCCACATGTTAAAAAGAGAAGCTTACAATTGGTGGAGATTGCAAGTAAAATTTTGTCAAGACCTATTAGTTAGATTAAATTTAAATATATGTTCTTTGTGAAATATTTCCCCATTGTGGTTAAGGACCAGATGATCTCCGATTGTCCAAGTCCACATCAAGGCAGTAAGACCATTAATGAATACTATGCTAAGTTTTATAGGTTTTAAGATTTGCTAGTGAGGGCTATCACGACGAGCGTATGAAGGTTCAAAAGTTCTAAAATGATTTGAATATGGAAATCAAGGGTGAATTTAGGATGTTCCAAATTCTAACATTAGCTTATGCAATAACCAAAGCAAAGCTAGCTGAGCAAATTCTAATGAGGCTATAACATAAAAAGATAGGCGAGCGTATTCCTAAGAAAAAGATCAACTTCACCTACATCCCATGGAAGATAGGATACTGCAAGTAAGGGAATAGATTTTCAAAGAAAAGGGAAAATAACCCAATTTTATGCAAAAAGACAAGTCTAGGATTATTGGCCAAGAATCCAATTCCTCTCACTATCTTTGAAAGAAAGCGCCCCATATGTTTTGGACCCCATGAATTAACACAGTGTAAATGGAGTCCAAAGTCCTGTTTTGCTTGTAGTCAAGGAGGTAATAGGGCTTCAAAGTGTGAGGATCCGGTACTCCAATCGATCTTTTGTGCTTACTGTAAATAGCGGGGACATCATATAGCAGACTGTAAGGAAAAACCAATAATGATGGCCTAATTCAAGAAAAGGAAAAACAATAGCTAGAATGTTTACTCTCTACAATTTGAAGAAATTCTTTCAGTAGATACATTGGTGGGTACCTTATTAATTTGAAAACGACATGCTTATGCCTTGATGGATACAGGAGCTACACGTACATATATTAGAGAAGTTTATGAATGATCGTGATCTTGTTCCTGAAATATTGTTTGATTGTGTGATGTGTTTTAGTACTCTTATTGATGTGGAATCTAAGAAAACCGGTGTCTGTAGAAATGTTGATATATTGATTCCTAATGCGAATATGCCGATTGATATGTTGGTTTTATCTATGATTGATTTTGATGTGATTGTAGGCATGAATTGGTTAAATCTATATAAAGTTACTCTAGATTGTAATAAAGCGGAATTGAGCTTTGATTTAGAAAATGGAAAATTCAATTATGCTATTGAGATGAGGAGCATGTATTCAATGGAATTGTTTAAGAAATATGTAGCGACTACTATTAATGTTGAAGAATTGAATATCAACATGGTATCAATAGTAAAGGATTTTACAAATATGTTTCCTAAAGTATTTTCTGGTTTACTCCTAATCATAAATTGAGTTTAGAATCGATGTTGTTCTAGGAATGACTCTAATATCAAAATTACCATATAGAATGACTCCAACAAGGTTACGAGAATTAAAGAAGCAACTGTAAAATTTGCAAGAAGTTGGTTTCATAGGGCCTAGTATTTCGTCATAAGGTGCTCTAGTATTATTTGCCAAGGAAAAGGATGGAAATTTGAGGATGTGCATTGATTATAGAGAATTAAATCAGATAACCATAAAGAATAAGTATTATCTATCGAGGATTGACGAATTATGTGATCATCTAGATATTATCAGTTGAAATCAAATCTCAAGATGTGCTGAAAATTGCATTTCATACGAAGTACGAACATCTTGAGTTTTTAGTTATGCCTTTTGTGTTGACAAAACCTCCAATTGCCTTCATAGACCTTATGAATAAGGTATTTAAGGATTATCTTGATTCATTTGTGATTGTGTTCATTGACGATATCTTGGTGTACTCTCGAGATATCAAGGAGCATGAAGAACACTTGAAACTGGTATTACAAAAATTAAGGGAAAATAAATTGTACACAAAATTCAACAAGGGTAAATTATGGCTCGAGGAAATGACTTTCTTAGGACATGGGATTTTTGAAGAAGGTGTGTCAATGGATCCAAAGAAAGTCAAAGTTGTAATGGATTGGCAAGACCAATAAATGTCATAAAAGTATGGAGTTTTCTTGGGTTAACTGGATACTATAGAAGATTTGTCTAAGCAACGACAAGATTGGCTTAAAAGCATATGAGATTTTGTCTAGGATGACAAATGTGAAGGGGTTTTCCAATAATTAAAGAAAAGAATGGTATCAGCCCTATGTTAGCTTTATTGGTCGATGGAAAGGAGTTTGTAATTCATGGTAATGATTCAATTCAAGGATTATGATGTGTTTTAATATAAGACGGTAGGATAATTGCTTGTGCATCAAGACAACTGAAACTACACAAAAAGAAATACCCAGTTCACGATTTAGAGCTTGCAGCAATAATTTTAGCCTTAAAGCTATGGAGGTACTATTTGTATGGCAAGAAGGGTAAAATATATATAGATCATAAGAGTTTGAAATATATCTTTACTTAGAAGGAATTGAATATGAGATAGACGCGATGGTTAGAGTTGATTGATGATTACAATGTTGAAATCTTGTATCAAACATGGTTACAAATGCTTTGAGTAGAAAGAATAAATAAATATGACAACCATGATTACAGATCAAAAAGAGATACTAGAAGTGTAAGCCCCTGGATTTCTCGATATTATTATATGGGAACTCTAGAGCTAATACCGAAAACATAACCCTAAAAACCCAACCAAGTAAAGACCGAACTCTAGAGTTATACTTGTGTGCTCATGTGTTTGTTGTATAGCATGCATGGTATGTGTTTAAACTCAATAACCTTATTTGTTTATGATTGTTGATAGGAAAGATGGGAAATATCTCACTAAGCATGTTCTAGATTACACCCATGTAAGTTTTTGATGAAACAAGAATACTTGTGGCCTCACTCAAGAAACAAGATGCCCAAAGTAGTCACTAGTGGACTTTTGAAGCCTTAACAAAAAATAAGAGAGCATGGAATGAAGTCAAGTTTGGAAACCTTAACGATGGCATGTGATACCATATCGGATGACTATGATATTTTAGTGCAGTCCAAATTTAGCGAGGGTATACCCTTAAGATGTTGCAAACTACAAATATTAAAGTTCAACTATATTTAGTTCTCTTGCATACAAATATTCCATTATTCTCTTGAATTTCACCACTCCTTCGATGTTTCCTTTATTGTGAGATACGCCTTGTCAATAATATTGAAGCCTTCGCATGACTAAAGTAGTCACTCCTAGGCTTCAATATTGTGTACAATGGCTGTCACGTTTAAGGTGCCCATTTGGGCGTGATCGTTTAAGTGGTATTGAGCAGCAAGATTTGGGGAAAATAGGTGGGAACATAGTAAAGGGATAGAAGTAATAGAGCATCACCTTAAGAATGAGAGATAAGGTAGTAAATGACCCTTAAGGATAACCTAGGTGCTGACTTTATCCTTGTGACTCATAAGATCCAACCTTAGATGTTTTACGAATAGGATTACTACCTTTGAGGTTAAGAAAAGACGGAAGGTTTTCATATAAGGTTGGAAAGCCCCTAAGGGATCATAGACTATGGTGAAGAATATTATGTGAAGAGTTTGCACTAGCACCACAACCCTAGGCCTAAAAGAAGGTGATGATATATTAGTGAGAGGCCTTAAGGAGACAATGCGATAGAACCCATAGGAAGTAAGAGATTTGGAATGTTGAAAGGATAAAATAAGCTTGTCAAGTCAATCTGAATAGAAGTAATATGACAACCGCTTATCATTGAAGACTGCTACATAAGTAGTACCTTTCCATACACCTTTACGTAAACACCAACAAATGAAATGAAAACATTGAATAAAGTGCTTTACTCCTTTCTTCACCATTTCTAATCTTAAATAGTGCATAACACGATCAAAGTAAGAGATATCTAATGTATTCATACTACAATTGTTCTAGAAAACTACCCAGGAAGACATGCGACAATTTATCACCACTTCCGAAGAACATCAAGAACAAGGATCACTCCCATTACAAGTTTAAACTCAACAAATTCCAACTACTTTAAGACGCCTCGAAGATATGCTAGGTTTACATGCGACCTATGCTTACCATACTTGCGCCTATTCCAGTCATGGAACCCCAGCCGGAGACTATGCAAAAAGCTCAAACCCTATCTACTATAGCTAGTATAAATCCTAAAGCTAAGAGGCTCAAGCCACTCAATTCTCCCATCAAGAAGAAGATCCATATGAAGCATGACATTTGATGCTAGAAATGCAAAGGGAAACACTGCCTAAAACCATGTCAAAGGTTCAAAAACAGATGTTACTTTTATGCCAACCCTAACCACAAGATTCGCAACTACCCGAAAAAGACTGTGGTTTGCTTTATTTGTAGCCAAAAGGAATACCTTATTAACGAATGTCGTAGGAGACTAAAACTATATGTCAAATCGCCACATCAAACAAGAAGAGATCACCCCTTCAAGAAAGGTGATAAGGAAGAAAAACAATTGGAATCCTCCATATTAGTAACTCACAACTTAGGAGGCGAATGGTTCCTTACAAATACTAATAATGAAGCTGATAATCAACAAGATCATACCTTCGATGAGGTATCGCTCCACCATGAAGAGCCACTTAAAACAAGAACGGGAGGTAGACATCTCATTGGGAGGTATTGTTATGTTTAGTTCTTTTGTTAAGGATTCAACAATGCAATAATATCTAGTTGTTGGCTCAATATAGTTTGAAGGAAGTTGTAAGACGTGGTTTTACATCTTTCCTTTTGACTTTTGTAATGGAAGATCCAACAAACTTCCTCTTGCTATTATGTTTTTGCTTTAATGAAATGAGTTTCCTTTTTATTACTTTGGCTTCAACAAGTTTTCAACGTTTCTTTTATATATATATATATATATATATATATTCCATACTCGATTGCTTTTGGCGTGCTTCTTTCTTAAAATTTTATGAATGCTTAAACTTAATAAAAATAAAACATCTCATGTGTTGCGTCAACACTAACTGCACCATCACCACATAGACCCTATCAGAGTACCCTGCCTGACTTCATAAAGTGCAATTGATACTTTGATAGAGCTTTTGGAAAACCAGATAGGGCAAAAACTGGCTGGCACAAATAGAACGATCATTCTGCACTTTTGAAGTACCACATCACCTAAGGCTTGCTTATGGTACGTATATGCTAATGTCCAATGCAAGAGTATAGTGGGAATCCAAAAGTAGAGAGCTGCTGTCACCAATCACGTGGGAGACATTTAGGCATGAATTCTTAGATAACTTTTTCCCTAAAAGCTTAATAGTCCAATATAGTACATATTTCCTACGTATCTCTAAAGAAGGTCGTAGCATCAAGCAATACAAGACTGAGTTTAGTAGATTGTTGCAGTATGCCATAGAATCGTACAAGCATAATTAAAAAACTCAAGAGACAGGTATTCCTAAAAGGATTAAATGAAGAGCTACAAGTCAAACTGAAAGAATGTGACATCAGAATTTTTCGAGAATTAATGGAAAGAGCACGGATCATAGAGAATGTCATAAAGAGAAAGACATGGAAAGGATAATTCTGACATCTAAGAAGGATTTCTTCAACGGATCGGACCCAAGCTTCAAGACCAAGGAACTCAAGAATTCGAATAGCTCAAGTAGAAATGAGAACATGGCAGGATTAGGCATACGATTTTGGAAGTGCAAAGGAGAACACTATCTTAATAAATGCCGAAAGTTGCAATACAAGTGCTACTTTATGGATACCCAATACAGAAAATTTCTAAGTGCCCAAAGAAAGGTACCAACATTTGTTACTTTTGTAAGCAACCGGGGCACTTTATTGAATCATGCTCCAAAAGGCAAAACCCACCTGTCAAATCATCACATCAACCTAGGGGAGGAGTGAACCTTAACAAAATAAAAACAGTAGTGACAATAAAAGCAGGAGTCACTAGAAATTATATGTATACAACCTGCAAGGACAATGGGTTTGTGAGGAATCCAACAACAAATAAATCAAATAAGCTGTGTTGGAAAGAGATGATAGCCATGACTATAACTCAGCATCAGGTTAGCCTTATACCTTTAGTTGTTCAAGTATCTTTACGTAATGTCAAAACTTAGAAAATAACTCATATATTAGTGATATCAATAATGTAAGTGATAGAAAGTAGCATCATAGCTAACAGCCCAGCATAGAACGAGAAGTATATCTCCATTTAAAAAGTGAGTAATATGAAATCAATCGTGAAAGCCAGATCAAACTGCATCTATCTTGTTGACTCAAGAATGCCCACTCATGTAGCACCAACAACATAGCTAAGTAGATGAGATTACCTAAGACTACCCCAACCATTAGCCCCATGAGCTAATAGAAATAACAAAAGATGCAATCTTCAAGGATGTAAATGGAAGATGGCTGCTTTCACATGAGAATCAATGATTTGGAGGGATTGTCGCGCCCTGAGGGGTACCCTAAACATGGCAGTCCGTCGTACACAATACTAAAGCCTATGAATGACTACCTTAGTCATGTAAAGACTTTCATATCATGTACAAGGCATATATCACAACCAAGAGAACGCATTAGAGTAGTATAATTTACATTAATAACAATTAAGTAATAAAGTAAAGAGAATACTTATCATAAAACATAAACATTGTTGATTACAAATCTTAGAGGCATATCACTGCTATTGTCTTCAAGTCTATTTAAACACATTACTTAGTAATCATCAAAATTCTAACATAGCATGCATTGTATATAAGGAAATTTCAAAATGACTTCATCCTATGTTCCCATTGCTTTCATAAGAGTTTAAAATCCGTCAATGACTTCCTTAGTGTCATGATCTTCGAATAAAGCCATGGGTATACCTATTTCAATAAAAATCTATGGGGATATAAGCTTACAACTAGCTTAGTGAGATATTTCCTTTCATTCGCACTGTGATATCAAACAAGTTTATTTAATTTTCACACATATGCTATACATGCTATGTATCAAATCACATTATTACATAAATATATATAGTTATCCGAAAACCATATGTAGAATGGACTTACCCTCCGTATCGAAGGTTAGGGAATTGCTGATGAGGATCTTCTCGACCTTTTACTGCTAGTCCCTAGCTCCCCACCCTAAGCATTCAGTTGGCACGGCTCCAAACCTAGAGCCACATTCCCCAAGCGATGTGGATTCTCTAGGAAGGAGCATGGCTTGTGTCCCAATACGATAACAGTCCATTTAACTCTACCCGTAGAAATAGTAGTCTTTCAAAAGAAATGTGATTCCACGGATGCTATGGGTGAACGTTTTATTTTTCTTAAGCCAAACCTTATTAAGGCTTCTTAAGGGTGATCAATCAATTTAGCAAACAATAAGAAAGCATACATGTAAGTAGACAAAATACTTAAACAAGCAATTCATAGTTGCGATATTCTTAATTCTAATTTCATCGAATAAGCATAGAATCACACATGCATATATATCCCTGAATTCCACATACATGTCTATTTTTATCTTTTTTCAGTATAATAATGCCACTACTCCGCGAGCACAAGTAAGGTAACGAAATTAAAAGGAAAAACTCACTCGTCCATTTCGCAATCTTCTTAGTTGTGTAACCTTAGGAAGGAAAATCTCGTATTTCTCGTCACCTAAACAAAAGAAATACTCATGATGAGTATTTTGTAGAAGTTCTTCTTAAACTTTCTAATTCTATTTCACTATGTTCATAAAAAATCGCGTAGAATGAGATTTTAACTTAAAATGATCATAACTTGCTCATTTTAACTCGGAATTTTGCATATTATATATTGTTTTCTACCTACTCGAAAAAGTTTATATATTTCTAAGGTTATTTTTATCATAAAAGTCATTTGTGTTTTGAAACGGTGAGGTACAGAATTACTATGAAGTTCCAAGTCCTCAAAACAAAAACTTTCAAACTTTTCTTCATCCAAAAAATTTTAAGCAAAAAATATAGATATTTATATGATAAAAAAATTCTTTGAATACCATATATAGAGACTTATATCATATGCAAAATTTTAATGGTGTTGTCTCAACGATTATATTTCATAAAACAATTTATCTTACGATGTTGAAACTTGAATTTATGGCAATTTCATTTTTAAGTGTTTTGAAAGAACTTTATGAATTCTTTGGTTATTATAAACGAGTATATTCTTATAAATTTTGTTTTCTAATTTATTTTATAAGACAAATTATTTTTTCTAAACTTTGATATTATAGGATATCTACAAATTTATCTCTAGTGGTAGAAATGAAGTTTGCAAAATTTTTCATAAGTTGTTGATAGTTTCTAAAAGTTTGAGTTGTATTACGTATATTTTTCCTTTTAAGTAGTTTTGATTGAAGATTATAAATAAGTCTTTTCCTCTTATATTTTTAATTCCTCACTTCTTTAAAGATAAATTTTATTTATAAAACTTGGTCTTTTAAGTTCATTACCAAATTTTCGCTTAGAAAGAAATAGTTTCAATATTTTTTAAAGTTGTTGATGATATATATTGTTTTTGAGCTTATCATTTTTATATTCTTTTATTTATTTGAAATGAGTTTATCATTTAGCAACTTGGCAAACTTTTATTTCTCTATGGGGATTTATCATACTAGTGGTGTGATTATTTTCTTAACTTTGAAAACTAGTTTAGTTCTTGGTTTTTACTATAGAATTAGTGAAAATCTTATAAGTAAGCTTTTATGAAAGATTTACTTATCAAGATTATTAATACGAAGTTTTAATAACCTCATGTTACTTATCATGAAAAGATTGTGTTTATTTCCTTAGTTAATTTCTTTGGTAAAAATCATCTTTATTGTCATTGAAGAAAATTTATGATGGGTTTGTCTAAATTTTTTAAAAGAATTTATAAAAATACTTTTTTCATGTTTTTTATGATAAAATCTTTATTTAGGTTCAAAGTTATATAATAAAAGAGTTTGGTTCCATTTTTCCTTTATTAAAGAAAATTCTACTTTAATTTTATTGATAATATCATTATAATGATGCATGCACGTGATTATGTAGTATGAAAAAGATGAGAATATCACATAATAATATATGAAAGATATAAGAAGCAATAATAAGCAAAATAATAAGATCAAGTATTAAAAACATTAGCTTCATCAAGGTATCCTGGTCAAGTATTGGGAGCCTTAGCTCCATTAAGGCTTCTCGGGACTAAAAATAGACTAGTCCAAAAAAAAAGAAAAAAGAAAAAAAAGAAAGGAAAAGGTAATAATAATAGTAAGAGCATATTAGTGAAAGTTAGTGAGGATTAGGCTCTAATAAATATATAAATATACATATAGATAATAATATATATATAAAGTTAAGTTAGGAGCATAATAACAATAATATCAACATAAAATCATCATAATAACAAAATAATAAAATCGAAATCATTGATATGTGCAAGAACAAAACATGAACATGTTATTATTTCTACAACTCACATGAGTTTTTAAGAAACAACACCGTAGTTATGCTAAGTTACATGACATGGGAAATTAATAGTAGAAAATCTCTATTTAAATATGTGTTTGTGTCAAAGGAAGAAGATGATGGTTGTAAGATTATGTGGGTAGTAATATATAGTAGATAGTTTTTATGTAGAGAAGAATATTGGAAAGAGTTGGTTGGAGAGAATTTATGGAGTAATTTTAGTAGAGTTTTGATAGGAAAAATGAGAAATGTGAAAGAAGTGAAGGAAATGGGTATTTATAGTATTTTGGAGTGAAAATTAGATGTAATAAAATAAATTAAAAAAGAAAATATTAGAGAAGAAAGAGGGGGAGAGCCGACGCAATTAAGGGGGAGAGAGGGAGAGTTTTTATTGAATTTTGTATTTTTGTAATGAAAAGAAGTAATGTGAATAAGGTTGTATAGAAAGGTAAATTGTAAGAGATAGATATGATAATGTGTAATAATAGGTTATAAGAAAAAGTAAAGATAGTGAAATAGTACTATGAATAGTAGACTAGACAATTAAAATACCAATAGTAAAAAAAATACATGTAAAAATGCATATATAATATTTTTAGTTATCAAAAATTATAAAACCAATATTTTTAAAATCCTTGTATTACTACGAGTCTAACAGTGTTATCGAAATATTTTTACTATTCTAAGCCTCCGGACATGCTTTTCGAGAACTGGTCTTGTTTGGGTTCGAAACACACTAAAAAATAAACAAATATGACATTTTAAACTTCTCTATATTATTATGAACTACTATCCATGATTATCTTAATTCCATTGCTTAGGGTTTAAGAGCAGGATTGCCGAATCTAAAACTAAGGTTTGTTGTAGACTTTGTTGATTTTTAGAGTTTCGGTTTAATTTTGGCTTTTTGATTTATATAAGATCATAAAATTTTGGGGTTTTTCGACCGTCTTACATTTTTAGTTTAGCATTTATGTTTTATTTTATTTTATTTGTGATTTATTTAATATTTTTTAGTTCTTAATATTGTTTAATCGAGTCTAGAGTTATGGATTGACTCTGTTTAACTTTTGGTGACAATTAAAAATTTTTATTCTAAAATTCACCAAATGATTTAAGGATTTAGTATTTTATCATTGAGTGTTGCTTGGATACATCATATTGATTTGTGTGTTAAGGATCAGATAGTGATTTGGTTGGCATATGGATGTTAAATCAAACGATTGTTGGGTTTTCCATTTTGAGGGTCGTCTTTTTCTCAAGGTTAAGAATTTTCATATTTGATATTATTTAGAATTCGGTTTTGACTTGGGTCCATTTTTAGGGTCTCGGTTTTGGTATTTAACTCTAGGATTATTTTCAAAGAATTATGAAAAAAAAAGGGGGTTTACAGGGTTGCTTGAGTCGAGTTCTTTCAAGTTGTTGTCTAACAAAGGACCCTTGGTGAAAGAAGTGAGTCACTTATTAGAGTGGAAGACAAAAGAAGAAATTGAAGTTAGAAGAAATATCGATAGTAAACGAGTTTCAAAGTTTCATCCTACAAAGTTGTTTAAACTATCTCTAAGGCAATGAACCAAATATGCTATCGGCCCAATGCCTAAAAATGGAACCGACATCTAAAGCCCAATCCTAATAATCTTCAATTGGGTTGAAAGTATTAGAGAAGCAACTATCGTGAATGCAAGAAGCTATATTAAATCTTGAATTGGGTAAGAGCAGGAATGCTATTGATTAAGGGATGAGTTGGTATGTGTATAACATGACGATTTGTGACTCTACACAAATATCATAAGAATCATAGTTATACCCTCGATCTTAACAAGTGATAGCTTACATAACCTAAGGCATGTTGTTGCGGTGAGAGAGTACCATCCCCACAAGTAGAAACATGAGATCTACACCAACCACAAGAGCCTTGAGTACCATTTCAAATACAAGGGCTAATGCCAAGGACAAAGTGTGACATTAGTGCTTACATGCTAAGATCCTTAAGCATGAGACAAATATAAAGATGGCCACCAAACCATGAGACTTCAACAAGCAAGTTATAATAACTAATGCCAAGGATGAAGTGTGACGCTAGTGCTTACATCAGTATGAGAAGTCAAGTACGCATGATAAGTTTTGAGGACAAAACTCTCTTTAAGGGGATAGGTTGTAAACCCCTGGATTTTTTGGTATTTTTAGATGTGAACTCTAAAGCTAATAGCGAAAACGAAACCTTAAAATCAACCTAAGTTGCAATCGAACTCTAGAAACCTAAAACAAGATTGGATAATAAGTAAAAAATCCTAGTGTATTAAGAGAATTAGGCGAGGCACAAAACCCTAAAATAAGTAATTTAACAAAAATTGATCACCATTAAAACAATTCCATATACTACAACCTAATCAATTCAGTTTAACCTTAATCCATGGAAACCCTAAGATCGATCCAAGCCAATCCTAAGTCCCAAAATCTTAGACAATACCATATGAGCCTGATAACCCTAAATGTCCTATAAGTATGATGGGGTAGAAACATAAATACCAAACCTTAAGAGAACAAGTACCTTCAAAAACAAAAACGAAAGTCTGATAATCGTTCGACTTGAAACCCTACGCCAGACAATTCGTCATTTTGATCCCTAACATGCAAATCAAGGCAACATATCTAAGTAATAATAAATAATAAAATAATAAGAAATAATTTCCTATAATACAGTATTAATTTATCAAGTCAAAATTTTATTGGTTAACCAAACCATTTCCATCTTCGATTAGTATCAGTATACCAAGATGACATCACCGGATAACAATTAATAAAATTGTGAACCTAGATATTATGGTCAACTCGTAAATAAACCTTAGAGTCAAAAATGGAATCGGAGCTTAAAGTCAAACCAAGTCAACTTTGAACCCCAAAGCCCTAGACTTGATCAAACAGTTCCTGAAAACCTTGAAATATGAAATAAATTAGAAAAAGCTCGAATTATGAACCGAATATCTAGTCTAAGTCCTAAAAAGACTAGATTTAGAAAATTTTCAATCGTTTTAAACTTGTACAGGATTAGTTTCCAAATCAGGACACTGGCACACAAAATGAGGCAAAAAATCTAACAAACAATCTAGACTAGTATTATGTTAGGAAGCTCATAAAATATCATATACAATTTTATCAACTTATAAAAACATTAGTTTTAGTTTTTATGTGCATATTTTATCTCTATCGGTAATTTAACTGTCTTGGTTACTATTCATTACTATTTACTCTACTTTATTTTTTCTTCCATCTATCTCTTACAACTTACACACCTATTTTTTACGTTTATTTTCCCATAAACTTTTCACTTAACTTCTCTTATAATTTTCTACACCTTTTCTTCTTAAATTAAATTTTAATCTCTCCCTCTCTCTCCTCCTTTTGTTATGGCCGGTGGTCTCCCTCTCTCTCTCTCACTATCTATTTTATTTTATTTTTCATATATTTTTCTATCTTTTATTCCCTTCATTTTTCTTCTATAAATACCCCTTTTCCCTACTTAAATTTTTTTTGCACTTTATGCAACTCTTTTCTCAAATTTCTCTAAAAATCTCCCCTCTTCTCCAAAATCACGCTACCTCCCCCCCTCATCACCACCACTACCACTAAGTTTTTTCCAAATTTTGTTTCTTCCATCATCTATTTTAGATAAATGCTAAAACCTTTCTATATATTATATTATGTGATATAATATATATGTGTATGTCTTCCATGCTTTCCATATAAAATCCCATGGTGCAAATGTGTATGTTTGGAATCATTATGTGTATGTGTTGCTCATGATACCAGCTTAACTTTCTATATGTTAATATGTATATAGTATGTATATTCTTATGTCATGTTTGGTACACATAAATTGTTTGGAATAGAATGGATTGGAATGAGAGGTGGAATGATAAATCCATTCCTTTGTTTGGATGCATCTTGGAATGGAATGGAATGGAATTAACATGTTATTTGTTAAAAATATTATTAATAATTAATATATTATAAATAGGTAAGAGGATAAAAAGGTAGTTTGATGTTAATTATTCATGAGGAAGGAACGGAATCGCGATTCTGCCTTCTCAATGGCAGAATCGAATCCTCCCTTAAAGCTAGAATTATCGATTCTTAGGAATTGCGATTCCGACTTTTAAAAATACAACCAAACCTAGGAATGGGAATGGAACTTAGAATCGTGATTCCATTCCAGTTCGTTCGGCATACCAAATATGACATTAAGTTAAATACTCACTAATCTAACTCTTTTATTTAATGCTTATCATTTTATGTTCTATTTATTTAATGCTTTTACAAGCAAACAACGCACCTGCGATGCGTGTGTAAATAAAACGACCCAATATATATAAATTAAATAGATATGTTGTTTTAACATATTGGAAGATGACGACTTAATTAGTCATCGAAATTAGGAAATTAATTATAAATCATAATTATAATTATATTTTCCACAGGTAACTTCTCTATATTTTGTAACTGCCATGCATAAATATGGTATCGGAGCTTTAGATCGGTATATAAAGATATATGCTTAAGTTAAAAAAGGGAAAAACTATGTCTATTCAACCCCTATTTAATTCTATTCAAACTCTGTTTAATTTCAAGATTTCAGGATACAAAAAATTTTTACACCCATATACTAAAAAAGAAAAAGACTATGTTTGTTCAACCCCTATTTAATTCTATTCAAATCCTATTTAATTTCATGATTGCAAGGATACCAAAAATATTTTACGCTGAAAATACTATGTCTATTTAGCCCCTATTTAATTATATTCAAACCTTTTTTAATTTCATGATTTCAAGGATACAAAAAATATTTTATGCACATATGCTAAAAACGGAAAAGAATATGTCTATTCAACCCTTATTTAATTATATTTAAACCCTAATTTTTCACGATTTATGGTATACGAAAAAAATTTATCTCCATATACTAAAATATTATATTAAAAACATTTACACTAAATATACCAAAGGGAGATGGTCTTGCTTTAATAGTATAGATAAAACTAGTTAACTTATAGTCTTGAACTTGTTCATTTTCAAGTCCGAAAAAGACTGGGTGATTCAAGTCTCGAGGAGCCTTGACATAAATCTAAGACATACATGTTTTTTTATCGTTTTATCTTGCTTTTGTTTATAAGACTGAAAATATTTCAAGTCTTGGAAAGCCTTGATGTAATATAAGACTTCCATATTTCATTTCATCACGATTGTTCTATTTTATGTTACATGATGATTGGATTTATTTCAAGTCCTGAGGAGTCTTGATAAAAAGCTAAGAGTCTCATGTTTTTATTAACTTTATGTTCCTATTTATTTTATTTATTCTTGGTATGATTGTGTGCTTTTAAATTTTGCTTTACATTCGTAATACTTATTTTTGGACTCATGTCCATTAAGTTCATAGTTATGTTGTTATGTCAAAAAATAATTTTAGACATAAATGTTGATTTCTTAGCATAAAAAAAATATGTTTCTTAAAAACTTTTTTCCAATACAAGAAAAACCTTCCATAAAAAAAAAATTAGAACAAGTCGTTTACTAAATTTTCCTCGTATGCTAAAGCTTAAGGATAATATAACTTATAATAAATTTTCTCCACCAATATACAAAGTCTGTGTTTTAAAAATAATTAGCTAAGGGAATTTTATTACAAAAAATGAAATATTCATGAACTCAAAATAAATATAAAATCATGATTTTTTTAGTTAAATATTCACATTTACAAAAATCAAGAGTTGCAATTGTAATTAAACATCCAAAAGTGATTTTTCCAAAAACTTAACTTTTTTACTACCCATGAAGGTTGTTTTAACGAATTTGCTATTTTGAGCAATATCACTAGGATCATGCATGTAAAGTGAGTTATTATCATCATTGTATTATTTCTAAAGATGAAAATTTTTACTTTATTTATAGAGTCTAAATGAAGTAAAAATTTCGAAAATGAAAACAACAAGGTTTGGAATGGTCTAGACGCATTTTGTACCATCACATTTAGAAACCTTATCAACCCTAAATGTTAAAAATAACCTTATAAATGGATAGACATCCAAAGTAGGTAGAAAACGACTATTCATATACGAAATTCCAAGTTAAAATGAACAAGTTATAATAATTTTAGTTGGAACTTCCATAACCAGTAAAAATAACATGAATAGAGTTAGAAATTTAAGTAGAAGTTGAACGAAATACTCATTTTGGGTTTTTTTTTGTGACAAAGATCATGATTTATCATTTCCCGAAGATTACTTTGACTAATAGCGATTATCATGGTTGAGTGAGTTTTTCCTTATGATCTCATTACCTTGTTTGTCTTGTAACTAGATGCACCAGTTTGATAAGCAAAAAGATAAAATAGATATGTACGGGGATTCATGGGTTCCGTATATGATTGTTTGCTTATGTGATAAAATGAAAGCTAAGCATATAGCGACCCCAAATTGTAGGTTTACGTGCTTTGATTTCTTATTTGCACACTTGTTTAGTGTTTGTTAAATTGTTTGATCGTCCCCTAATGAACCTTAATAAGGTTTAGCTTAAGAAAAAGAAATATCTACACATTGCATATCATCGATTCATATTCAGAATACTACTGCTCATACATAAGCGATCGGATGGGTTGTTAAGTACGTAATGCAATCCTGTTCCAAGCATGAGGTGTGTAATGCTCAGGAATACGGCCTCACGAAGGAGCCATCCTGTACCAATTGCCATGCCAAGTGCTCATGGACTAGTATAGGAGGTCATGAGGACCTACCATAGCAATTCCTAACTCCTATCATGGAGGGCATAAATCCATTATATATATGAGTTCCGAATAACCATATATACTTTTGTACTCATGTGTTTGTTGCATGGTATACATAGCATATGTTTGAACTTGATAACCTTGTTTGTTTATGATTGTTGGTACGAATGATGGGAAATATCTCACTAAGCGTGTCGTAGCTTACACCCATGTAGGTTTCTAATGAAATAGGAAGACTTGTGGCCTCACTCAAGAAATAAGATGCTTAAGGTAATCATTATTGGACTTCTGAAGCCTTAACAGAAAATTAGAGCATGGAACAAAGATTGATTTGGAAGCCTTTAGTGATGGCATGTAATACCGTATTGGATGACTGTGATATTCCGATGTATTCGAGAATTTAATGGGGGTATACCCCTAAGCTGCTGTAAACCACGAATGTTTAAGTTTAAATTTAGCTCTCTTGCACATAGACAATTTTATTATTCTCTTGAACTACACCACTCCTCCGGTGTTTCCTTTTACTATGATATACGCCTTGTGCATAATGTGAAAGCCTTCATGTAACTAAGGTAATCATTCATGGCTTTAATATTGTGTGTGATAGCTGCCACGTTTAGGATACCCTTCAGGTAAGTAACAAGAAGATTTCCAAAGAATGGATATTAAGGTGACCTTGAATAGAGTTTATGTTATGTTTGCAAGTTTGAGCCTACAACCAGTAGTAATTGAGTAAATTAAACAAGGTCAAGAAGAAGATTCAGAATGAGAAAAGCTAATAAGTGCTATTAAGAATGGGAAACGAAAAGAGTTAAGACTTGATGTTGAAGGTATCATTAGATTTAGGAATCGGATATATGTGTTAGTAGTTAAAGATTTAAGGAAAGAGGTCGTGAAAGAGGCTCATGCATCAACTTATTCCATACATCCAGAAAGTACCAAAATGTATAAAGACTCATAGAAAATCTACTGGTGGGATAACATGAAGCATGACGTGGCTGATTATGCATCAAAGTATTTGACATGTCAATGGATAAGAATTGAGCATCAAAGGCTTGGCAGTAAGCTATAACCTTTATCTATTCTAGAGTGGAAGTGGGAAAAAATTACTATAGATTTTGTAATTGCTTTGGTAAGAACACCAGTGGGTAATTGTGGATAGATTGACCAAGTCAGTGCACTTTATTCCTCTTAGGATTGGTTGTTCATTAGAAAAGATGGCACATATATACATTCAAGAGATAGGAAGACTTCATGGAATACCAATATCTATTACATCATATACAGATAGAAGGTTTGTGAGCTATTTTTGGAAAAGCTAGCATGAGGCACTTGGTACTAGACGTCAGTTTAGCAAAGCTTTTTATTCTTAGAATGATGGACAATTAGAAATAATTATTCATATTCTGGAGGATATGTTAAGAGCGTGCGCATTAGATTTTAGTAGATGGTGGGATGACCATTTTGCCATTGGTTGAATTTGAATATAATAACAGTTATCAAGCAATTATACGAATGCTCCCTATAAAGCTTTATATGGAAGGAAATGTATATCTCCTCTACATTGGGATGAAGTAGATGAAAGAGCTTTGATTGGTCCAAATTTAGTGCAACAAGCAATAGACAAGATTCAAGTTGTTGAACAAATAATGAAGGCAACAAGACCAGTATAAAAGCTATGCGGATATAAGTCGAAGACCACTTGAATTTGAGATTGGTGACCATGTGTTTCTCAAGGTATCTCCAACTAAAGGAATGTTCAAATTCGAGGTTAAAGGAAAGCTAAATCCAAGATATGTTGGTTTATTTGAAATATTAGAGAGAATTGGACCGTTGGTATATGGATTAGCTTTACCTTCAAGTTTCGCAGGTGTACATGTTGTATTCTATATGTCTTAGTTTTGAAAGTGCGATCTTATTCAAACTCTATAAACAATACAGATCAACCAGAAATACAGCCAAATTTAACCACAATGGAAAAGCCTATCAAGATATTAGACCGAATGGATAAAGTTTTAAGAAGAAAATCAATTCCTTTTTTTAAAGTTCAGTGGAGTAGTCAGTCTAAAAGAGAAGCTACATGGAAAATGGAGAGTTTTATAAAACAGAAGTACCTTGAGCTTTTTATCAGTAAAGTAAGGTAAGTTTTAGGGACGAAACTTCTTTAAGAGGGAAGGAATGAAATATCTTAAATCACTGAGCTTGATTAAATTCCATTTGTGCATTTATTGATTGATCGATGTATGAATTTGATTGTAAATAACTTAGTTAAGTTTTGTGCTAGTATGATTTTTCTTCCATTGTGAAAAGAAGCCTAAATTTCTACAAATGAAACTCAAGACTATATACCAAGATAAGGCCGTGAAAACCTTCTTCACTCTTCTTAATGTACCATAAAGTTAAAGGTAGGTTTAAGAAGATAATTATCAAGTTCAAAATTTACAAGATCAACTCCAAAATAGAACACATCCATCGCCTCTTCACAAGCAAAGAAAACAACATCGATTTTGATCAATTTTTCTTTCACAAATAAACAAAATCTCCTTCAAGCTTTCATCTATAAGTTAAGGATAATGAAGGAAATGTGTTGTTTACTTTTCTAAGCATTTTATCGCTAGGTTCTTTCATGCAAGACAACTCTTATCTGAATGAGTTTTGGTAAGTTGAAGATAAAATTATTAAACTAAGTTGATTATTAGGCTTAGATGATTAGAACTTGTAAGGATAGACTTATGAAGTTTGTTTTGAAAGATAAGTGAGTTGTGTGGTTATTATGTTAAACTAGTTATGCAGATGAAGTTCGTGGATGATAAATTAGTTGTTTGTTTGTATGAGTATATGTAATGAGAATAGAAGAATCTTTTGATACTCGATACTAATTCCATATTGTATTTGAAGTGTTTGAGATAGTTTAAATAGGCTAAGTTTAAGGTTTTAAAAACAGACAAAAACTAAAAAACGAACACAGGGCTTGAATTAACGGGTGTACTGATGGGTTTGGTAGCCTCGAGTTGTTTAAAAAAAATATTGAATTGCCTTTTATAATAGGCATGATTCATCCCATCAGCCTTTTGTTTTGTAAATAATGGGGTGATCACGAGCATGATCATGCTTATGGTAGACTAAGCAAAATTTTTGAAAACAATCAAAGACTCGATTTTTTGTCGCGATGTATCATGATTGTGATGGAGGATATGATTCTCTTTGACGATGTTATATCCCTCAATCACAAGCATGACATGGCCCTTGGTAGTCTCAGGTTAGAATATTTAAAGTAATCACAAGCGTGATTAAATTTGTGATAATCCTTATTTTGAAAAATTTGACAATGACGAACGTAATTATACCAATGATTTGGAATCACGCCTTAATCACGGCCATGATTGGTTTGGTCCCTTGTTTCTCTCTATTTAAAATAAATAAATAAAATAAAAATAAAAATAGTGAATGTGTTGTATGTATATATGCGTAAATCCTAAGTTAAGTATCTATATGAGATATCAATTAAGTTTGACAATGTGATCGAGGACTTAACACTTTATTATGGTTTGATGATGTCTTATATGAGATGATATTTTTTTAAATGATTCTTCTACTTAGTTGAGTTTATCTACTGGTCCATTATTGCATATATCGATGCCTTTAGGTACACGGTAACTTGACTGCTGGCTAATAGAATAGGCATCTATAAATTATAAACAAATAGGGTATAAAAATGTTTGAATTGTTTGTGCGTGTGCCATTTAATCTAGTTTGAGGAGGGGCAACTTTGTTTAGCGATGCCAATATGGTAGTTAGGCGCTTAAGCCACCTCTTTGTCATGATGCAATGACAATCTATAAGTGGCTCAGTGGGTACGGTATCGATATAACGCTCACTTATTCTTAAAGGGAAATAATATGATTTAGTTCATGTTTACGAGACCAGTTGAACTAAGTGTATGGATTAAGCTAAGTAAATATGAGAAATGATTGTAAACCCTATATGAAACTACTATCTTTATAGATATTCCTATAGGTGATATAAGTATTCGAGCTGCTTATATTAACCCCCTAAGCAGCTACTATTACTCAAACCCTAGTTTTCTATTAGCTTGCTATTGAAGTTTGAATGCTTCAACGTTGATTGTTGCATATAATTATTTAAATATAACTCAATGGTTGTTGTATTGCATTATGCTAAGAATGTATGTCATTTTGTATTTGTTTGTATTACTGTGTACCGAGACTTTGGCTCACGTTTGCATTTATAGGTGTTGATGAAGATGAGTTCTATAATCATATGGGTTATGGCACAGACTTTGAGGAATTCCTTGATGAGTGGGACAACTAGGGGCCATGTCCTTGGGTTGGATGTTTTTGTAATAGATTAAGAAAATGTTTTTCCAAAACGATGTAATTCGTATTTAGTTAAAGACTTAATCAAGACACTTTTAACTTCATGTAATTTTGTTAAAGGCTTACTCATAAGCCTTTAGTTTGTAATATTATGTAGTATGTTTATTTTTATGTTTTGAAACAACAAAACATTTATAATCTTTTGAAGTACCAACCAAGATGGTACAAATGATGTAATAGTATATATATAGTTATACTCTTAATGAGTAACTTTTGTAAATATATTTAAGATACATTTCAGCAAACAATCGATGTGAACATTATCTTTAATAGAAGCTTTCCGTGTAATGCTTTGGTATTGCATGTAGTTAGATTGTGCATTCCCAAACTTAGGTTTGGGGCATGATAGAGATAAATTAATCAAATCAACAATTGTCCTCATTGCTTTTCGCCAAAATGATCATAGTAGCTTGGCATGAGATAACATGCGCTTTACTCTCTCTGCAATTGTACGATTCATCCTTTCTGCAATATCACTTTGCGTGGGTCTTTGGAATTGTCTTCACCAGTTTGATTCCATGAACTCTACAATATTCTTCAAAAGGACCTCTATATTCACCACCATTATATGCTTGGACACATTAATCATCTTCCTATTTCTCTCTCAACTCTATAATTAAATTGCTTAAGCATATCCAGAACTTGATATTTAAGTTCAAAGCAAAAGTCCATAACTTTCTAGAGTGATAATCAATAAGTGTCACAAAATAAAAAGCAACACCTAATGTTCTATCTTTCACATAGCACGTATCTATATAAACTAGATCAAGTACATGAGATCTCCTAGCAGGTGGATTTATATGAAATGCATCTTTATGTTGTTTTCCAACAAGATAGTCAGTGTAGATTTTTAGAGGCGTGCCTTTCACAGTAGAAGTTACGTGTTGGCAAGTATTTGTAGTCCCTTTTCACTCATGCGAGCAAGCCTGCAGCTAGTGTTATTAAGTAATATACGAGTTGGAGTATATCTTTAAAATATCTAATAATCCCATCTTTGCTATATTAATATATTTCGATGTAAAGAATTGCAATTAATATGATCTCATATTCCATCACTTTAAACATAGAAACTTAATTATTTATATACTAAAACCTTAACATCAATCCTTTTAGCTCTAAAATTATAGTAAACTATAACATGATATAAAACTATAAATAGTTCAGGACATTCAACATAAAAAAGTAAGAAGATTTTTAATTTAAAAATACAATAAGATATTTTATTACAATAGGACATGGCTCCACATACCAATCGAATCCGAGTCCATTGCCTCCACTACCCATATGGTTTGAGTTAGTTGTAAATTCATAAATACCTTTCTTTCACCACTCTTCACGTTTTCCAGTTTTAGAAACCTTTCGCCAAAGGAAAACTTTAAGTTGGTGAATTTTGCTAACCCTCTTATTTTCCAAAATCTACATCTTTTGTGATCTTCAACCATTTTTAAAATTCCAAGTTGCATTAAGATCGTACACTTATGTTCTATAAAATGAGACTAGTTTTTAGTTTCATATGAGTACACTTGAGGATCAATTTGACGAGACCATGAAACTCATCTATTATTAAGATTTTAATGTAAACTTTTAATTTAAGCTTATATAGTTGCATTCCTTAAGCTTAAACGAGCGCTTTCTTGTGGGTTTTAGGTGAATTTTTTTTATTCACAAGCCAACCATTTAACTACTTCAAGTGAAACAATAGTAGGAATTTGAATGATTTATTGTTGTC
Source organism: Combretum micranthum (assembly GCA_024138025.1). NCBI lineage: Eukaryota > Viridiplantae > Streptophyta > Magnoliopsida > Myrtales > Combretaceae > Combretum > Combretum micranthum. The sequence continues at coordinate 500,855 of JAMXBD010000191.1, read as the reverse complement.
GTTCCTTGTATTATGTTTATTGTTGTTTGCCCAATGTTTGTTAATTGAATGGTGTTGATATCATGTTATTGGTAATTTACAAAATCTGTCATGTATCATGTTGATTCGAAAATTGGAAAATGAAATATGAATAAAAATTAATGAGGGAGAAAATGAAAATTGATGCAAACTGCAACATTCGATCGATGCTACTTGGTTAGCCTATCGGTTCGCCTAATATCGATCCTTTCCCTAACCCTGTATGTTCAAATCAAACTTTTGAAAAATAAAATAAATTAAGTTAAATTAAGTATTATAAGTCGAGACACATGAATAATAATTAATTTTTTATGTTTAAAGTGATGAAATATGAGATCATATTAATCACAATTCTTTATATTGAAGAATATATAAGCATAGTGAATATAAGATTATTGGACATTTTAAAGATATACTCCAACTCATATATTGTTCGGTGGAGTGGTTTAGTGAACCTTGTGCCAAAGTTCTATCAATGACTCATCAATCATGTTTATCTCTCATTTACTTAGTTTTTGCTGACATTAAGTAAAGAGTATTATTTTTCTTCCTTTTAGCCACTATAAGAGAGTTATTGGTGAGCTTCCATTTACCTTCACAAAAATAACTACCATATCACTCATCATTTAATTTTCCAGCAAATATTTGGAACATGTCTAACATCTTTAAGAACAAGGTTGCAACTTATGTTGGTCTTCAAAATATTATTTATAATGCCAACAGTTTTGGATGTACCATCATTTTTAACATTACCATAATCACTAGCAGTGTGGGTTGAGAAAATTTCATCATGTGAAGTCACAAGAAAAAGGAAGCACCGGAATCAATAACTCGGTTGTTATCATAACATGCAAGACTGACATAATCGTCATCCCAAGCAACAATAATCTAATCATCTGTTGTTGCAGTAGTTGCGTCATCACTTTCACCTTTTGCCTGCTATCTCTTCTGCATCATACATTCTCGTTTTAAATGTCCCGGCTTATCACAATAATAACACTTAATATTTTTTCTTCTTGATTTTGATCTTCACCTAAATTTGTTAGGTATACCAAATTTATCAGATGAGCCTCCAATCCTTTCTCACACATCTTTCATGCTTATTAGTAACTAATGCCCGAGTGTCAAAACCTATACTAAGTTCTTTTCTTCTGGTTTCTTCATTCATCGGTTATCTTTCACCATTACAATGGTGAGCTTTTATTCTAAAGCAGGATCACTAACAGATACCACAAGTGTCTCTCGGCTATCGGGTAGTGACCTCAATAATAATATCCGAATCTCATCATCAAGCATGATTTTCATAGTAGATAGCTGATTCACTAGACCTTGAAAATCATTCAAGTGCTAGGGCATATTGGATCCATCCTTATATTTTAAATTCACTACTCTCCTTAAGGAGGTTCATTCAAAGCAGTTTGTCTCTCATACATGGACTCCAATTTCTTCCATAAAACATGAGCTATGGTTTCTTGAGTAGCATGATGATACACACTATAATCAATCCATTATTAGATATATCCGAAGATTTTTTTAATGCATAATCACCCAATCTTCACTAGATTTATTTTTTGGTTTCGCATTATCACCGTCCAAAGACACATATAAATATTTACAACAAAAAAAGACATTTCATCATCGACTTTTATATTGAATAATTTGAAGAATTCAACTTTATCGTAATACCCGATGATTCTGGCATACTTGCAATACAATAAACAATTTTTTTTAAACCTTGCTCGGATACCACTAACGTCTTATAATGACAAAATAATTTTTCCTTTTGCCTCTAGCGATTGCCAAGAGAATAAACCAAATATAAAATAACAATAAACACTAGGATTTAACATGGAAAACCCTAACTGAGGAAAAACTACGGACCCCAATGCAAAAACTTATACTATTAACATATAATGGGTTTACAATATTTTTCTTCACTAGTTATACCAGTGGATAACTAATCCTTCACAAAATGGTTAATATCGATAAAATCTCATAACTATTTAATTTGTGAAAACGTAAAAACAGTTATTTAATCTAGACAACTGAGAAAGATTAGCAAGAAACGAATTAATTTAATATAAGAAGTTTTGTCAGAATCGGGATTTAATAAGCCTCCCATTATGGCTCTAAAGTTGCTAAATCGAAAAACAATTCACTTTTGATTTCCGTCGAGTACCAATCGAAAAAAGTGCTTTCCTTTTGCTAGATAACTTGATCAGTTTTCCTTTTAATTATTGCGCAGGTTTCTTATAGTTTTCTTTTTATTTCATCCACAGCAGACTCTCAATATAATTATGAGATGCTCCTCTATTTTTTATTTATTTTAAATATATATACATATAAATATATATTAAATAAAACATATATTTTAAAGATATAGTATATCTTACAAAACATATACTAGTGTTCTATTATTATATGACATAGGCCTATACGGGTTAAACTCAAAGCCCAACAGAAAATAGGTTTAGCCATAGCTATAAATGATACATATTTAATAGGATAAAATGTGATTTAATAAGATATAATTCTAAAAGTGCTTTCAAATATGAAATGGAAAGGAAAATCGAAATCACTGCTTTATTTTTGCATTTCAAATTTGGCATTAGAGATCTATTTCCTTTTCTCGAATCAGAAAGTTTTCTTTCCTCCTTTTATTTAAAGTATAAGAAAATTATTCTCTCAACAAAGATATAATTTAAAAGAAAAGAAAATAAAAAAGGGAAAAGAAAAACTTGACCATCTTTCTAGAAAACTTCCATGGTCTTATTAATGAAATTATTCAGTAAATCATCTACCGATAAAATAAATATATTAATTGATATATTAAGTGTTCCAATGATGGAATTATCTCATGCATGAATTTGAACTGTTAAATATCCAACTCAATTCTAATGAAAAAATTGATGATACCATTATGCTTTAAATGCACAATTTTAATATATATTTATAACTATTTAGATTATAAGTTAAACTTAATAAATTGTAATTAAAAAAACTAATGTTTTTTATACAACATTACATATCTACATATCAAATTTTCACTTAAGTCTAATTACAGGCTTTTGACACAAAAGATAATATAAATTAAGTGATTTAAAGGTGATAAGAAAAACGGACTTTAATTTTAGTAGTAAATACTGTTTTGTTTATTTTCATATGATTCATTTATTTTAGTTTTGAATTTTAAAGATTGATTGAAAAAATCAATGCTTCTAGTATTTTGTCTCTCTTGTGGATTTTTTTTTTTAATCTTTTGGTTTAATGCTAGTGAGAAATTACGAGAAGAAGAAAAAACAAGTATATTTTTTTAATGGTTGTTTTGAAGATAAAGGAAAATGGGAAAGGTTAGATGTAATATAAAGAAAAATATTTTATAATTAAAGACAAATGTGTCATTTGTTACAAAATAAGAGGGCTATACAGTCAACCATAATAATTGAGATATTATTCAACCATTACGTTAATGATGGTAAAAAAAAATCTTTAAAGATTGTGGGATTGCGTTTTTCCTAAGCTAACCTTGTCCTATAAATAGACCCCTTTAGCCTAATTTTTTCTTACCTTTTCCCAAGCAAAAAACCTTGGTAAGTGCGTTTCTTCTTCATTTTTCCATCATTCTTTTAGGGTAATCATTTGCTTATAGGTTTTCTTTGGTTTTTTTTTTTTTTTTAGGACGTTTCCGTTGATGTGGATCTTAGGGTTGAAAGGTTTTGTGGAGATATCTCTTTGAGTTTCTGGTATAGGATTCTGATTCTATTTAAAAGTATTTATATGGATTTATTGATTGAGATCATATTTGTTGAATTATCAAGTTTCCATGAAAACTTTAGGGATTTTTGAGAAAGGTTTAATACAATATGACCTTACTTTGTTTGCTGCTTATGCTCGTTGCATTAGACATGCATATAAAACTGGATTAACCCTTGCAGGCTTTTAAATTGATCGCTGCTTGTGTTTAGTCGTGGTTAGTAAAGACCTAGCAGACAGGATTTCAGTAGATTAGGTTGTGGTGCAAGAGCAGTATCAACTGGTCTGTAGGAACTATCCCAAGATTGTTTATAATATATATTAACAAGGATTATTGTTTTTATCAGGGTCTGATTCACTCCGAGTTTAGGATTAGTTCGAAATGGTCTTAAACTATGTTGTTTGCAGGCTAATCAAAGATAAAAAACCTGTGGTTGTTGCATTCATGCATGTGATCTTATTTGATGTTTGTTCATGCATATGTGTGTGTGGTATGGTGTATTGGGCGTTTTCGCTCACCTATTTATTTTTTAGGATCTAGAGATGAGCCCGTGGTATTCAATCTTTCTAGATGTGATATTTACATGGACTATGGGGAGGACGATAGCACAACAAACTATTCTGCAGACTTTTAGTTTTTAGATTATATGAATTAAAGGAACGGTTGGACTATTGAATTATATTATTTTACCTTTTTATCAGATTTTGGAGATTTCGGATTCAAGATGTAAGCTCTGAAGATATTATTTGTTTTAAGATCTTTAATTTGTTGGCCTTTTGATTTTTATGCCAACAGTATGACATGAGGATTTTATAAATATATTTTATGTATTTTTCAATAACCCTTTGTGAGTTTTTTTTTTTTTGATTTATATACGTTATGTCGAAAAAAAGAACACGTGGCGGGTTGTAATGCCTTTAGGTTTAGAGCGTTATAGCTTATTTAGTATAAGAGCAATAGGTTTTGATCTATTAGATCTTGGTTACGACTCTTTGGATGGTAAACATCGATGAGAGGGGTAGTAAAATAGTTAAGATAGTTATCTTCGTTGTTAATAGATTCTATAAGTTTTGATTTTGTTTTTACCTTGTTTTACCCATCCGTGCGTGTGTTGTTTATACGATCTTGTTAAAATGCCTCCAAGGAGAAGAATGCCTGGTGTTGGGTCCTCTTGAGTTGGTGAGGAAGAAAGTAATAGGGAATAAACAGTTGTGAACCAACCACCTATGGATCAGCCTTGAGAAAATGAGTTGCCGCAAGATGCATCTCCAATGCCTTCACCTGTAGGACATAGGCCCTGTTGATGTTGTGCAGTTAATGCAAGCGGTAAACACTTTGTTTGGAGTAGTGACATAGCAACATCAAACCATGCGTCAGGATATGGAACTGATATAGGCTAATGCTGAAGCCTGGAGACAAGAGACGCAATGGTATAATGGTATGGAAATGGAGGGAATGGTGGAAATGGAGTAGGCGTGCTGATGTGCTAAGCTTGGATAAGTTTGTGGATCTAGTTTATAAGTTTGAACTGGTATCAGAAAAACCATTAGAGGCTCGGTGTGGATAGAGGAAGTGGAGAAGACTTTTGTTGCTTTGGATATCCTAGAGGACAAGAAGGTAGAGTACGCCTCATATTTGCTTATTGGAAGAGCGAACAATTGGTGGTCGAGCACAAAGAGGCATATGGCTGGAGTTATTACCAGGAAGATATCGGCAAGCTTTTTATAATGAGTTTTTCCCATATAGTGTGAAGCAGCAGATGCTATTATGGTATAAAAAAAAATGCATTCGCTCAAATTCTAAGGATTTACTAAGGAATTTAGAGAAAATACAACTTAACCTTTACGATAAACGCATACCTTTAAATTGTAATTATGGCATTTTGCTAATTAAAAAAAATCATATTATTATCTTTTTGATTCTTTCCTTATCTTAAAAAGCAATTCATAATTTTTCTTTCTATTTTGTTTCTTAGTTAATTCCTCATCTCTTTTACATCCCTTGTAGTTTCCTTACCTATTTCTAAACAAATAGGTGGCTTCCCCCACTATATACAAATACATTAGATAAAAAGAAAAAAAAAAAACTTAAACAAGAAAATAAAATTAAAAATAATTCCTATTGAAAATTTTCTCCAATTGTCAATTCATTATGGACTTGATATATAATTTTAAAGATTCTACTAGTTGATTTTTTTTTTAAACAAATAGGTAATAAATGTGATTCTTAAAAAAACATTTTCAAAAATCATATATTGGAAATGCAATTTTAAATTTGGAAAATCGCAAGTCATAACTGCAAGCTTCGTACTTTTTAAAACATGACATGGTGAAAATGTGATTTTGCATTTGTAAAATGGCAATTAATTTTCTATAAATTATATAGTGGTATTTTTTTAATATAGGAAAAGTACGTTTTTAGTCTTCAATATTTTGCTGTTTTTCTATTTGAGTAATAAACTTATTTTTTATTCTATTTTAGTCCTTAGCCTTTGCGAAACTTTGCAAACAAGACTTTCTTAACCCCCTTAGTTTTTTTTCATAAAGTTTGGCACTTAACACAATTTCATTCTCTCATAATTATTAATCCAAACTAATAAAATAGTTAAATTAAGATAAATTAAATAGAATAATTAAAAATAACTAAAAATTAAAAAAATTAATTTAAAACTGTAAAAAATAAAATGAAAAAAAGAAAATTTTCTGTAAAAATAAAAAAACTTTATAATTTTAATTATAAATTTTATTTAAATGATCAAATATTGGATGAAGAAGAGAATCGCACTTCAATTTTTCTTCTAAAAGGGACACAAATTGAAATAATACTATCCATGTAATTATCTTTTCCTTTATCAATAATAAAGACATGATATATTATAAATTTTTTATTTTTACTCCAATAATTACTTTTTTTTTTACACTAAGTGAGTATTGTAATAGTTATTATAATTCCATTACAATCCCATTAAATTGGAATTCTATTTTTCTTTATTCTATAAGGCAAAGTGAACATGATGAGTAATATTAATGAAAACCTATATAAAATTCTTTTTTAAAAAAAAAAATTTTGTAATGAAAGACTTTGTAAACTGAAAAAAATATACTAGTCAAATAATGAGATTTGTTTTGGTATAATTACATAAATAGTGAAAAAAGTATTAAAAAATTCAAACTATAATGAATTAATTTGAGGAAAAAAAAGAATTAATTTCTATTTGTATGGTTGTTTTGGGTTATAAAGTAATTAAATAATGCACATAAGAAATAATGAATCAATAGTAATATGATTAAATCTCTTCGGTTACTTTTAGGAAGTATAGATTAATTATAATGTATTATGAAGTGATACCTTAAGATAATTTAATGTCAAAACATCATGAATATGTCAAATGTATGTGTCTGTTGAATGTTGTCACATGTACCAAGATGTCGGGAGGGAACAGACCAAATTGTGAAAGCGGGAATCCGAAAAAAAAAAAAAAAAACACAAAACCAAAAGTTACAATAACATAGCAGGTAAGAACCCTAAAAGTAAAAAAATCTCAATGTAATACCCCAAAATCATTGTATTTCCACTTTCGATCACCGCGTATGAAAAATTTCATGTACATTTCCAAATAATCGCGCCATGCACACTCTTTCTCGCTCTCCATAAAGCTTGCTCTCACTACCATTTCTCATGTCTTCTCTCTCCCTTCCAAACCCTAAACAGACAACAACTCTGTCTCTATAGGTTTGTTTTGTTTCATCTTGTGTCCATTTACACTGTCGAGCTCTTGCGCTTTCGTGTTTTGTCTTTTCGATTTTTTTTTTTTTAATATTGGTCTTTTTTTGTAGTGATTTTACTGGTTTAGGAGAATGGTGGTGCCGCCGTTGCAATGTAGTGGAGAAGACATGGGTAATGAGATGGAGAGGTTGAATCGAACTCCGGTTGTGACGATTTCATCGGATTCGGAGACTGAGAAGACTGTGAATGGGAAGACTACAAGGAAGGTGAACACGCGAAGTAGTGCGAAGAAGCGAGTAGAAGAAAAGCTGGAAGAAAAAGAGGTTGCGAAGAAGGAGGAGGTGGAGGAGAAGAAGGTGGAGACTCCGGCAGTGGAGCGGAGACAGTCGGCCAGGATAAAGTCGTTAGTGAAGGAGAGAGAAGAGAAAGAGAAGTTGGCGAAGAAATCAGCGGAGGCTTCAGAGGTGAGAGAAGATGAAAGCGAGAAGACGGGGAAGAGGAAGAGGAAGAGTAGTGTTGGAGTTAGTGGAAGTGAGAAGAAGAGAGCTGGAGTGAAGAACGAGGAGATAGAAAGGGCTGTTGTGGAGGAAGAGAAGAAAGTGGAAGTGGTTGAGGAGGAGGAGAAGGAGAAGGAGAAGGAGAAGAAAAGGGGAGAAAATGGAGAGGTTTCGAGGAATTTAGGGCTAGGGTTGGGGTTGGAGAATGGAAACGAAAGGAAGAGTGATAATGCTAAAGTGAAGGAGACTTTGAGGCTGTTTAATTCGCATTATCTTCATTTTGTTCAGGTAGAGTTTTGGAATTTGAAACCTTGTTTAGTTTTTAGCCATTTTTAAGGTGGAAAAGTTTAACAAGATAGAAGTAATTTTACTGCATGCTGTGCTTCCTGTTATGTGTTTTCTCTGGCAGGAAGAAGAGAAGAGGTGTGAAGCAGCATCCAAAGGTTCTCCCTCCAAAAAACCTAAGGATAAACTCAACTCCAAGAAATCCAAGGATAAACGCGATGCCAGTGTATTGTTCTGATGGAATCTTTTAAGACTGACTCCTTCATTTGGTGATAGTTTAATTTTATACTTTGGTCGAGCGGCTCAGTGATGATAAATCTTCTTCTCTAATATGATTAACCGTGCTGAGAGCTTATTGAGAATATAATGTGGATGTTATGTGATGGTGTTGGATACTTAGATCTTTATGCTAGTGAATGATTTCTATTGAAAAATTATTGGGAGTTTGATCTTGGCATAGAGGAATTGGATAGTATAATTGTGGTCATTCGCTGATGTTACTGCTGTCATGTTTTAGTTTCAATATCTTATTGCGATTGGGGTTTTTGTTTCTTTTTGTTATTTCTGCTCTGCTGTCTTATTTTGGTCTATTTTAAACCACGTTTTTGCAGAAGCAGACATTGAAAATGATGGAAATGATATTTACTTACTATTTATAATGCCATGCAGTATGTTTGGAAAAGATACAAATATGGCTATTTACGGCTTCCTCGAAACGTTAAAGGAAAACCGTATGAATAAAAGAACAATCTTAGTGGATCATTTGTAGCTATAGTCAATCCTCTATCCTATGTTCTAGTCCGAGGAGGGAATCTGAATCTATCTCTCTCAAGGATGTGTTTTTCTGAATACTCTTTATTTCCACCATTATTATTGCTAGCTTATGAAGTTATGGAATCATCGGTGAATGTTCCAAGAATGGATGGTTAATATTTTATGAGATCACTGAAATATATCCAAGTTTGATGGTTGTTGCGTGCTTGACTTTTTTGGACATCCAGTAGTGATACTTGCATTGTTTGATATCTACATTTATATGCAGAAAGTTTATGCTGTGGAAGATGCTGCTAAAAAACCAATGAAGAGACCTGATCTAAAGGCAATTACCAAGGCAAGTTGTGGATTCTAGTGACTTTCCTTTTCTACTATGCTTTTGATCTTCGTGAGTGTTAATTTTCCTTTTCATTTATATTTTAGCTCTGCTAACTTCTACTTTTCTACTAATTCATTGACAGATGATGGAGACTAATATGGTGTTGTTTCCAGAGAAAAGATTTGGTGATATCCCAGGTTGGTGATTGTCCGTACCTTTGTTTTTAGAAACCGTATTGAAACTATTTTGCATAGCTTAATGCTTATTATATTTAATAGCTTACATTGAAATATTTTATGAGACAATGTGAAAGAAGCAGGCTTGAGTTTGAAGTTTTTTATCATGGTAGGCATTCGTGCGGGACATCAGTTCTATTCACGGGCTGAAATGGTGGTGCTTGGATTTCACAGTCATTGGCTGAATGGGATTGATTATATGGGGCAGGCATACAAGGCGGTAATGCATTTTCAATTCTGTGAATAGATCTTCCAAACTGAAAAAACATATGGAAGCTATATCTGCCCCGTTTAACAAATCTAGCTTTTTATTGAGACACTGATATTGTTGCTTGAGAAGAAGGTAGTTTATTGTAATTTTGCTAACAAGGGTAATTAGATTTAGCCTTTAATGTTCCACTGTGAAAAAGCTCACTAATAATGTAAATACTTAACACACATATGACCTCAATTAGTTTTTTGCTTAGAGAGTAGGGATTTTTTCTTTTATAGTTCTTTAAAGGTAGAGATTTTTCTCTTTGGTATTTCTTTGTGTGTAGGAGTTGCCTTTAAAGAGGGGGTGCATATGTTTTGGAGATGTTTTACATGGTGTTCAGTACACAGTCCTAGATGAATCATTACGCTTAATAGATTGATGTCTGGGCTTTTAAAGTTTCTGTACTTAAAGAATTTGAGGTTTTCTTGATTTGAAATGTATAATGTGTTGTAAATGTTGAATTACTCTTCAAACTATCTTTTACTCTAGTTTAAAGCTAAGCAAGTTAATAAATTCATTGAATTTCAACCCCCAGTAGATATGGTCCTTTATGAATTAGTGCATCCCATGTTGCTTTTGAAGTTTCTAAAGAGTTCAACGTAGCCCGAATTTACATAAGCTGACCAACTCGTAAAAGACCGTGAATGTAGTTACTCATATCACATGCCTGTGAGAAAACTACGAGCCCCAAGTGCTGTATTGAGAAAGTTTGAAACTTTAGAAGCATTATTAAGTGGCTTAAACTTCATTAACTTTCAAAGCGAAAGTGTGTGAAAGCTTTACAAGTTGTATGGGCACTTAAACTTAGTAATTGAACATTCCATATATATGTATATTGTAGTAATTCACCTAATATTATTTATGTAGGTTCACTTATCTCCGCTTCAAACCAATTTTAAAACGATACAATAGGATAATATTAAATTATTTTCAATTTATTTCTCAAAATAAATGAAACTAAGATTTCTTAGAATCACTATTACCAAGGAAACAGGGTAATGTCTTTACCCAAAAGGAAATAGGATAACTAACACCATATTACTTTACTTCTTCATTGCATGAGTATTCTAGGATGTGAGCAAGTGTCTTCTCCATGACAAAGTCCAGTCAAGATTCTTAAGAGTGCAAAAATAAATCATTAGAAATGAGTTTTTATGACAACTATATTTAAAGGTAGGATTAATGTTTGATTTCAACAAAATGAAGGGAATGTTTGTGTTTTGCATATTCACCATAAACACCTGCAATCATAAATTTGATGTAGTTTGAAGGAATGACATTGATTAAACATGGATTTGAAGAATTTTGCAATGGAACAGCAAGCCAAGCTTCTATATTGCTTTGAGATTTTTTATCCAGATTATAGTCAGTTGCATTGGTCTTTATCATACTTTCATTTAACTTGTTCTTGTATACTCGATGAACCTCATTCACAATTGCAGTTTTAATGAATATAGACACCAACATGAAAAAGTTTTCAATTTACCATGCAGTCTAATGAATTCTAGCAAGATGATTTTTAAATGAATGAGATTTTAATCAGATGGTAATTTGAGTCAAGCATTGGAAATCATGCATTAAATTGTCTCCATGTTCCAATCTGGTTGCATACTGGGGCTGCTTGGATTGTTGTATTTTTATTTGTATCACATTTGTATCTTATCTGTATCTGTAATTTATCTGTATCATATTAATATCATATCCGTTTAGTTAGTTTATGAGTATAATTGTCAATTTTTCATTAGTATTTATTTCTTGATAAAATATCTATTTGAAAACAATAAAATATAATGCCAAAATAATTAAAATATAATGAAACAAATGGACTAATTTTGAGAAAGAATATGTAAGAAAGCCATTGGACTAGTGGCCCATTCGCTTCGCTAAATGGGATGAGGGGGGAATGGAATTCTAATTCAAAGGGAGTGTAAAAGAGTTGTAATGGCTATTATAATGTTTATTTGGTGTAAAAAGTATAATAAGTAATTATTAGAGTAAAATGTAAAATATCTATAATACCCTCTCTATTTATTATAGAGAGACCTGCATTTATTGTAGAGAGAGGATAATTATATAAGTGTTATTTTGAAGACATGGATATTTATGATAAAGTTGAAAAATAGATCATTAAATGGCAATTCATGAAGTGGAGATATGAATTGCTATTCACTATTTTACATAATAGCAATTCATTATGAATTGCCATTCTTCAATTGAATACCGTAATATTAGCTTTACTTGAACGAGGAAGGAATGAATAGCTATTCATGTCAAGCGAATGGACTGTAAGTATTTGTGTTCTTTGCCTTTCTAATTGAAACATGAATTTTATTGATTATGTTCTAAATGGACAAATATTGATATTTATGAGCAATATCTGACACAATTTAGAAATTTAGGCTATGCTGCATTTGGTTTTTATTTTTTGTTATTCATGAATAAATAACTTAGTCTTCTGTATTTTCACAGACATATCCAAACTATGAGTTTCCCATTGCTACAGCCATTGTTATGTCTGGGATGTACGAGGATGACTTGATAATGCTGAAGATATCGTTTATACTGGCCAGGGCGGGCATAATCTCACTGGTGACAAGCGTCAAATTAAAGATCAAGAGCTTACGCGTGGAAATTTGGCTCTGAAGGTTTGTTTGTTTGACCTTTTCAAAAAATTTATTATTGTGTCCCTTAGGAAGTTCCTGACTCATTAGTCTGGTTGGTGCTACAATGTTAACACTTTAGGTATGGAGTTGTTGACTTATCAGTTATGTTATGCTCTGGATAATAAATGTGCAATGCATTTTGTGTCAACATTTGAGGAGTGATGTGAGTTTGAAAGACTGCAATGAAAGTATTTGGCTATTACTGGCTTGGATAATTATGGATGTTGTAAAGATGAGTTGTCTAACATCAGGTAAAATGATTCTTTTTAATAGTAATATACTTCCGGAATTTCCCAAAATCCATTAAATTAAATGATGGGTAACTCATGACTTAAAAAAAAAAAAAAAATTTTTAATCTTTTAAGATTTTGAAATTCAAAGACTTTGATAAGTTAAAGCTGAGAAAACTGATCTTGAATATAGATATGTACTTTTGTTGCCTATGACTTTAACCTTTCGTGGCTTCAGTCAATTGCCTTGAAATTTTTTGAATTGAGATCATCATTAAAACTCCGATGCATTGATATTAGAGCATTCCAAAAATCTTGGACAATCTTTGTAAAAGTATCCTTGGAGAACTTCTATTGATGTCACCAGTCAACACAAAGTCATCCTTTTGGCACTTGCCTATTATTAAAAATCTGATACTTTGGTATTAGTTTATTCCAAAAACCTTGGGCAATCTATTTAACGTATCTTTGCTTGAGCTTTGAAGAACTGTGATGGGTGTGGCCATAAAGTTGTTCCTTTGTCACTTGCCCATGCATGAAAGTCTATAAAAAATCTGGGTATTGTAGGGTACATTAAGACATGAAATAATAAAATATTATAGATATGATACTATTTTACACACAAGAAAATGCTCATACAATTCAGGGAAAATAAGATAATACTTATGCTATTGCCTTTTAAGTTACCTTTAAATTCATGCATTGTATGTCTAAAACTTTCTTGTCAAGAGGATTGCATAATAAATTATTATAATCAAATTGCTACATGGGCAATTAAACGTTGCTAAATTGAGTGTATGCGTTACTTAAAAGTAAAAACTACTTCACATCTCAATACATGTGGATTTTCCAGTTGCTAAAATTTGATTTCCTTACTACAAATTGTATACATTTACTACATTGTAAAATACTTTTGATATATATCACATTTAAAAAGAGTGTTGTAAATCTTGCTTGTCCTACCCAATAAGGGTTATGTACTCATGACAATTTGCATTAAGAAATTGAGTTAAAATCCCATAACGGGACTTCTTGGGCTACGTAGACACTACAAGCTATACTTAACAGATATAAGGGACTTGTTGGATGGTTTATGTCTTCCAAGGTAAGTCAATTTACAGCTGCACCCCTTGTTAACCCTCCAAAAAAAAATCCTAGCTGCTCTTTGGTTCTTCTTTATGCCCATTTTTTCCTTTTATATTTGTTCAAGTTTTTTAAATGTGTTCAACCCTATTACATTGGGCCTTGGCTAGCCAACTGATGAAAGCACCTCCAAGAATGCATTTAATTGGAAATCCTATCACTTTCTCAACTTTTATTCTCTTTTGCTCTCTGTTCCCCTCAGCTTTTTTATTGCATATATTTATATATATATATCTTCCCATTGTAGCATAAGTCATGCAAGAGGCAAGTTCGTCCATCATATATCAGATGGGACCATTGGAAACTATGAACTCACATTATGTCTCTACTTTATTCCATGGATTTACAAAAGAAGTGCCTTTATCAAAATAGTTGCTGCTATTGTTTTTTCCTGATTTTATGCTGAGATTTGCCTTTGACAGGTACAAATTACTATATTTAAGCACGTTTCCTTTTTCAATAAAATTTAAGAGGAAAATGAATTGGAGAAATCGGGGCAGTCAACATATAAAGTTTCCTCATTTGGTGTCCTTGTTTGTGATCTCACCAATCATATGCTTCTATTTGTCAATTAAAAACATAAAGTGGGGCTTACATTAAAAATTTGTCATACATGGTAGCATGTAATTTGTGGAAACATGGAATGAAAACAGGAATTCATCCCAGGTCAATATCCTTTAGTTGTTTGACTGTTGAAAGCTGCAAAGGAGCCTACTGTATAGTAGAACATATTATAGAATTTTCATGTCAAGTATTGAGAGCTATATAAATAAGATTTTTTTGGGGAAAAAGATTAATATGGAGAACGATTGCCTTGATTCTTTCCATTTCTTTCAGACTTTGGGAGGGAAAAAAAGGAATGGAATTTCATTTGTGATTTATTCTCTTTTAATTTTTGTCAAATCTCCCTAAGTTTCATTTGGTAGTTAATTTATCACATTATTCATTAGTGCATGGGGTAGCTAGCTGGTATAGATATCATCTTAGAAATTACATGGACTGGCTATGGTTAATTTAGCATGGGAATGGTTTTAAATTATCTTGGTCATTTGGAATTTAGGCTTTTTTATCTCTGTTATATAATGCCTGGATGTCTTTCACCTATTATGTTTTCATGCTTGGGCTTATACTTCTTTTCCTTTTGTGCAGGTTAGATTGGGTTGCATCTGTCAAAATTTATTTGGTGGAGTATAATAAGTTTTTTGTGGCTGGATGCTAGCTGAATCTCCCTTGTCACTTGTTCAATTGCAGAACTGTATAGCAGCTCAGGTGCCTGTTAGGGTGGTCCGTGGTCATGAATCCTCTGCCAGCTATAGTGGTAAAGTTTACACATATGATGGCCTGTACCAGGTGATTCAAGTTCCTAAGGCAGAAGAAATTAATGAATCTCCCTTCAGTGCTTCAGCTTCTTTTCTATTGTTTAGAATGATTCAACATGTTGCTTTGCTGGGTTCTGTTGTTTTTTAATTATTGCAATCTTCTTGCAGTTTAAATCCAACAGGCAAAAAAAAAAAAAAAAAAAAAACCTTCTTTTTTTTCATGAAAGTTTTTAGCTTGCAATCCTTCCTTTGCATAAAGTTAAGAAGATCTGGCTTAATTATTGAAAGAAAAATGGTTCAGTTTTAGCTGCTTGCTTGTGTCAATGATGTTCGAATTGGATTGACATTTGACTTGGACAAGGCTAGGGGGTTTAGGATTCAGAAGGGGTTTGAACTGAAATTGCATCAAGATGATTTGACTCATTAAACTATTATATGCATTTTAGTTGTAAATTTTCAGTGAAAATTCAGCTAGGACATTCAAAAAATGTTGCACTTGTGGATTGTAACTCACATTTTAATGATATTTCGGTTAGCAAACCTGATGTCGTCTCTATTATATTTTCATAAATACACAGCCTCTGGCTTAAAAAAAAAAAAAAAAAAATCAACATTCGGTTCTATTTCCACGAGCGTTCTAGTTCCTTAGTTGTTGTTTCTATATTGCAGTATGAAGAGTGCAGCTATATTGGTTTTGGACGGTAATGTTTCTTTGGATGAATTTTTGGATGGTAATGTTGGTTCCCCTGGCTTTTAGGTTGTCAAATACTGGGCAGAAAAGGGTCTTTCTGGATTTACAGTTTATAAATTTTTGCTAAAACGGATCAAAGGGCAGCCATTGTTGACTACTAATCAGGTACTTAATTTCTTTTATTGGTTGGCTTTGTGAATATGAAGTCAAACTTATTTTTTTTTTAATCAATGCTACAGGCTTTCTATGATCTCTTTAACTCCACACCCAATTTCTCCGGTTTATTCTATCGATGATGTATCATAATCCAAAAAGAAAAATGGTTAAACTTAATTAATGCCTCATATCGTATTTGAGGGAAATACTGAAGTATAAATATAAAGATTTTGTTACCTTACTCCATGCAAATGTTAAAATTTATAAGGGAAAAGTTTCACATATTCTAATATGCTTGTCTTTCTAGCAAAGTCTGTGCAACTCAGTTAAATATCCTTTGAAATTTGAGTCATTAACTTAATTATCCTTGTTTCCCCTCTCCAATAGAACTATCACTTGTTTTCATGGAGGTTAAACCGCAGGCTGCTCAATCTCTTATGCAATTGATGCATGAAGTGCAGAAATTAAAATTTTGATTTATTGGTGAATAAAACTGTATTTAAACTTTTCGATGTGATTAATTTTTGTTGTTGCAAGTCTTCGGTCAGTGTCATTATGTCTTTTTCTATATTCAGATTGAGCCCTCTTTTTATGTTTGTCCTCTTGTTTGTATCTTAACATTTTTATATTTTTTAAATGGCAGGTACAGTTTATCTATGGCCGTGTTCCCAAGTCTCTTTCAGAATTACGCGGGTATGATACTTGCCAACTTTTTATGGAAATAGATTCATTCTTTATTTCAATACTGTAATATACCTAAACACTAATGTTGCTATAGTTTGGTGTGTGAGGACATCACAAATGGCAAAGAAGCTATTCCGATTCCTGCGACAAATCTAGTGGATGATCCTCCAGTTCCACCGACAGGCAAGTTATCTAGAAATTTATTGCTTGGCGGCAGCTTTTTGGTTTAAACATTATTTTTTTGGGAAGGAACAGAGGTGCATGGCTGTAATGTGACTATCTCTGGGCACATGAACCACTTTGCAAAACCCATACACCAGTTCAGTTCATTATAGCTTGCATTGAGTATGTGGCCCTTGCAAGTTTGGAAGTTTGTTGGTGGAATATGGACCCAAGACCCTATGCATGCTGTCATAAGTGTCTTGGGCCTTATTCATGGCCAAATGCCAATCCTTGTGTGTTTCAAAATTTTTGGCATTGCCTATATTGTGAACATCATATTATTATATTTGCTAAATTGTTGGTAACATCTTGAATCTTCAAATTAGTAGCCCCTTGGCCACTTATTTACCCAAAGAAAATCTCAAATCTTTGACCTATGAAATTTATGAGAGGCTGGCCCCCATACATAGGGTGTCTTGTGAAGCTGCAAATACTAAATAATACTGTCTTTAAGGGCACTATTTAAAATTGCCTAGGAAACCACATCTTTTTTTTCTCTTGATCAACTACACACAGCTCATGGGGGAAGGAAAGACTAATTGTTTTTGTAATTTGAGTACAATTTAGACTGGTAGTCACAATTTCTAATATAGCATTTAGTTCATGAAATTTTTGGTACCATAGCTTATTTTGAAGCACCAGTTCATTGCCTAGGCAATTGGATGTGGTGGGTGTTGACAATTGGCCAATTCATGAAAAACGATGCTTGCAATATATTTATGCTCTTGAAGATGCTTTTTTGAGGAACATAAGCTTGCAGCTGGAAGTAATTTAACATATCTAATTTATATTTGTGCACCATTTATGAAGAAGATGAAAATTGGAAAGATGGAGAGTATGACTTTCCAATCGAAGTGTGGAAATGCCTTGGGAATGGTGTGATATGGCTTTTTAAGTTGAGAAAATACCTCGGGAAAGGTGTTACACGGTCCATATCACACCATTTATGATGAAAATTAGAATGGATTGCATATGGCCTATGATTGATTAGCAAGATCGGAAGTATCCCTAATGCCAAGATAATAAAAATTACCACCCTCTACCAATGGATCACAAGTGCCATAATATGTCTGTTTGGATGGTCTGTTTTTTATTTGTATCTGTATCTTTTTCAAAATGATATGTGTAAATATGTTTGGTTTACATTTATATTTTATTTATATTTGATCTTTTAATGAAAACTGACAACTTTTTTTTTATCTATATTTAATTATTTATAAATAATTTGTTAGAAAAAAGTTTTGAAAAAAGCATTTGTATCTGTAATCTATAACAAACAAACAGACCCATAAGCTTGTTCAGTCCAAGGAGTGCATTTTTGAGGCATTCATGTACATTATGGTTAGCCATTTGAATAATTTTTACCCCTAAAGATCACATGTTCTAGGATCTGGAAGCTGTGCAACGTTTTTCGTTTTTGTTCTCTCTCTCACACTCTCTCTTTGACTTAAGTCTGACAGCTAGATATGCTTATGTGGATAAGAAGAGCTTAGTAGATACCCTTTGGCATTACTACACATAAAGGATCATCTGGTTTATCAACAAGATAAAAAATAAGAAGATTATCATGATCTCACTGTACTTACTTGGAGTTGCTTGTATCTCTAAAATAAGGTTGTGAACGATAAATTTCAGGATATAGATACATCAAGTCTATTCAAGCTGCAAAAAATGTGACTGTTCCCTCAGATGCTTCCGGATGCAGTTGTAAGGGAGGTTGCACAAACCCCAAGACATGTGAATGTGCAAGATTAAATGGCTCAGATTTCCCATACGTTCAGCGAGATGGAGGCAGGTGAGAGTTGCATGAAATGAATGATATGAAGTATTAGTGCAAACATTTTGTAAGGTGCTATAGTTCACACATCTTTTCTCTTGTAAAGTGTTTCCTGTTCTAGCTGCAGCCACCTTTATGGGTGAAAATGGCAACTTGGCTTTTATTGTTATCTTATTCCAAAAAATCTTAAAATGGAAGCTGACGGACCTATCCTATCACAAAAGTGCTGGTGTATTATTATGTCCTTAGTAATTATAAAAACCGAATGGTGACTTTTAGGCCATATGGTGGTTGGTTAAATCATCATTTGCATAGCAGATAAAATTTCTTCTTGTAGTTCCTTTTTGTTTTTCCCCTTTGCAAAAAATAGGTTCTGTTGTGGGTCTAATGTCTAAATAATTTTCTTGCTCTTACTATTAGCTTTTGAGATGAGCAAACAGCATGAAAATGATGGGGTCAACTGTTTCTGTAAAGTAACTTGCTCGCATAATTTAATTTGTAGTTTAGTAAAAGGAATTGTGCATACGTATCAAATAGCATGGGGGCTTTGAAATTTTAATTGAAATCATTACTAATTCATTAGAAGTTTGACTTTGATGGGTAATGTGTTTTTTGTGCCTATAATTTAATGCTTCTTTTCTCACATGGCTTGACAAGCTGACTAAAGCCTACTATGTGATAATAATATAATAGTTCATGTGACAACACCAAGACTTAGATTTGAGACATTATGTTTTGTTGCCATATTTAACCACAATGAACTTAGATATTGTAATGTTTTGTGCTTTGCAGATTAATAGAAGCTAAGGATGTTGTGTATGAATGTGGTCCCAAGTGTAGTTGTGGACCTGATTGTGTGAATCGGGTATCTCAGAGAGGATTAAAGTATCGCCTTGAGGTTGTTTGATGTTTTAAATAGATTGTCTTGTCTTACATATCGCATTGATTCATCAACTTGGTTCTTAATTTTCGATTTCAGGTTTTCCGTGCCCCACGCAAAGGATGGGCTGTTAGATCATGGGATTTTATACCCTCTGGAGCTCCTGTTTGTGAATACATTGGCACTTTAAGAAGATCAGAAGATTTGGAGAATGCATTACAAAATGACTATATATTTGACATTGATTGTTTGCAGACTATGAGGGGAATTGGTGGGAGAGAGGTATTGCACTGTGCTGTCTATGCTTTCATTTAACCAAGAAGTTGCTTCTACTTAAAAGTTCGCGCTTGAAGGAGAGGTTGCCACTTCACAAGTTGAGACAAAAGTTTACAATATCTATATACTTTCTTTAGTTAATTTCTACTACAATTGGTTTATAAAGCTTACTTTATGGATACTTATTTGTTAGGGTTCATCATTTAAAAGTAATCACATAGGGATAAGTGAAGGTGCAGAAATTTAAATTAAGGTCGCTTGTTCTAATACCATCTTAAATTTAAATTCATAAATGTAATTGTACTTATGCTATTGTTGATTTATTTTACAATGCCCTCTTACAAATTTGCATTTGATAAGGCTCTTGATGTGTGGAATGATGACACGATTATTAGAATTGGCCTTCCACTTAATACCATAATAAATTTAGATCTACAACCAATTTATTTAAAAATTGTAGATGATCTAGTGATATATTTGTTCTTCAGCTTTTACAAATTTTCAACCCTTTGATTAAAATAGCAAATTATTTCAATTGTGCATCGTGCTCTTCTAGAATCCATAACAATGGCAAATGGGTAGGTGTTAAAATAGAGTTGTATTTGGTTTCTTTAGCTCTGGCCTCTGGGATTTTGGAGTAGTATATGTGGGTTGGTAACAGGAGTGATCTTCAGAATGTCAAGGGGAGACATGAATTAGGGAGTTTCCTAAGCTTTTTACAATAGGAAATAATCCATTATATCACATGTGCATCCTTTCATATGGTAAGGGGAGACATGAGTGATCTTTAGAATGTCAGGGGGAGACATGAATTAGGGAGTTTCCTAAGCTTTTTACAATAGGGAACGATCCATTATATCACATGTGCATCCTTTCATATGGTAAGGAGATTCATCCAATAGTTGTAAAATGTAGCAAGGACTGTTCTTCAATTTTTGTGTCAACTGATGCTTAATTTATTGGCTATCCATTGACAGAGGAGATCACTCAATGCACCACCCACAGAGATAGTCAATCAATTGGATGGGCATGATGAACTAAGATCTGATGCGCCGGAGTTCTGTATAGATGCGGTTCAGTTGGAAATATTGCCAGGTTCATCAATCATAGCTGTGAACCAAATCTTTTTGTTCAGTGTGTTCTTAGTTCGCACCGTGACTTCAAGCTGGCTAGGGTGGTGCTAATTGCTGCTGATAACATACCTCCCTTGCAGGTTAGAGTTCTTTTAAGTGTGTCATCTGTGTGATAAATTCAGTTTCACTTGTGAAATTTCCTGTGCCAGTTTCTGTTGGTAAGATAGTCACAGCAATATATGTTTGCCTGATAGGATCCACATGCAGTCCATGTTGATATTGGGGGCAAATAAATTTCGTTACTAGTTTCATTCATAAGGCATTTAACTATGATATCAATAACAGGGAGGAAGATCCTTTTCATCTATAGGATGTAGATACTTGAATATTTTTCATCATTGCGCTCATGATATTGTTTACTTTCCTGAAATTGATTGGTGACATTGACTTTGTCCTTGGAAGAGTTGGAAGGAGTATATATTCTCTACTCATTTCTTTAGCTTATTTTTTTGAGCATTGTAAGAAAACTAAATTTATATGGTCCCTAATGAGAGCTGATGCTTATCTAATGTAACTGTGAGTTAGTGTCAATAGACATCCACTGAACATGAAATATGGAAGTAAAACAGATCTTCATGATGTGTATCTGCAGGGTTAGATCACTTTTCTTGGCATTGTTTCTTCATTTCTCCATTACCAAGCGACTAATTTTTTACGTTGTTCGTAGGAACTGACATATGACTATGGCTATGAACTGGATAGTGTCCGTGACGCACATGGTAAGGTTAAGAAAATGCCTTGCTACTGTGGTGCACCAGATTGCAGGAAACGATTGTTTTAAGCTGTGTACTCAAAGCATTCATTCCATTCTTTTTCTTACTGCTACCTTGCTGCCCTCTTCAACGCATTAGTTTTGAAGTCATGTTGGTGCTCAAGCTTACTGAATTTTGTGAGTAATTAGTTTGAGTTTCTGCCTTGCTTCATCAACTGGAAACAAGGGCAGCAAGTATATAGGTGTTGTACAAGTGTGTCAAGTGAGTAGGATCCTATTGTAAGAATTGAGAACTTGTATAGTAGCATCTATTTCTCTTGTTTGTGAACTGTTCATGAAGCTGTTACTTTGGTACTTTTTTCTAATTGAAATCGAGAGGCGAACCTTAAGACCCGTGGCTATTGCAGCCCAACTCTGTTTGCCCTGGGGATTCTTGTGTATTATTTTGAAATATGCAACCTGACTTCATGGATCACTTTTGTTTTAGGAGAATTAATTGTCCTGAATGAAAATGCTGATTTTTTTTTTTTTTGGATAAAATAAATGCATTGATAACCAAAGAGGGAATATAACCGCATAAGTGGATAGGAGCTCGAAAGCAGATATGCAAGAGAAATTGGGACAAAACCTATCAAAACAAAAGCTAATTATGGCATCCTTACAAAAAAAATGTCTACATAATTAATGATTTTCCTATCTTAGAAAAAACTAGTAGGGATGGTTCCCCTTAAGTGCGAAGAGATATGGGCATGCTTAATTGCAATACACTTTGGCTGCAAAAGCCGTCTTCCATGTAGTGCATTTTGACTGGAGTTGTGATGAAGGCCATCAATAGCGTCATGTAAGAGCTAAATGAGGTTGGGCAATCAAGAGTTGATATTATCAAAAGATCAAGTGCCATTGGAAAGCTAGCATTGGAAGAAAAGATGGTGGGATTTGGGTAGTGAGTTGTACACAGAGCATATCACGTGAGGGACAATTCCCTACTGGTTCAACCTGTCTAAGATGTTATAATATGCTGGTGTAGGCTAGCTATAGAGTGAAATTATGCTCAGGTATGGTTTTTTCACACCAAACCAGCTTAGATCAAGATATCTGTAGACTAACCATTCTAATAGCATTATAGGCATTCCTAATGGAAAAAATGCTTGAAGAAGACGGGCACCAAATCATTTTATAAATAGCCATTGAATTGGTGTGATGTGATGAGGTATCCAAATAAAGTCCTAGAAGGAAGAGGATCAGAGGACCCATTCATTTTTCTCTATTAAAGAGCCCAACCTATCTGACATAGGGGGTCGAGAAGAAGGGATTTTCTAAGCATTTTAGTTCTGGTTAAAAGGACCTTGTGGAAGTCAAAAATCCGTCCATAGGAAGATGGACAAGCTATCCCTAATCTTCTAGTAGAAGAGAAGGCAACAAGAAGCTTGCAATTTGACGGAGTTTCCTCCAAGACTGAACAAGAGGAAGATTACTTAATAGATCATCAATTTGTGCCTTAAGAGAAAATGAAGTGAATCTAATTCACCTAAGTCCTATGAAAACTACACTTGCATAGATGCTAAATATGTTTAAGCTGCATCACCTTATTCCACATGTCTAGCTTGGGAATATTGATACCAACTTCAACTAAAGAGAGTAAACAACATCCCATTTAATTTTAGCTTTAGTGGATGCATTGAGTCTACTACTCTAAAGGAAATTATCTGTATGTTTCACACTCCTAATCACTTTCTTGAGAAGGGTAAGGATTGATGCCCAATAAGCTTGCATTGAGAAAGTAATTGACTTTATAAGCTAAAGACGATTTGCTAAGATAGATTTTTGTTGGTCAAGGTGTCAAGTCTAGCTACAATTTTCTAAGACAAGAGAACCAAGAGATGCTTCTTTTATTCTATGATCCACATTATAGAAAAATATTGGGCTCTTCAAGTTAGTCTGGAGGCCCAATAAGTTTTTAAACGTATTAACAGCTTGTTGTATGATGTTAATAGAAGGGAAGTCTCCTTTACGAAACAACAAAAAATCATTGACAAAGTAAAGATAAGAGATACTTTCATTCTTGCGTTGCCAATGGAAAGAAAATGAATGGGAACAAATAAGGCTGCTGATGATGCCTGAAAAAACTTCTATGGCAAGGATAGAGGTAAAGGGAGACTGACTCACCTTTCCTAGTGCTCCTAAAACTAGGAATAAAACTAACTACAATAATATTCAAGCCGAAAGAAAACCTTAAGGTAGTAAAGCATTACACTAACAATTTCTTGAAGTGACATGAAAAATTCATACAATCCAACACTTTCTCAAGGAAGCACTAATAAGTACTTTCATACTTTTTCAGTAAATCCACCTTGATGGCACATCTTGAAGGACTGCAATTGAGGTGATAGCCATTAACTAGCTTTTGAGTGATAAATATATTATCATATATTCTTCTACCAATTAAAAAATTCAATTGCTCTCTATCAACATAAAAATGGCTTCTCTTAACTGAGATGGTAGAATATTTGAGATAGCTTTACAAAGAATAATGAAGTAAGAGATCGGCCTCGAACCCTCATAGTAAGAGTGGATATGCTTACACTGATTAATTGAACACTTTATTATTTTTGATGCAGTAGGAGCATTCACTCTAATATTGGCACCAATGGATGTTGTCGTAGCTAATTGAAGTGCTAGTATAACAACAATAATTAGTCTCTAACCAGATAATTTAGATGAATTAGTGACCTTGGAAATGGGGATGTAACCGGATTGGGTTTAGTACGAGTCATATAAAACCAAATCCGTTCTAATTTCTTGTAGGGTTTACTAAACTCGACCCTAAACCTTACAGGGTGTTTACCATTATGCCTTAACCTACCCTTATAGGATTTTGGGTTTACTCAATCATGGCATTTAAATGATCCATTAAACAATATTTGGCACTTTTTTTTTAATTTTTTCCTATTATATTATTTCTATTGGTTTACTTACACTAATAAAACCAGATATATTAAAAATAATATCTATGTAAAATTAAAGCTTAAAAATTTCTTCATATCTATAAGAAATTTCACAAGGAAATAGAGATAATAAATTGAAATAAATATTTAATGGTTAGGTAACGAGTAAACCCTTATAGGATTTATGTGATGTGTAGGGCTTTTCTATAAGATTTTATATTTAATCCATAATCCGACCTAGAATCCTATAGGGTTAACCTTATGGAATTTTTTAACTGATTGAGCGGGTCCGATACCGTATGAGGATCTATTTGGTTATATTCCTACTTGTGAACCAAAGATATGATGGTCTTGTTGACCTCTTTAAGGAGGAACCCCAAAAGTAAGAAATCTTTAATGGCAAATGGAATATTTGGGCCAATGATTGTCAAGAAGGATCTAAAGAACTTAGTTGAAAAGCCGTTAAGTCTAAGCGCTTTCCCATTAGATTGGCTGAAAAAAGGTGATTTAATATGCTCATAAGAAAAGGGGGAGTTAAGGAAATCAACTTGAGTTGTAGAAAGTCTCTTGCTAATGAAATTATTTATACTAGAAAAGCCTCCTAAGGAGGATGAAGAGTGAAGCAAACTTAAGAAGTACTCAAACACTTCTTCTTGAATAGCTTGACTAGCTTGGGCTATAGAACCATCTTCTCTTGGCAATGAGTTGTAGAAAGTCTCTTGCTAATGAAATTATTTATACCAGAAAAGCCTTTGAAGGAGGATGAAGAGTGAACAAACTTAAGAGGTACTCAAGCACTTCTTGTTGAATAGCTTGACTAGCTTGGGCTTTAGAACCATCTTCTCTTAGCAATGAGTGAATAGAGCTCCTGTTGTGGTGTTGGATCATGGCTTTGTGAAAAACAATGCGTTCTTATCATCAAGTGTGAACCACTTGATTTTCGATTTTTGTTTAAAGAAAAACTCCTCCGCCGTCGTAAGATATTAAAATGTTTAAAAGCGGCATTTTCTTCCTCACAAAGGGAGATATCACCTCAAGCAATGGCTGCTTGAATGGTGAGAGACACCTCTTTGCCCTAACAATTCTTGAGGAAATGTGGGAATAACCCTATCATTTAGCTTCTTTAGTTCTACCTTCAAATGCTTGCACTTATAAAAGTTTGGACCCTTGAATCTCTTTATTCTAGACTCTTAAAACAATGAAAATGAAATCACTGACCGTTGTCTAAAAGTTAAAAATTTAAAGGGGGTATTTTTACATGGCCTAGAAAGGTTAGTTACTACTAAGCACATGACATGGTTGGATAAGAGGAGGAGATAAACTTGCATCCATTCTTAATTAACCAAGATTCGATTTAATTTTCTTAAAATAAGGGATTCTAGTTGTCTATTCGACTAAGAAAATAAGTTGCCACTAGGAGATAATCAAGATTATCTCTAGCCAAGAAATCCTTAAAATTAGCAATGGCAGCATACATTCTAGCATCTCCACCAACATGTTCCAGGAGTGATTTAACAGTGTCAAAATCCCTTAAAATAACCCATGGAGAACTAGCTACCGATGCAACAATCAATAATAGTTGCTCCTAAAGTTCTTTGTTTTCTGTAGATGAGTTTGATGCATAGAAAAAAGAGGATAAGAAAGAGATGTTTGCTTTTTTATCCATAACAAAAGACAAAAGATGATTTATTATTTACTTGATTAGGTCTTCACTACACAAGTTTATTCTAGTTTCAAGTAAGCCCACCAAATTTACACCATTTTCAACACAAACCTTTCTTACATCGATGGTTTTGATAAGATCACTAATGCCTGTACAGAATTCATTATATAAAGAACAAAAATAAGTAAAAAGTTCTAATTATAGGACTTCCTACTCTTCTTTTTCCTCCTTGAAGAGCTACAATCATTTTCCAAAGGGGAGCTCGTGCTTGAGGCTCTAGGCCCAGTTCGATTGAAAGTATGAGGACTAGCAAGGATGACCAAAGGAGGAGAAGCTTCTCTTTTAGAATCTAAGGTAGGAGATTGACCGTCCTCTAACTTCCCCCGTTTTGGATTTTTTGAAACATGGAAAGCATAATTTCTATGTGAAGTGTAGAAGCTTTAGAAGAAGAAAGTGACACTGATACTGGGATTAGATTAGTTTGTTTAGTTTCAACAATAGCTCTAAGGGGGGAGGTGACTTCCACACTTGCTTCCATTATAAATTCTTAAGAAAGGGTAGTTAGGGAGTCCTCTTATAGGGTATCTCTAATAGCCATTAAAGGTCTTCAACCTCTCTTTTGTGACTTTGGGGAGTAAGGACTCATATCTTCCTGATTGAGGCTAGATACGAGGTACACGTGACTAAAACCTTTACACTTGGAACACCTTAGAGGAACCGATCGGTACTCTACTAATGGGTTAATGGAAAAAATAGGCTTGAACTTTTCCAAAATGTTCTATCAGGTACTTGAAGTTTCATTTTAAATAATTTAGTACATGAACAAAGTTTCATGAACTTTTGTTACACCAAAGTAAGTTCAATTAGGTATGAAAAAAGTTCGTGAAAACTTTGTTCAGGTACCGAAAATTATCAAAACCAAACCTCAAGTATTAAAAAAGTCCATGAAAACTTTGTTTAGGTGCTAAACTATTTAAAACCAAACTTTAGGTACCTAATTGAACTTTTTTGCAAAAGTTCAGGTACTATTTTGACATTATCTCCTATTGAAATAACAACAGTAGAACCATCCTCTCTTTCCACCATAACTTGTTGAACAAGCTCCTCATTACATTTAACTTAACTAGAACGCTAGCTTGGTTTGCTCTTTCTTTAGAAGTAGTTAAGGAGTTAGCTTAGAGGGGGTCTCCCCACAACACTAACAATGTAATTGACCCATTAGGATGTAAAAACTCGTAGGAGACCCTCGAGAATACCACCATGCTGGAATAATAGAGGGTTGAGGCTTGGATGAGCACATGCCTATTCTCCACTCTTAAGGGATAAGGTATCTTTAGGCAAAGTGCTTGTGCTTAACCAAGATAGGATCAAATTTGGACGAAGCTGAGAACTAGAAGTAGAAGAAGCCTTCCTTATTACTTAAAACATTTGGGGGTAAGTTTATTTGAGGTAATAATGTTTTGAGTGGTTTATTTAAGATTACAACATTTAGGAAAGTGAGTTAATTAAAGTCATTATCGACACGTGTCAACAAGAGAAAAATTTCATTAGAAGTTAGAAGGTCCACTACGTTGTAACATATGTCAATGGTGACTTCAATCGACTAATCTCCCTAAATGTTGTGACATCAAATAAAATTAGCTTCAAACGTTTTGATTTTCTAGTGTAATTTATGTAAAACATTATGGATATCCTGGTCTTTTCTTATACAAAGAGCAATAGATTACATAAGAGAGAAGGACATTTTCCAACTAAAGAAAGATCCAATTAAGGTTGAATCCCAAAACTTGGCCCCTTGTTTAGCTACCTGCATTGGAGGTCAAATTGTAACAATGGGCCCTTTGTCAATAGAAGGGAAGTATTTGAGCTTGAAGAGAGGATCTAAATGCGAAGACAATGAAGGCAGGGCAAGGCAGGGCACAAGCAACAACAAAAGGCTTGGAAAGAGGACCATGAGATTGATGGATGTTAGGTACCTTACCTTTTCTAAAACTTCATTTAGTTTTTCCAAATTATTATTTCCAAAGGAAGAGGACACCTAAGGTCTTTAAGGCTGATAGGCTTCACCTTCAAGGGTAAGGGTTAAGTCTAGCAAAGGTAGAAAAGTGGCCTTCCTCAATTATGTAAGGAGAACTAAGGTTTACTCTCTCTCTAAGGTAGGCTTAGAGAAAATCCTACGAGAGTTGTTCCTAAGGGTTCAAGAGCCGACCTTGGACAACCAATAGGTAGAGTATCCCTTCATCTAAAAAAAAAGGCGATAAACAAATTGAAAGTAAAGACAATAAGAAAGGAAAAATAAAGGAAGAGAGGAAAAGAAGAAGAACATGGAGAAGATAAAGAGAGAGAATGAGGGGAAAAAAAGAAGATACAGAGAAAAGGAGAGAGGGAGACAAGAAACTTAAGAGGGAAAGAAAGATGAAGAGAGGGAGGGAGACAAAAAGGAGAGGAAAGAGAGAGAAGACAAAGAAAATAGGAGAATGATAGGGAAGAAGACATGGAAACCCTAAGTGGTTTTCTACAGAGAAAGAGAGCATTTTCTCTCTTTAGATAATGTACCTTTTCTATGTATCACTCAAATTGCTGAGAAGTTTCATTCCAACTAAAAGAAAATTGCCTAGTGTTGGTGAGTTATGGTTCATGTCTTAAGCGTTGGAGGATAGTTAGTCAAAAAATTATTCTTTTTTTACAATACTTTAGCCCAAATTTAAGCTTATTATTCACTTTGATTTGCAATATAAATGATTGGAAGTTATGGTGAAAGTGGTAGGAATGTCATAAAAATCTAGTTGCACATGTTCTCATATCATTATCTATAAGATGGGGTTTGGAGATTGATGCATTAAGGAGCTCATAGCTTAGATAAGTTAGGTTGGCCACATCAAGAAAGGACTTCTTAGCACTATTGTTAAGACCATATAATGGTGTTTCTTTCATTCTTTGAATTTGTTAGAGCTATGGATTGGGTAAAAATATTATCTCAAGGTAAATTAATTTGTTTAACTTACTTAAAGCAAATATTAGAATTGAATTTTTTTAACCTATCAAATGAATAATTTGCATGATTGGCTTATTTGGGTTAGGTTGTTTACCATACTTTATATACACTAGGATTTTTAAGGAATGGAAAAAACATGAAATAGAATACTTATTTATTATCTATATATTATTCTGTTGAATTGTTATTGTGATAGTATCATCTTGATATCCATTGCTTAATTGCCTTTATATTTTATTTTCAAGATAAATGTTGCGAATGGTACTTGAACATATTGGTGTGTAGGAAAAGTTCATTAAAGTAACAAATTGATCAATTTCAAAATTCAAGTACTAAATTAATCAACTTTAATGTTTAAGCATCTAATTGCCTATTTTGTCAAAATTCAGGTACCATTCGCGATTTTGACCCTAATTTTTATGTGTAAGAAAGTTCAAATGAGTAAAAAGTTAATTTTCAATGAAAATATATGAAATGACCTAACCCCTGGGTGCTTAAGGGAGTGGTTGTTTTGCAACACATATCACCTCTATGCAATACGTGCAAGGCTTCTGTTAATTAAGTGGGTTTCTAATCAAGTTATAGTTGTAAAATATGATTAGTTTCTATGGTAAACATCGTTTGACGAATCATCAATGATTAAGAAATTATTATACAAAACATAATAAGAACATTTAAGAATTGAAAAACGAAAATTAAGTTTATAACGATTTAAGAAAGTAACCATAAAGAAGGGGAGGTAAGCTCAACCTGAGTACACATGTTTGGCACAAGACCTAAAGGAACACACGTTTAATTATCATTACAACCATTTGAAAGTATAGTAATTAAACTCTCTCTAAAGTCTCTAGCAATCCATGAAGGAATGATTGTCTACTCTTCTGCATCATCAAACCTTTACTCAAGAGAATCATAGTGAAGGTCCACGAAATGATCACCTTCGACACTTGAAATAGTAAAAGTAAGCAGCGAGGCCCAGTACACATTAATCAAGCACACACACGCATGTCACATGCCTAGGCTAATGTAATAAGCATTAGTTAAATTTGACTAAATTTTAAGTCAACAAACAAGTATTTCTAATGTCTTAGAAAAATACGAACACACACAAGAGTACTCATGGCTCCCTTTAAATAAAAGAGGTAGGGTCTCTTCAGTGGATCATGCACGAAAAGGGGGGTTTGATAAGTCCCAAGAACTTACCATAAAAGAAAATAAGGAAATAGTATTGTTTAGATCATTCCCTTACTAGACTGCTACCAATAAGCACAATCTATTGTAACGGTTTATATAAGGTCCCATATGCCATATAATGTGTTACAATTTTGTACTTGCTCCTAGTCAGCCACTTAATCTTAGAAATTTCCCAATTGACCACCTACCGAGCCTAGCCACACATTTCATAGGGGCTTAAGCCCCTAAACTACCACATCATCTCGAAGTTGCAAACAGACTCACATACCAGTCGGAGCTACCACTTCTTGGAGTAAGCAGCCAAACAGTATTCAATACTCAATTAGGTCAAGTTTAAATTCTTAGTAATACTACCCTAGCAAAACAACACACAAATACTATGTACCTGTTTGTTGGTTTGAGCTTATTATCCTTTTTGAAGCTCGATATCTAATAACTGTTCATAATTGAAGTTGAAAATTAGTCTAAGAGTAGTTACCTCTAATCCATCGTATTGTTTGTTACATCTATATCACTTTGGTTTAACCATATCTTCTTAAAGATCATGTTTAAAGGGCTATTTTCAGTCTAAGGAAAGAGCCAGTTCAAGTTTTGTGTGATTTGGATAAGGGTTGATGAAGGTAAAAGACGTTAGAAAAAGGCCTGCGGGTAGTCCATGGGCACAAGTACTAAGTCGTGTTCTTTTACATAGGTAGATGCTTTAGTCGTGGACCTCCCCTAGGTTTGGGATCGGAAAAGTACACAGGATGATGCACGAGATCGTGTATCTCCCCATGTTTTCCTGGAAAAAGGTTGATTTTAAGAACATAAAGGAACATGAGTAGATACATTTTGGAAAACTCATTATCTTCTTGTTTTAAAGGTCAACGAGATACATGCGTAGTAGCACATGGTTGTGCTCAAGCTATGTACTTCTGAGGAATTTTAAGAGCGAGTTAGAAAGATACACAAGAGGAAACACAAGGTCATGTTCAAATCGTGTACTTCTAGAAAACTTGTTTTCTTTGAGTTTTAAGGTCAAAAAGTAACACGGGCAAATGCATGATCTCGTGTTCCAACCATGTTCTTTTGGGTTTTTAGTTTTTTCATGCTCAAACTTGATTTTTTGGTGAAACATGTTTTGGATCATTCTTTGGGGATTTCAAAGTTGTTAGATGGTCATGTTCATACCTAGACTCGCCTATGTTATCTTTTGTTTCCTTAAAACACGATTAATCAAAGTTAAAAGTCTAATTTACCTAGTTTAGACAACAAATCTAAACTTTATTGTGGTTCCTCTAAAATTTTTAAAACATCCATGTACAAACTCTTCATTGAACAACTCTACAATTGATAACATCAAACCTTATGTTCATTCGATTATTTTGCACACATTTTTAAACATATAACAATACTTATTTCTTCTTCAAGGTCAATCTCCAGCAAAATTTCAACTTGAGACATTCATTTTTACAATAGCAGATTTATCTTATGTCTCTGCCATTGTATTTTCATTACATTAAGAGTTTGTTCTAGGTCTTACCTTGTTGTTTGAGCTATGAGTAATACTCTAAGACTCAAAGCTCCTTCAAACTCAATTTCCCTACTTGCTCCATATCATAACAACATACCCAATTCAAATTTTACACTTAAAACACTACAAACTTTACATCTCAATACTTAAAAACCTCAAACTCATCTTGTTATGAATTTCTCCGAGTTTGTTGCTTTTCTCCTTTTATTAGTTACCTCCATTGTCCACATTTCCAATCATAAGTAGGTAATCTTAGTCGATTAGTATTAATCTTACTTAATTAACACTAAGTGGAGCTAAATTCTAGGAATCTCACCTTAGAATTTTAGTAGGCTTCCTAAAAAGGTAAGGGCAGAAAAAAAGGGAATTTTTATATGGAGGCTAGTAGGGTGGTGTCTAAGGTTTGTGGGTTTCTATTTGGAGTGCCACATGGCATGTGCTAGTGATGTGTCCTATGCCATATGGATATTATTTAATTATCTATTAATCTTAATAAGATTAAGATTAATAAATAATTATTAATTACAACCATTATTTTATAAGAAGTGTGTCATTTGAAATTCCTAATAAGATTAGGGCAGTTGACTATGACACGATTTCTTATAAATAGAATATAGTGATCTCCCCTAGGGTTTTACATAGACGCTTACCGTCACATTAGAATTATAGAGAAACTCTATAACTCAAAAGGAGAGACTTTATTGAGAGAGATTTCCTAAAAATTCGGAATTGTTCCAATATGCTAGCACATGCATAGAGATCTATTGGAGATTCGTTCGTGTGGATACAGTATAGGGTGTTCATCCTTGCAACATCTCATATCCGAATTTTTGAATTTTAAAGCATAAAAAAAAGTAATCCCATATACTTTAATTTGATTGAATTGCATGGATCCGCCTAGGAATTTAAGTTTTTAAAATAAAAATAATTTGTATTCCACTACCAGATCCATTTTCAGATCCTTAAATTCCTAACAGTGGTATTAGAGCAGCTTGCGATTTCAATCAAATTGTTTTTGGAATGATATATATGATGATATGTATGTTTTTCGACAAGGAATTTAATGTGCATGTATATGTTTAAGTTTTTTTAATTATGAAATTTGATAAGCACTTTGCTTTGAGGGGATGTATAGATTTGGTGTAATTTGATTACAAATGAATTTTAGGATTTATCAATCTGTAAAAAAGATCAACCGTTCATGAAGGGTTGAACAAATTTGTCATATTTTTTAATTATATCATATTTGTATGCGCAGGGTAATTAAATCCATGTTGATGGATTTGGGGATTGCTTTTGAAATTCGAGTGATCGTGTGGGACATGATATGCTTTTATGAATTGTAGTAAAATCAGATATTTAAAATATTAAAAAATTCAAGCAGTATTAAATTGCGAATCTGGAACACTGCGTTTGCAAATTTTTGAAATGTTGAATTCAGATGCCTTGGATATTTGATTCGTTTTTACGTAGAGTCGGATGTTGATCTCCATATTCCGCTATTTTGTTCTGTTTTAGGCTTGAATCGAATGTCTGTTATGAAATCTGTTATGCAAACATCTGATTTTATTTAAAAAAAAAGTGATTTGCAGTTTTGAAAAGGACGTAATCTGCAATTTCTAGAAAAATTTGTCAATGAGAATAATATAGCAAGAATGGTTTTCAAATGAATTTCTCCTTCTGTTATGTTTGAGCATATTGTTAAAGTTTTCTAAATAGTTTAGAACTTAAAGTATTAGATTCTAATCAATAGGTCTTTTCATGAAAAATTTGATTTTTCAAAGTATTTTCCAAACCTAGATTTTCAATTTTGTCTAGGTTTCAGGGGACACTGTCCCCTAGACCCTTACCTGTTAATCGGCAAGCAGGACCGGTGCAAGGGGGCGTTGCCCCTTAGACCCTCACAAGGGGATGTAGTCCCCTTAACCACTACAAAAGTGCGCCTTTTAAATTGATAAGCACTAATTAGTAATTCTTAACATAAAACACACTATTGAAGTATTGTGAGTTATGTGTATGACATTTATATGTGCTTGTGTTTCATGTATGGTGCATAGCATGGCCCTAAAACCTATGTGATTGGTAGGTTTTTATTTCTTTCTTTTAAATGGGTTGTAATTTTATAAATAAGGTCTGCGTGTCGTTTTTGGTTTTGTTGTAATTTATTTTCTGCTAAATAGTAGTAGAAATCTCTTTGTATCTTTTCATTATTGTAATGAAGACATGAAGATGTCATGAAGACTTTTCTTATTCCATGGAGATTGAAGTGTGAGGACCATCATGAAGATACGAGGAATTTTAAAACTTAGATCCATGCTGATGGATCTTCACCTTAGGTTTGGACCATTGATCTTCATATTGGCTTATGAAGATCAATATAGATTAAGGGCCATGCTATGACACAATTTTATTTTCTATATAAGCATGTTATATCATATATGATGATATATGTAAATGTATGTGATACCATGTTTATAATGTTATGTGCTTTATAATATGAAAGCAATATGAAATATCACCTTTTAAAATCTCTCACATAATATTAAGTCATAAAATGCCTTCCATGGTTTGACACTTGTCAAGGCTTAGATGTCCAATTGTAGGTTCTGCCAAAGCAGGGTGCAATAGACTATAGTGTTATCCATATGTCGTAATGGTTAGACTTAAATAGGCTATCAAAATGGTTTTGGGCCTATGGCATTGAATGGGATTAGTAGGCAGGAACATGTGATGTCAATCCCATAATAAGAGTTACATGTGATGTAATTGGAAAGAGTTTCCTACCTAAATAACTAAACTTTGAGTGTCATGCCACAGCTACTCAATATTTGGTGAAATATGGATCTTATTCTACTAAGAAACTTTATTATTAAAATAGTTTCAAATTAATATTTGAGGGTTATTAATTTGATAAAATAGTGGAAGCATGTGAAATGGCTTATATAAAGATAAAATTAACTTTGCATATCTCTGTATGTAGATTATGGCAATAAACAATACAACCTTGCGATCGATTCTAGAAAAAGAAAAATATAATACCACAAACTTCCTTGATTGGCACCGACACTTAAGAATTGTTCTTAAGCATGAAAGGAAGTTATATGTAATTGATGAACCAATCCCTGAAGAACCCACTATTGATGCTCCAAGAGCTGAAAGGAATGCTTATAATAAGCATAAAGAGGACTCTTTGGATGTCACTTGCATCATGCTTACCACCATGGATCCCGAGCTTTAGAAGCAAACGAAAGACATGGAAGCATATGATATGGTCGTACACCTTAAGGAAATGTTCCAAGAATAGGCAAGGCATGAGAGCTTTGTAGTAACACGAGAATTGAATTCTTGTAAAATGGCTCTTAGTAGCTCCGTGAGTGCACATGCACTCAAGATGAGGGGCTACATTGATAGACTTGAGAAGCTTGGTTCTCTAATTCCAAAGGAGTTGGCTACGGATATGATCCTAGGCTCTTTACCTCCTAATCATGACCAATTAGTGATGAATTACAGCATGCACAAAATGGATAAGTCTATCATGGAATTCCA
The DNA here is from genome assembly GCA_024138025.1 of Combretum micranthum. Taxonomy (NCBI): domain Eukaryota; kingdom Viridiplantae; phylum Streptophyta; class Magnoliopsida; order Myrtales; family Combretaceae; genus Combretum; species Combretum micranthum. The sequence goes on along the minus strand of JAMXBD010000191.1, from coordinate 465,248 downwards.
TGGGATGCTTAAGGAAGTAGAATAGAACATTAAAACAAATAATAATGTTCTTATGGTTCAAAAGGGACAAAGCAAAAAGCAAAAAAGCCAATGGCAGGGGTAAAAGCAAAGCAAAAGGTCAGACCAAAGCTAAAAAGCCTAAAACCCAACCCAAGGCTAAACCACCAAAGGAACGAGTTTGCTTTTTTTGCAATGAACCAGGTCATTGGAAAGGGATTACAAGCTATACTTGGAGGATCTGAAAAAGAAGAAGGGTAGTGAGACTACTTCTTCAGGTATTTATGTTATACAGGTTAATTTATCTACTTCTACATCATGGGTATTAGATACTGGATGCGACCCTCACATTTGTGTAAATGTGCAGGGTCTCAAGCAAAGTAGACAATTAACAAAAGGCGAAGTGGACCTACATGTGGCAAATGGAGCAAGAGTTGTTACACTAGTTGTAGGAAATTTTGAATTAACTTTGCCTTCTGGGCTTATTTAAATTTTAAGCAACTGTTACTATGTGCCTACTATGAGTAGTAACATTATTTCAGTTTCATGTTTGGACAATGATGATTTTAGATTTATGATTGAGAATAATACGATCTCCATCCATCATGGAGACATCTTTTATGGTGTTGCTCATTTATTGAATAGTCTATATGTTCTAAGCTTTGATGAATATGATAATAAGTCTATTTATAATATAAATACCAAAAGATTCAAATCTAACAATTTGAATCCAACTTACTTCTAGCATTGTCGTTTGAGACACATTAACGAGAAATGCATATCAAAGCTTCATCAAGATGGGTTTTTAGATTCATTTGATTTTGAATCATGCCAATCTTGTTTGATGGGTAAGATGACGAAGGCTCCTTTTACTGGACAAAGTGAGAGAGCTACTGACTTGTTGGGCCTCATACATATAAATGTATGTGGACCATTGAGTTCACTTGCTAGAGGAGGTTATTTGTACTTTATTTCTTTTATTGATGACTTTAGTAGGTATAGATATGTGTACCTAATGAAGCATAAATCTGAATCTTTTGAAAAGTTCAAAATATTTAAAAATGAAGTACAAAATCAACTTGCTAAAATAATTAAAACACTTCAATCAGATCGAGGTATTGAATATTTAAGCCAAGATTTTTTTGACTATCTTAGGGATTGTGGGATAATCTTAAAGCTAACTCCTCCAGAAACACCATAATAGAATGGTGTTTCTGAATGGAGAAATCAAATCTTATTAGATATGGTTCAATAAATAATGAGTAAGACAGACCTTTTAATATCCTTCTGAGGATATGCCCTGGAAACTACTGCGTTTATATCGAACAAGGTTCCATCAAAATCGGTTGAAAAGACACCATATGAGTTATGGAATGGAAAACATCCAAGTTTGTCTTTTCTAAAGATATGGGTTGTGATGCATATGTCAAACATCAAGTATTTGACAAATTGGTACCCAAATTTGATAAATGCTTGTTTGTGGGATATCTAAAAGATACAAAAGGATATTACTTCTATAACCAATATGAGCACAAAGTGTTTGTTGCTCTCAATGGTCACTTTTTAGAAAGAGAGTTTGTTTTTAAAGGGACCAATGGGAGTAAAATACAACTCGAAGAACTTCGAGAACCACGAACTAATACAACACCCATGATGGGTGTTCAATCAGACTCACACATAGTTGCTGAGCTTAAATCACAAGCTAAAGGCTTGCGTAGGTCTGGTAGGATTCGTCATGAGCCTGAGAGATATGGATTTCTCATCACTAACAATTATGATGTAATGCTCATAGATCAAGATGAGCCCACATCTTACCAGGAAGCAATAAAGGGCCTTGACTCTGAGAAATGGTTAACAACCATGAAAGTAGAAATGCAATCCATGTATGATAATCAAGTTTGGACTTTGATTGATCCACTTGATGGAGTCAAAACCATTGGGTGTAAATGGGTTTTTCAAGAAGAAAACTGACATGGATGGCAATGTGCATACCCAAAGCATGACTAGTTGCAAAAGGTTTTAAATAAACTCATGGTATAGACCACGACAAAACCTTTTCACCTATAATCATGCTTAAGTCTATTAAATTTTTTGCAATAGCTACATATTATATTTATGAGATATGGCAAATGGATGTCAAAACAGCCTTTTTGAATGGAAACTTTATTGGGATGTGTACATGACACAACCTGAGGGTTTTGACAGTCCGGGGAATTCACATAAGGTTTACAAGCTTCAAAAGATCCATTTATAGACTGAAGCAAGCATCCTGGAGTTGGAATATTCGTTTTGAAAAAGCAATCAAACAGTTTGATTTCTTTCAAAATGAAGATGAATCTTGTGTTTACAAGAAAGTTAGGGGGAATGCAATAATTTTCTTGGTGCTCTATGTAGACAACATACTACTCATTGGAAATGATATTCCTACATTACAAAATGTCAAAACATGGTTGGAAATTGTTTCTCAATGAAGGACTTAGGTGAAGCTGCCTATATTCTAGGCATCAAGATCTATAGAGATTGATCTAGCAGGGCCATTAGCCTAAGTCAGAGTGCATACATTGACAAAGTGCTAAAAAGATTTAGTATGCAAAATTCTAAGAGAGGATTTCTTCCAATGTCACATGGAATTAAATTGAGTAAGACTCAATGTCCTGCTTTGAAGGAGGAACAGGAAAGCATGAGTAGGATTCCATATTCTTCTGCTATTGGTTCCATCATGTATGCCATTGTATGTACTCGACCCGATGTCGCTTATGCATTAAGCATCACAAGTAGGTATCGATCAAATCCAGGTGAGAGTCACTGGATAGCAATCAAAAACATTTTAAAGTACTTGAGAAGGACTAAGGATGTTGTTTTGACATATGGAGGATAGGAAACTGATCCTGTGGTAAATGGTTACACAGATGCTAGTTTCCAGTCTGATTTAGATGATTTTCGATCCCAATCTGTTTATGTGTTTTGTTTGATTAGAGGTGTTGTAAGCTGGAAGAGTTCCAACAGGATATAGTTGTAGATTCTACCACAGAGGCAGAGTATAGCAACATCAGATGCAGCTAAGGAAGCAATTTGGATCAAGAAGTTCATGACTTCTTTGGGAGTTGTTCCTATCATTTCAGATCCAATGGACTTCTATTGTGACAACAATGGGGCTATTGCATAGGCTAAGGAGCCAAGATCACACCAGCGATCCAAACACATACTCAGATGTTATCATCTCATTCAAGAGATCATTGATAGAGGAGATGTTAAGATTTGTAGAGTACATACAGATGACAATATTGCAGATCCATTGATTAAGCCTCTTCCCCAGTCTAAGCATGATAGTCATGCTAGAGCATTAGGGGTTAAACTTATGTTTAATTAGGCTATATGGATTCTATGTCATTTGAATGTTTATTATCTTTATAATATGAGTCATTTTCTTTATCAAAGTTGTTATTGGCCTTTTTGCTTTGATAAAGTGTTATTCCTTGAATAAATTAGTTGTTTTTTATGTCATTAAAGTAAGTGACTTTAATGGTAAAACCATAAGGTGCGAAATAATTTTATTTTGAATTATCCCTAGTCGTTCATTATATGGAATAATAATGAATTAAGCCTAGTATGTTGGCTGGATGATAATCATGTTTTATTGATCATGGATATGAGATTTAATTTAGCACATAAATACATGTAAGAGTACATTGTATTGGAATTACCAAATATGAGAATGCTATATGGATCAATGTGATAAGTATTTCTCATTTGTAGTGTTGTTTTAGTCCTTAGACTGAAATCACTATGGATTCCAACATGAGGAATATTGTATTTTGACTCAATCAAACATTATCTTTAACCGAATAATTATAAAGGTTAAGATTGGGCATAATATAAATCATGTAGAGAAAGTCGAGTGATTAAGATGTGATTTGTTCCTCTCATTAATTTGAGAGAGATATCTTTTGGGCCCTTGATGAGTTAGACTGAGAAATGCATGGTTGCTTGAATAAATTGATAAGGAGTTATCAACATCATTCGTTTAAGTTAGTCATACTCTAGATTCAAGAAATATATGATTAAACACTATAAGAGTGTATTGATCAACACCTTATGTTTAATTATAAGATATCATGTAACAAAAGGACTAAATAACTGATTGTTAATAAGTAAAGTCGGATCGACGATCTTCACTTGATTTGAGTAGGCATAATGTCTTGCTAGAGACTAATTATGTCTTGTAGACCGAAAATGTGTTTTAGGGCTACTGCCAACATTAAGTGAACCTATATGGCCACACACAAAGAATGAATCAATCGGATCATAGGGTATTTTAATAAGCCATAGGGAATTATCTAGGCCTAGTGCAAGTGGGAGATTGCTAGTGATGTGCCCTAAGCCATATAGATATTATTTAATTATCTATTAATCTTAATAAGATTAAGATTAATAAATTATTATTAATTACAATCGTTATTTTATAAGAAATGTATCATTTAGAATTCCTAATAACTATATGTGTCTTTTGAAATTCTTAATAACCTTTGAAACCCCTAATAAGATTAGGGTAGTTGACTATGACGCAGTTTTTTATAAATAGAACATAGTGATCTCTGCTAGGGTTTTACATAGATGCTTGCCGTCACATTAGAATTACAAAGAAACTCTGTAACTCAAAAGGAGAGACTCTATTGAGAGAGATTCCTTAAAAATTCCGAATTGTTCCAACATGCCAGCACATGCATAGAGATCTATTTGAAATTCATTCGTGACGATACAGTAGAGGGTGGTCGTGCTTGCAACATCTCAGATCCGAATTTTCGAATTCTCAAAGCATAAAAAAAGGTAATCTCATTTACTTTAATTTGATTGAATCGCATAGATCCACTTGGGAATTTAAGTTTTTAAAATAAAATAATTTGTATTCTGCTGCCAGATCCGTTTTTGGATCCTTAAATTCCCAACAGCATCATCTTGACTCTCCATCACCACTAAGTCTTAATGGACAATATTTGCTAACTAGAACCTTTAATCAACTAACCTTGAATTTTATTTTAGTTAGCCTATTAATTAATTTTTGTCCATTCATTTAGTTTAAATTCCTAACCATTTTCTAGCTATTATAATTGAATTTTGAATTTTATGGTTGGTGTTTGGATCAGTGCATACTTTCCCTCTTAAATAAAATTTCGACCTCAAAATTTTACCTAGTGACTGGAATAACTCTGGATATCTCCTCTTCATCTCCTCTTCAAGTTCCCATGTCGCCTCACATTCTTCATGGTCACTCCATTGGACTCTTACATATTTGATCATTTTGTTCCTTAGCACCTTTTCCTTTGTGTCTATGATTTTAATAGGAAGCCCCACATAGGTTGAATTTGGTTGCAATTCCGTTTATTATATTCAATCACAATCTTTGGGTCCGATATGCATTTCCTCAAAAGTGATACATGAAAAACATTATGTACTCTCGACAAATGAGGAGACAAGGCATATCGACCCAATTCTTTCTAAAATTCCTATGGCCCAATGTACCTCGGCGTTAATTTGCCCCTTACCCAAAAATGGATCATGCCTTTAGTAGGGGATATTTCAAGAACACATGATCCCCAATAGCAAATTCCAACGGTCTCTTCCTCTTATCGGCATAGTTCTTGTATCTATCTTGAGTCGCTTGCATTTGCTGTTCGATAACTAGCATCTTGTCCATGTCTTGTTGTTCTAATTTTGGTCCCAAAACTACTATTTCGCCTACTCCGTTGCTATGTAGCAGAGACCTACATTTCTTGTCATACAACGCTTCATATGGTGCCATGCCAATAGTAGCTTGATAGCTATCGTTGTAGGCAAATTCAACTAACGGTATTTGCTTGTCTCATCTTCCTCCAAAATCTAGTGCACACTCTCTCAACATATCCTACAGTGTTTGTATAGTTCTTTTTTATTATCCATTAGTTTGAGGATGAAAAGTAGTGTTGAACTGTAATTTTGTTTCGAGCGAGGCATGCAAATTCACCAAAAATCTATTAATAAAGCAAGTATCCCGATTAAATATTATTGTCGAAGGTACTCTGTGTAGCTTCACAATCTATCGTGTATAAATTTGTGCCAGCTTCTCCATATTATATCTGACTTTTATAGGTATGAAGTGAGCTGACTTGGTCAACCGATCCACAATCATCCACATTAATTCATTTCTGATGACAGTCTTTGGTAAGACTGTAACAAAATCTATAGTGATATTTTCCCACTTCTATTAGGAATGGGGAGCGGTTGCAGCTCTCCACTTGGTCTTTGATGTTCAATTTTGACTTGTTGACAAACCAAACACTGCGATATGTATTCAGCCACCTCCTTTTTCATATTGATCCACCAAAAGTGTTTCCCTAGGTCCTGATAAATCTTAGTGCTCCTTGGGTGGATCGAATATGGGGTTGTATGGGTTTGATCCAATATTTCCTTCTTTAATTCCGTTTTATTTGGCACTCATAGTCTAGTCTCGTAGTTGATTGTCTTGTCTTCATGTATCTCGAGTTTCATCTTATCACTCCTATTTATCACAGTTAAGATGTCCCTCCACTCTAGGGTATTCTCTTGTTAAGATGCCTTAATCTTGTCTAATTAGGTAGGTCTTAGCCTCATGTTAGCCACCATGGACGTTACCTTCCTACTTGAGCTATCTCAACATTAATTCTCGTGAGATCCTCTATGATTGGCCTTTGATGTGTCAAAAAGGACGTTGTATCTGCTTACCTCTTTTTACCCAGAGCATCTACTACTATATTAGCCTTTTCGGGGTGGTATAAAATTGTAAGATCATAGACTTTGATTAATTCTAGCCATTGTATTTGCCTCATGTTCAACTCCTTTTGAGTGAAAATATATTTCAAACTCTTGTAATCAGTATAGATCTTAGATTTCTCTCTAAACAAGTAATATCCACACAATTTCAAAGCTAACACCACAATTGCAAGTTCAAGATCATGTAGTGGGTGTTTTTGTCATATGGCTTTAGCTGTCTTGATGCATAAGCAATTCCTTGTCCTTCTTGCATTAATGCACACCCCAAACCTCATAGTGATGTATTGTTATACACCACCTATTCTATCTCACTTTCAGTGAAGCTAGAAGTAGTGGTTACTAACCTCCTCTTCAACTCTTGGAAGTTCTCCTCACATTTGGCATCCCAACTAAACTTCTTATTCTTCTGGGTTAAACTAGTTAGGGGTATTGCTAACTTAGAAAACCCTCCCACAAACCTTCGATAATAGCCTGCCAATCCATGGAAACTCTATTGCGGATACATCCTAAAGTTTCGATCACACAATGATTACCTTAATCTTTTCTGGGTCTATTAATACACCCTATTCGTTTATCACATGTCATAGGAATGCAATCTCTTCCAGCCAAAACTTACACTTGTTAAACTTCACATATAGCTTTTGCTCCCTCAATCTCTGTAATACCATTCTCATATTGGTGTCATGCTCTCCACATCCTTAGAATTCACCAAAATTTCGTCAATGAAGACTATCCTAAACTTGTCTAAGCAATTCCAAAATACTCGATTCGTGAGATCTATAAATGCACCTAGGCCATTTGTGAGCCCAAAAGGCATTAGTGAAAACTCATAGTACTTGCACCTACACAAATAACCAATATTTTTAGGTCTATTCCCTAAAATGAAACTAAATCCATTAAACTCATTTACCTAGTACAAAAGGTGGTTTTTGGAACATCTTAGGGTTTAATTTGGAGTTGGTAGTATCGCAATCTTAGGTCTATTTTCAAGAAGATCACAGCTCCCCATAATTGGTCAAACAAGTCAATTATACGAGGGAGAAGATACTTGTTCTTTACCATTACTTAATTCAGTTTTCGATAATCTATACACAATCTCATACTTCTATCCTTCTTCTTCACAGAGATTATCGGGGCTCTGCCATGGTAATATGCTACGGTGTATGAATAATTTATCTAATGACTCTTGAAGTTGGCCCTTTAGTTCCCTTAATTCATTTGGAGCTATCTAGTGAGAAGCTTTTGATATCAGTGCAGTTCATAGGACAATGTCGATTCTAAATTCCACTTCTCATTCAAGTGGTAATCCAAGTAGATCTTTTGGAAACACATCCTCGAATTCCTACACTATAAGTATATCCTCTAGGGTCCTATCTTCCTTCTCTTCTATGCTTATGGTCGCAATCCTACTTTTTTCCCATAACTCTCTTGATGGTAAACCCTTAGGCTTATGTAAATCTATTACATATGATATCTCCCTTCCTCTATCCATGAATTTCAAGACCCTACGTCCATAATCAAGTGTTACATTATAATTTACTAGCCAACTCATTCCTAAGATTACATCAAACTCATTCATACCAAGGAATTAGCATGTTAATAAGCATATTTACGTTGGCTATGTATACGCTTACATTCTTACGTACTTTATTTAAAAAAAATCCATCCCTGGAGGTAAGTTAACACACAAATGAGTAGACACATCATCAATAGAAAGTGCATGCAATTTGGTGAATTCCTCATATATACACGTATGTGTGTGGCTCCAATGTCAAATAGAACATATGCACTATGTCCAGTTATAGGGATCATACCTATAAGCGTGTCTATCTCTACTTCTGGTTTCTTAGCATGAAAGCACAGATTCTTCCAATCACCTTATTCTTCTCTTTAGACTAGCCCCCATCGTTCTTGCCACTTACCTTACACTCATTCTCAGAGTGTCCCCTTTGCTTGCATTTGAAACAAAACATTGGCTTCCAGGTGAGGCTTGGGCAGTTACAGCTTTTGTGACCCTCTTTCCTGCAAGCAAAACACGCCTTAAGATTCCACTTACATTCCTCCTTCTTGTGGGGTCCCATGCATCTTGGTCACCTTTGGTCTCTTCCACACATGGTCTTCTTAGCAGGTGATGGTGTGTAGGGCTTGGCCTTGAAGGCTTGTTTCTTAGGTCTCCCAATATTACTTGAGCTTTCAAAGTATTCGTAAATCCTACCCCAAGCAAGATATGGGGTAACCTGTCTCTTTCTAAGGAAACTCTTCCTCCTTTCCATATCTTTGACATATTTAAGCCCTTGCTCAATCAACTTTGCTTTGTTCACTACAGCCGAGTAGGTTCCTAGCTTAAACTTCCTTACTTCTTATTGTAAATATGGTTTTAAATCATTCAAAAACCTTTCCTTTCTTGAATTTTCATCATTCTTGAATGCCTCGGGAGCAAACTTTAGTGGCAGTTTAATGTTGCCTCATACTCATCAGCCGTTTTGCTCCCATGATTCAGGTTATATAAGTTAGCCATCATCTTTTCTCGAACACTAGGTGGAAAATACTTAACATAAAACTCTCTTTGGAACACTTCCCAAGTTATCACATCGTTCACTAAATAGCTAGTGGACGCCTACCACTGAGCTGCTTCACCTTGTAAAATGAAGGTTGCATAGTCTAACCACCTCTCCCTAGGCACTGCATAGGTAACCAATGTCTTATCCACTTGGTGCATCCAATGTTCAACCTCCAAAGGGTTCCTAGTAGCTCCAGTGAAAGTGTGAACCAACTTCACAAACTCGGTTAACTAATCTTGTCTATCCGGCCTTTAGTTCCTCTCCATCTGTTCTCTTAAAGTATTAAGCATATTATTAACTAAGCTTATCAACTGTTGTGGAATATCAAATAGTGTTGGTAGAGGTGGTAAGTCCTTAAGGGGCATTGCCATTACCACAATGATTTTTTCTTGCCATCTGGTATACGATTTGGAACACACATAAAGTAGAAATTAGATGATTATTTCAGTCCACCATTCACAGAGTTAACATGTGATACAAACATATACATCCGATTATTACCCTTTTCAAGATGTAGTAGCTATAAATGATAGTTTAGTCAAGTTGTTTTTAATTAGCCAATGTCCATTTAAGGGTTATTACTTAAGGCCAACACAACAACTTATCGTATAATAGTCGAGCATACCTAACCCCACACTCTTAATCTATGCCGTAAGCTTTGTGCCCTAATCAATTCAAACTAAACGCTCTAATACCCATTGAAATGACTCAACCCCTAGGGTGCTTAAGGGCATGGTTGTTTCGCCATATGTATTGCCTCTAAGCGATATGTGCAAGGTTTTTGTTAGCTCGGTCGGCTTCTAATCAAGTTTTAGTTTCAAAATCGTGATTATTTTCTTAAAAGCACAAAACATCATTTGACAAATCGTCAACGATTAGGGAGTTATTATACAAAAACATAATAAGAACATTTAAGATATGAGAAACGAAAATTAAGTCTAGAACAATTAAGAAAATAGCCATAAAAGGGGAGCGAAGCTCAACTCGAAGACACATGTTTGACACAAGGCCTAAAAGAAAACGCGTTTAATCATCATTACAACCATTTGAAAGTCTAGCAATAAAACTTTCTCTAAAGTCTCTAGTAATCCATGAAGGAACGATTGTCTAGTCCTCCATGTCCCCAAACTTGTACTCATGAGAATCATAGTGAAGGTCCACAAAATGATCACCCTCGATAGTTGAAATAATAAAAGTGAGTGGCAGAGCCTAGTACATAGTAATCAACCACATGCATACCTAGGCTAGTGCAACAAGCACGAATTAAGTTTGATTAAGCTTTAGGTCAACAAACAAGTATTCCAAGCATCCCAAAAACACAAACACTCACAAGAATATGCATGACTCCTTCTAAACAAAAGGGATAGGGTCCCTCAGTGGTTCATGCACCAAAGAGGGGGATTTGATAAGTCTCAAGTACTTACTATAAAAGAAAATAAGGAAATAGTCTCGTTTAGATCATTCCCTTACAGACTGCCACCAACAAGCATAGCCCATTGTAATGGTTTATATAAGGTCACATACATTGTATAACTTATTACTTCATACCTGCTCCTATTCAGCCACTCAATCTCGGAAATTTCCCTATTGACTACCTATCGAACCTAACCACGTTTTTGTGGGGGCTTAAGCACCTAAGCTACCATATCATCCTAAGTTGTGATCAAGCTCGCAACCTAGTTTAAGGGTGCCACTTCCTGGAATAAGCGGTCAAATAGCAACTAGCACTCAATTAGGTCGAGTTTAAATTCTTAGTTCAATTATTAATATTACCTTAGCAAGAAACATGCAATTATTGCAAGCCTGTTGGTTGGTTTGAGCTTGCTATCACTTTCTAAGCTCGATATCTAATAACTATTCATAATTGAAGTTGGAAATTAGTTCAAGATTAGTTACCTTTAATCTAGTGTATTGATTACATCTAGATCACTTTGGTTTAACCATATCTTCTTCAAGATCGTGTTTAAAAGGTTAGTTTTAGTCTAAAGGAAGAATCGGGTCAAGTTTTGTGTGATTTGGATAAGGGTTGATGAAGGTAAAAAAGGTTGGAAAAGGTACATGGGTATTCCATGAGCATAAGTACTAAGTTGTGTTTCTTTACACAAGTAGATGCTTTGGCAATGTATTGGCTGTAGACCTCTCCTAGGTTTGGGATTGGAGAGGTACATGGGATGATACATGAGACCATGTATCTCCTCATATTTTTTTGGAAAAGATTGATTTTAGAAACAGAGAGGATCACAAGCAAATACACAACCCTGTGTATTTGTCGTTCTCTTCTAGAAAACTCATTATTGTTGAGTTCTAAAGGTAAGCAAGATAAACGAATAGGTTCATGGAGTCGTGCTCCAGCTATGTACTTTTGGGGAATTTTAAGAGTGAGTAAGAAAGATACACAGTGGGAAAAATGAGGTTGTGTTCTAACCATATACTTCCAAAAAACTTGTTTTCTTCGAGTCTTAAGGTTAGAGAAGAACATGGGTAGATACATGACCTTGTATTCCAATATTCTTTTGCGTATGTGATTTTTTGTGCTCAAACTTAATATTTTTGGTGAAAACATGTTTTGGAACATCCTATGGGGATTTCAAAGGTGTTAGATGGTCGTGTTCATACCTAGACTCTCCTATGTTATCTTTTGTTTCCTCAAAACATGATTAATCAAAGTTAAAAGTCTAATTCACCTAGTTTTGACAGCAACTCTAAACTTTATCATGTTCCTTTGAAATTTCAAAACTTCCATATACAAACTCTTCATTGAACAACTCTAATATTGACACATCAAAACTTATGTTCATTTTGTTATTTCGCTTGTAGTTTTGAACCTAGAACAACACTTGTTTCTTCTCAAGGTCAATCTCCATCAAAATTTCAACTTGAGACATGTTCATTCTTCATTCTTACATTATCATATTTGTCTTATCTCTCTACCATTGTATTTTCATAACGTTAAGAGTTTGTTCTAGGTCTTATGTTGTTGTTTGAGTCGTAAATGGTACTCTAAGGCGCAAAACTCCTTCAAACACAATTTCCTTACTCGTTCCATTTCATACCAAAATATCCTAAATAGATTTTACATTGAAAACACTATTATTATTATTATATTATTATTATTATAGAAGAAGAAGAAGAAGAAGATGCTAATTAGGTATAATAATAATAATAATAATAATAATAATAATAATAATAATAATAATAATAATAAAATAATAATAATAATAAGGTATCAAACTAACTAATTTGAAGTTAAGTACTTAATTGTACATTTGGCTTATATTGAGGTACCAAATATAACATTAACCCTTAATTTTTAGTATACCCGCTACCGCTAGTTTTAATCCAGTAGAGGCTAGAGTGAGGGTATCTAAGCTGGACCTGTATATGCGGTAAGTCTGCAAAATAGAACACTGTTACTGGCACACTCGGTTTGGGCCCAATGTAGCCGCTCTGATGCTTAAGTCAACAAATATGTTGATTTGAGGTTAGTTGATGGATATGGGAGAAAAAGATTTCTACACGATATTTAGTGGAGTAGAAGGGGATATTTATCGCAAGTGGTTCCCCGATAGTTGAGTGCTCTAGGATCATGGGCGAATGGGTAGTTGGTGACAATTACAGTGGACATAGGTTAGATACACTGATTTACATTGACTTGCGTTGAGCTCGAGTGTGGAGAGTATGCTGAGAGACTTTGGGTCGGGTATCATCTGGATGCAACACGTGTCAGCCAGTATTCCAAGCTAGTGTGAAGGGTGCCTTAGCGAAGCTTTGGGCTTCTATTATTATGAGCCGAGCATTGGCCAGTCAACTCTTGACATTCATCAAAACTCAATTTATTGAGCTAATATAAATAGTTCAAAGATCATGTTTCTTTGAAAAAATAAATAGGCAAAAATTTACATCTTGTTATGACTTTTTCATAATAGGATAAATTACTCCATAAAGTATTAATGGTTCGGGGTAAGGTCATTTAAGATATTAATATTTCAAGCGGTTAACAATAACCATCAACATTTCTCAAAATAAATCAAAAGAAGTGTGGACTTTTTACAAAATTTATTAAAGGTATCAACATTTGAATTAGTTTTCAATTAGTTTATCTTAATTTTCCTCAAGAGTCAATTATGGATACTTTGTCTAACTTACTTTAAGAAATGTTAATTCCTCTTTTAACCATTTGAAACGTTGATAACGTAAATAAATTTATCCTTAAGCGTTGATACATCTTTTAGACTAACTTGAAATATTGATATTTCAAATGATATTACCCTCAAATGTTGATACATTTTGATGTAATTTATCTTTAATGGTAATATAAAAATAAATATTCATATTATTTTTGTTGAATGAAAAAAAAATCATGATACCTGGCCTAAATCCTATAATCCAAACCCTATATAAACAGAGCGATATCTTATCGAGTTCTCATTTGATTTAATGATCGAAATTGGAAACCCTGCTTGCTGTCTACCTTGATTTCATGAGAAACCACTGGGCCAAAAAAGGTGGAAACATGTACTTTCTATGGCACGACTTTGCAGTTGAGGATGGATTTATCAAAGCTTCTAAGAACATGTAGGCATAAGGCAACATTCAAAATAATTATTAATAAGAACCAAAAAGTGTTTTTCGGTGATAGTGGTATGAATTAGATGCAGAGGCTTAATGCACTTGCGCAGCGAAAATAGAGCCTTGAGGTCGCGGGATGTTTCACTTACCAATCATTTGATGTGCTTTAGCTACCGTGTAATTTCCCCAATAAACTGAAAAAGATAAACATTGTTTATCACTTGTTTATTTGTATGATCAACATACAAATTGATCCAAGTGTTTGGTTGTTTTGGTTGATTTAGTTTCACATCGGGAACTTTCTCAAGTCTAAAATTTATATAAGTTAGATATACCGCAAATAAAATATAAAATTTAAACACATAGTAGTGTCTCATATTGATTTACAGTCTCCAAGAATAAGCTAATTTTTTCAATGGTAAGTTTAAATTGAGCTTGCTCATAAGATCAAACCACTACAATCACTTTCTATGAATTGAAAATATAGCTACTCAATTACATCCCTATTTTTTTCTTTTTATAAATAAATCTTCTCTACTTAATGTTCTATTTTGCACATCTCCTATTTATCAATGATTGCATCATTCATACATATAAAATATTTGGAAGAGTTTATTAAAGAGATGTTAAATTTAATACCTAAACTTTGTATGAAAATCACATTTAGTACATAAACTTTAAAGTGGTCAATTTAATGTCTAATCAAACTTTTTTGTAATTATTTATACTACCTCATAATATCATTTGCTTTGCTTGTCCACATTAAAGAGGCAGCCTATCATTTTGATTGCCTCCTTTAATGCTGTCTTGCGTTCCATGCTAACAAATAGATCAAATGAATGAAAAGTTTGTTATAGTAGTCAAATTAGGCCAAAAGAAGAGGACTCATATTTATGATCCGATTTGTCATATATAATTGATATGTTATTTTCCTAATTTTGTTCTAGATATTTTAAAATTGAGTCATATTTTAAAAGTGTTTTATTTTATTTGGTATCTAACTATTTAGTCTGCTACCAATTATATTAGGCATAATTTATATAATGAGTTTTCAAGTGACATTCCTTCAAAAGACTTATGGAGTCTTGTTTTTCGAATATTGAGTATTTTGTCTCTTTATTTTATGAGTTTTGATCAATTTTGTTTAGAATATGGTTAAACTGGATTCAATCAACATTCGTGATATTTTATAATTTAAGATCTCCATTGAATTATTACTCAAATCACAACCCAGTTTATCTTTAATATTTATGGTTTCTATCGAATAATAAATATGTCCATATCCTAATTTTATAATGATCTTAATAAATAAATAAAAAAAAGAATAGTTTTTCACATAAATTTGGAAACTTCAATCAAGCATGCATCATTTGGTATTACAGGAAACATCCACACTTCACGGTAAACATGATAATCTCTATTTATTTCAATATTTAAAATTTGGGGTTGTTTGAAAGATATCAAATAATAATAAGTCAATAGAAATAATGGAGCTTCAGGACAAGGTAGTGACAATAACAAAATTGATGAGGTTAGAGAGACAAGACAGGACTTTATTTAAATGCAAGAGAACTTTAGAACTGTTATGTAGAGACTTGATTTCCTAGATAGGAATCATAGTGGTGCTAGTCGTAGTAAACATGGCTCTAGTGGTGATAGCGAAAGCAGCATGAGGGGAGGTGAATGTGATGGCAAGTGTAAGTTAATTAATAGCATCAAAATAAAGATGTCACTTTTCACTAGGAGTAACAAGCATGAGGGTTCTTGAATGGGTGTTGCAAGTTGAAAATGTATTTGACTACTATGAGTAGGATGAGTAGACCAAAGTTAAGATGATGTCTCTAACTTTTATAGACTATACTAACTTATTAAGTAATAAGTTACGAAAAGAGAGACATAGGCTAATGAAGATAAATTGCATACATGGGCATTGATGAAGAGATTGAAAAGGCACATATTTGTGCTAGACTATTGTAAACAAGAGATGTTAGTTGGATTACAATCTTTGAGGCAGTGAAAAGGAGCATTGAAGTGTATGTATAAGAGTTTAAGACTTGGATGACCAGGTATAAACTTAAGGAGTTGTCACAAGAAACTATTTCCAAGTTTATTAACATACTTAAATTTGATATCGTTAGTGTTGTTAAATTATAACATTATCATCCTCTTAAGGATGTGATTAAATCTGATGATATAGGTTTAAAAGCAGGAGAAGAATGAATCGGAATGTTACAGCTAGAAACATAGACATAGGAACAAGCTAAGGTGGCTTAAAGATTTTGTACAATATTAGTTACATGCAACAACAAATCTAGAGGAGTTAGTTACTAAAATTATAGATCTGTTACAAAATAACTAAGTTAAAGTTTTAACTTTAACCAACATGTAACTACTTAGTAGATTAACATACATGATTTGCTATAAATAAGAGATGAAATGGAACTGGGTGTTATCCTGATTTACTAGCATCAAGGTATCTCTTTAGTGAGTCATAGGAGTTTGAGTAACTCAAACTAGCTCTTGTTACCTATAAATCATTCAAGAAATATATTAGATAAGAAACCTTAATCAGAGAGTTAAACATGAGAGACAAAGAGGAAGTACTTAGCTCAATAAGTACAACAGAGTGAAGCGACAGAGAGAGTTCTAGAATGGACACTAAGGTTAAATTTACTAGAGAATAGCGAGTGAGCCTAGTTATTGAGTTGGGCCCTATCACAAAATGAGACAATCTGAGTGAAAGACAACAATGGATAAAGAACTTAAACTAGGGCAACAAAAGAGGAATTGAGGCATCAAATGTTTAAGGTCTTTTAGGTATGTGCATATCGTGTCTCAATTTCATAACATGTTTCTTAAAGAATGAAAGGTAGAAACTAATAAGAAGGCAAGAAGGGCATTGCAAGCGATAAGGCAAAAGAAGAACTACTAGATACTGCTAATGTTTGCATGGCCACTTCTAAGAGCGAAGAGGAAACTTAGATATAATTAGTTCAAGAGTAGTAAACTTATCTTTTCTATAATAAAATGTTGTAGTGGAAGACCTAGTTAATTGTAATTAATGAAGAAAGTTGTGCCAACATGGTTTTTGCAAAGCTTGTATCTTATTTGGGTTTTAGGTTAAACCATTCAGAGTTATATGCCCTATGTTGGCTATATCAAGTAGTTGCGCATGTCCACAAACATGTTTGATATCTATGTGTATTGGTGATTATACCAACCATGTTCTTTGTGATGTAGTCCTTATGAATTTTATTCACTTGCTGCTAGAGAGGCCTTACTAGTATGATACTTAGGCTATTCATGAAATATAAGAATGAATATGATATTCGTGACATGGCAAGACTTTCAAGCTGCTTCCCATGAGTCCAGTGACAACTAAGAAAGAGAAGATGTTATTTATAAGAAGACTAAAGGGCCAAGGTGCTTGCTCGTGTGGACTAAACAGCTTAAAAACATAAGCCACCAAAGAAGTCCCAAGTGTGAAAAGTTAAGATTCGATGATGAATTTTTTAAGCCCTGCAACAATTATAGGAATTAAAATAGGCCAAAAGAAGAGCAAAGATATTTATTGTCTAACTTGTCAAACTTAATTCCTTCCGTTATTCATATCTCATCGACTTATTGTCCTATTTTTATTTTAAGTGCTTTAGGATTGAGACATATTTAAGTATCTTATTATTTTAGTGTCCCATCATTTAATCACTTCCCAATTATATCATGTCAGGTTAGGATTGAATTATGTGCTATAAATAGGCTAAGTCTTGTTGTTATTATGTAATGAGTTTTGTGAGTATTAATCCTTTGGAGATTATGAAGTCTTATTTTTTAATATTAGCATTTTGTGTCTTTATCTCTGAGTTCTTATTAATCTGCTGTTTAGATTATGAAGAACCTATTGATTGGATCTTATCACTCTTGTAATACCTATGATAGTTTTATAATTTGTGGTCTCCATCAAATTATAATTTGGATCACAATTAATCCATTTTAATATTTGTAATATCTATTAAATAACAATCATATACTATCCTAATTTATATTTATCTTAATAAATAAAAAAAACTCAAAAGAATCAATTTTCCATTAAATTGGAGTATTAAACTGATCATTTCTTAAGTTCAATACCAAATTAATTTTTTTAATCATTGATTTTGACATTATCCCTCACTAAATGGAAAACAGTTTCAAGTCCTTAAACATGAACTTTAAAGACATAGACTTCAACTAGTAAAACATACATGTATCATAGAACTTCAATTTTAGTAATGCTAGTAAGAAAATCAGACATCAACGTCAACCTTGATTAACTCAATATTTAAGGTTAACTTGATTAAACTTGATAAATTGAAACGTCACAAGCTTGAGTTCAAAGTCAATTTGATTAAATTCTTTTAAACACAATTTGTTTTAGAAATTTATTCTAGTCATGATAATAATATTTAAAATCGATTCAAACTCACCTAATATTATTGACTTAAACTCCATTAAGTTAAGAACTAGTTGAACTAGATATCATGATACATGACTTGACTTGATTATCTGTTCGAATTTGACTCCACAGTTCTCAAATTAACTCAAATAAACAGCAAATCAAACTCAGTAACTTACTAATTGTTTGACTCATTTACATCCGTAACCTTAATACTGGTCAGCACAACCGTTCTCCAATATTATTGTAAGATCCAACCATTATAAGCACTCAACTGTGACAGACATCGAAAAAATATGGGAACATTTTAATACGAAACAAGGACATTCGTAATATTTATCAATTGATCCAGCATTGCTAAGAAAGATCTTGGCCCAAACTAAAACCAGCATATATACTGCAGTATTAGGAAAAAGATGGTAGGCACTTTCTGCGTCTGAATCCACAAAACTCTTGAGCATTATAATTTAAGAACGAGTTATTAAGATATGCTATGAAAAAATATATGAAACAAACCTACATAGATTATGCTACAAATAACATACGCAGGAGCTTTATCTCGTTATCAGTTACCTAACAAGCTAACTCTCATTTCTCTAAATCAATGGAAAGGGAAAAGCAGGAGCATGGCTAAAGACTACCACCTTCATCAGGAATTTCCTCTGTGTACGTGACCTTCATGCTTGTGGGTAGCTTCTTGCTGTGTCATCATAAGTAAAGAAGGGTGTATACTGGGAGGAGGAAATAGAAGCTTCAATCGAATGCATCAACTCCATTCAAGTAATACCGGAAGAGCCTTTTTGCCCTTATGAACCCAAGACGACCATATAGGGCAAGTGCCCCTTTATTTGTAACTTCAGCTTCCAAAGTTACCTTCAAGAGCAAGCAAACGCATTAGAAGATGAATACAAGTTCATTCAAGGCTCTTAACTTTAGAAAATGTCATGCCCTAAAAAAACGTAGAAGATGAACTCTTGAACATGCATCCTCTTCTTCTTAGAAGACGGACATATGAAGTAAGCTTTTCTTGTGGCATGAACAGCAAATTTTATCAACTATCGATAGATCTCTTTACACTGTGATATTATTATCATCTAGTACAGAAAGTATATCCTCTAATGCTCCAATAGATGATATCTTGCAAAAAGTAAGAGTCTAATCTCGTCTGGTCACTGGCTAATGCTCTAGCAAATACTGAATAATGTTCACTAAACTATTCCAAAGTTGAATTTTGACACCTAGTAAAATCTTTAACCAAGTTCAATAATCAAACACTCCAAGAAACAAAAAGCAGCAATTCGGAAGAGAGAGGTGCTTCTTCTTTTGCCAAATACACTGAAAACAACAGCTACCTGAATATCTCTTTGAGAGGTACCGGCCATGCAAATTCCGCTAACAAGAAGAAAGAACAACAAATCAAAACAAACTAGTGAGATTTCCAGACACTGATCAAGTTCTTGCTGAATACAGCATTACTGACTTGAATCATCGATTTGTAAGGATATGCTGAAAAATTACAAAAAGTCACACTGTAGATTCGCATTTCTGCAGAGACTCGATCCAACCCCAGAATAAAATTATATTGATGAAAATGAGTATTAATTCCAAAAAATCAGCCAATAAATAATAGTAAAAAAGAGGGGGGGGAAGGAAACCCTAAAGATAGATATCACCCAGTAGAAAACTTCAATAGAAAATCAAAAAGAACTCAAGTGAAGATCAACCAAGCTTAAGAGTCCCTTCTTCATACGACTGCTTATGTAAATCCAACATCACCAAATGGGATATATTTTCATAGTGATGAGGAACACTAAACATAGAGATGCAACCAAATCAAGCAACTGGTGAAACCACACTAGTCTACCTCTTCACAGCCTGACTCCTTCATTACTTTGATTGATCTGCTTACAAGTTCCGTAGCTGCACAAATGGGGAAAAAAACTGCATCAGAGAATACAGATCCAAACATATAAAATATATTGCAGTTCACTGCAGCAGAATGTATCACAGTAAAGAATTAGCCAAGGTCAATCTATTTGTTTTAGTAAGTAAAGCAAGTTGCACAGAAACTTTTCATGAGATAGCAAAGAATTTTTCTTCCATGACAGAAAAGAGTCATACTTGAGAAGGAATCATAAACCAACATACAGCAATTACATTCCTTATCGATGCCTAATCCAATGAAAAATGAATTGAGCACTCTAAATGACCAATTGGTCTTCAAATCCCATCTACCGTGTTTCATTCATTTACCAGAAGTACTATGGTTGTGTGGTGATCTTAAATTTTAGCTCTGGCCAAAACAAGGCTTGAAGAAACACGGTACACAAGTTGAATATAATTACTACACAATCACTGCTGAAGCCATCATCGCCATCAAGAAAAAGTTAATCAAATCAAACAATCTATTTTTTTCTCGCAAAGTGTATGGTCTCTCAATTCTATTAATGTAAACATGGCAAAAGTATCCTATAACCATTCCTTTTATACCTTCATGTCCTTCCAAATACATGCTTCCAAAACCATAAAGATTGTTAGAAATCATCTTGTATACTTTTTTTTCCTTTTTTTTTTTTTTTTTTACTTACACATGTGAGCATGCATGTGGTCAGACTCGATACACAAAAAAGAAAATGTGATAAGAAATTTCCTCCTGCATGCTATTAAGCTTTTGCTTCCATGAGTGTTGTCTATTTCCCAATGAACCTCAACTTTAACAGATTAAACTAGACTCATCAATTTGAAAATCAGTTATTCCCAATCAAAATCATTATATGCACAAAAACGCAATACCGTGTGAACCACAATCAAGGAAACATTGCCAAAAACCACATTAGCCCTAATCCAGACATACTAAGACGACTAACAAACATTCAAGTATATCGAAAACCTTAATTTCTTAAATGGCGGTACCATGATTTAGCATATTCAACAAGGTAATTTGCAATTGCCAATACTTGTTTGCTCTAAACAGGTGCATGACACTCGATTACAAAACACGAAAACATGATTATGATGCCAAAACACTAATGACAGGGAAAAAATATATACATATTACCTATTCCTTTTCCACGGTAGGGCTTAATAACCACAAGCATAGCAATGTATCCTCTGTAAGTATTCCGATGCTCTCCCATTTTACACACTACTGTCCCCACACACTTCCCTTTATGAAAGGCCTACAGACATAATATTCAATCAAACAAATAAAAAAAAAAAAAAAAGCAATTTCCGATACGACACGGTATAACAAATACGACTCCAAGCAATAATCAGATTAACAGAGCCCGGAACTGACACGACACGATCCAACCAACTTAAACAAACTAGTAATGATAATTCCGACCCTTTTAATACATTTTTCAAACAGCGGTACGAATTATGAAGATCAGACAATATGAAGAATCGCAGGCTTAAGCTATTTTGCATCCATTTTACTCGAAAATCGCAAGTTCATAGAATCATACATTTAAATCGTGATTATAACTAAACATGAGAGCGAGGATGATTTAGTACCAGAAAGGAGAGCTGAGGCCACAAGTAAACGAAGTAACGGTAAGTGAAGATGGAGTAGGGTTCACTGAGTTCTTCGTCAACGAGTCGCATGATCAGAGGGAGGTGGTGCTCACCGCCGTAGCTGACATACTCGATTTCCGACGGGTCTATCTGTTCTTCTCCTTCGTGACTTGTGTCCATTGCTCGGTGAGTTCCGAGTTCGGGGCTGACTCGGACGAGAGGTCAAAAGGGAGCTGAAGCGGGGTGAGTCTAGCCTCTGGGTCGAATCAGCCTTAATAATTTTAACCTTAATAAATTAAAGAAAAATACTAGTTTTGGAGATTGATAATTTTTTTTTATCTAATATATTTACTATAGAGTTGTGTAAAACACTAATATATTATAGATCTTATAAATTACAAAAAAAGAAAGAAATTAACTAAAGTTAATAATATTCTTCAATGGTTAAAGCCTTTATGATTTAATAGTATGACATTATAAATTAATTAGGTTTAATTTTTCCCCTTAAGTTATTATATGTGTAAAAAGAAAATTCTAATGACTTTTTTTTTTCAACTTGCCCTCATATTCTTAATTTTATTCTAAATAATTTAATTTTTATAATGAAACCTTATTTTTAATATATCTTTTCTTTTTAAATTGTATTTCAACCTTTTCCCTTTAAATACACATGCTTTGCATTTAATTATTCCATTGGTTAATAATAACCAATGTAATGAAACAAATTTATTAAATATATTAAATTAATTAATAAAATAAAAAAATGATAATTTGACCATACAAAAAAAAAATTGTAATAAAAGCCTAAGACTTTTCAATCTTCTTTTGCTAATTACATCATAAACTATAAATAAGACCCAGTGATCTAGTAGGTCGTAGTAGAGGTGGGCAAAAAACTAACTGAACTGGATCAATATGTAACTAAACCCATCCAAACAGAAAATATGGTTTTTTTAATGGTTTGGTTTAAAAATTTTCTAGTACGAACCAATCCGTAAATTTATGATTTGGTTTGGAAGGTAAACCAAACCAATCCATAAAATCGAATCAAACCGTTTTAGAAAAATATAATAACATTTTACTATGTTCATATGATTTCATTTGATATTTATTATTTGGTGAATATTGATTAAAATCAACTTGTTCATTTTAATTTTTTTTAGCCTCATGATATGTATTTTTTTTTATTGATGATGAACTATTATTTTTTTAATAGCTTTTAACTTTATAAAATATGAAATTTATTTATTCAGTTATAAACTCTTATTATGTATTAATTGTTTAATATATTTTATCAACGGATCGTTTAATTCGTTGATGAATTTTATTGATAGATAATTTTTTATTTTTGCTAAATTTATTGGTAGATAATTGACTTGATGGTTCTATTAAAATTATAAATTATGACTTACCATGTACTGGTTAGTAAAGTATTCTATTGGTGTATAATTGATTTTATAGAGAACTACAAATTAAAAGTATGATGAAATCATAAAGAATTTTATCATAGTTTGTAATATAAACTTTGTAAAATAGTATAAATATTTAAATATCTACACAAATATAAAAAAAAAACTAGAACAAAGAAATTTTTTAGTTAGAATTTTTTATTTAATCCGTAATCCAAACTGTTATTTAATGGTTTAAAAAATTTTAATACTTAACGGTTTGGTTCGAGATGGAAAAAAACCCAAATCGTAAATTATGATTTGGTTTGGTTTTATAAAAAAAACAAACCAAACCGATCTGTGCCTGCCCTAGGTTATAGTTTCAACAACTGAACAACATAATGGGCCTTCACGTTATGTTATCGTTCCCTATGTAGACTTTCATAGAAGAAAGAAATATAAAACCCACTTCTAGTCAGTAAAGCAAAGGCCGAAGATGAACTAGACTATCCACTAGCCTTCTAAACTAAAAAGCAACAGGAAAATGCTATAAATAATATCTGAATTTTAATGAAATACATAATTAGCTATTTAAACTTAAAATTAATCAATTTTATAATTAAACTTTGAAATCGATTAATTCAGTACCTGAAAAACTTTTAAATTAATCATTTTAATGCATAAAATAACTTAATACAGGTACTGTTGGTGTATCTGAAAAGTCATTTGAAGTACTAAATTGATCAATTTTAAAGTTCAGGTAACTATTCACATATTTTGTCAAAATCCAAGTATCATTCGTGAAATTGATTTAAAAGGAACAACAATTTTTTAATGCTATTTTGTTTTATAATTAAGGATATGTTTAATAATAAAACTATATTTAATCAAAATTAATAAATATATATTTTTAAAAAGGATTAGAGACTATATATTCTAAATCACATATATTATTTATATTTATAAATATTTTTTTATTATAGCTATTCACAATTAATAAAATTTAATAATCTTTAAGCTTTAGGAAATTAATTACAACATTAGCATAGAGATAGAAGGAAAAGCCAAAGAAGGCCTAATTTAGGGAGAACACATCATGCAAGGACTATGGTAGGAAAATAGGAAGAAAAGTGCTTGGTGGGTTGATGGAGCATAGTAGGGTGAATCTCTAGCAAAATCCTTAATCTTATCTAGTGGATGCATGCCAACAGTGGTTAGCTAACTTGGTAAGGGTAGATCTTGGTCTATTAGAAGAATAAGGTTCGATCCCCGCTATCAATTAGGACTTTATCGGTAGATCGTCATTCCTCACCCCAAGAAGGATATGGTGTGCTAGAGTCTAAAGCCAAGTGATTATAGTTGAAGCCACCTAAAATTTTTAAAAAGTTAAATTTGCAAAATAAAAATCACTTGTTTGAGAATAGGATACTAAATTAGAAAGACTATAGACAAGCATATTAAGTTATAGTGATGTTTAATAAAGGTTCTATAAGACAACGAAATCTAAAGATATAAGACCACATAGATCACCGCTTAGCCGGGATTAGATAGAGAGGAAACTTTTATAGTCTCATCAACATGATGATCAATCAATTATTTGAATGTTAAAATAAATAAGGCTAATGTGAGGGATACTACCTCGACTTTATTGAAATATTTAATTGATTACCTAAGATTTAATTTAGTCAATTTAATATATAGATGTATTTTTCTTGTCCAAAAATAGCACATCCCTTAACCCCATTACTTCTATTAGCACAACTCACATTAATCACCTATAGCCTTTTTTGACATTTGTCTATAAAAAATTACACCATAAATTATCCAATACAAGCTTTTCTTAAAGCTTTGTTGAGACCTCCATGGAAAGAACAAGCATAAGTTTGACACTGTCTAGACCTCCCTTGAAGCCAATCACATGGGAATTAATGAAAAACTAGACAGAATATTTAATCTTTGTCTTTCTCCTCCTCCCTCTTCTTCTTCTTTGAACTCTCTTTCTCCTCCCTTCACTTCTTTCTTTAAAACCAAACACAACCTAACATCCCTCTCTTGTTGCTATTCTAGTCTTTGCGTGCACATTCTACGTCATCTCAGCTACCCAATCCACCACACAAACCCATGGATTGTGGATCTAGTAACTAGAATTCCAACAACGACCATTGGAGCCTATATATTATTGCAACAAAATGCGCCTTTACACCACCATAAGAGCTACTACAACTGGAAAATCGTGATTTATTTTAACATATTAAAAACTTCTCTATGGACAATAGGCAATTCCCAAAAAAAAAAAAAAATCCTTATAACCTAGATGTTGGTAAAATTTATCCTTCTCTAATTTAAGTAACTAAGGTTTAAGGATTTCCTCTTGCACTTTATTTTTTCCTCTTTTTGATTTGTCATTTTTTTTAATCTTTTTTATTGTTTCTA
This sequence comes from Combretum micranthum, assembly GCA_024138025.1. Classification (NCBI taxonomy): domain Eukaryota; kingdom Viridiplantae; phylum Streptophyta; class Magnoliopsida; order Myrtales; family Combretaceae; genus Combretum; species Combretum micranthum. The sequence goes on along the minus strand of JAMXBD010000191.1, from coordinate 439,566 downwards.
CAAAATTTCTTGGAAAGTCCAACATGTAAATTTTTTTAGGGCCATAGAAGAGAGGTACTCTTTTTTAATGTAAAATGTATATCTAAGTAATAAATTAACTAAAATAAAGTTTAGGTAATGAATTAAATATTGATTGGGTTGAATCTAAACCGTTAAAATTAATGGTGGAATCACAAATTTTTTCTAGGTAGATGATAGTGGTTATTGATAAAAAAATGCCAAGTCATTGCAACTTAAGAGAAACTTGTCCACAATTTGGTCTTGAGTGATAAGGCATCTAGTTAGCTACTAGAAGGAGGATAACTAAGAAGAGTGAAGAAGCAAACTTCAAAGAGGCTAGAGTTAAAAGGAGTATTATTGGGTTGTTCATTCCGTATAATGTAATTACTGAGTAATGAAACAAAATTATAATCAAAAGTTTATTTGTTGAGTTTTTATTTTAATAAGAAAAATTGGGGAAAAATCAATTTTATTATTAAATTGCTATTGATAGGCTTAAGTAATGAATAACTATTTAATTTTCTTTAATAGGAATTACTTATAAAATTACTGCATGATAACTAAACATCTTTGTAAGAAATAAGACATTAATTTTTCTTTTTTAGGTAAGCTCAAAACTTTGTTAACAAAAATAGACAACAAAAGCAATCTAACTACAGGACATAACTTTGATAAGCTAGAATGAAAAAACAGCGGCCTCCCTATGTCTTGATGAACAAGAGTCCAAAATAGCACAAGTCTAAGGCAAAAAGCCATTTAAAGAAACATTACAACTTGAAAAAGATTGCACAATCTAAAGGATAAACATGTCATAAGATTAGCAAACGGTGATGATAGAAACCGGACTTTAATTAAATTGCTATTATAATAAAGTGAACAAACAATATATAGATAGATAGATAGACAGATACATACACCACATGACTACAGTTAAAATTATATTACGTGATTAAAAAAGGGTAAATTACGTCATAAGATATCAACATTTGGATATAAGTTCATTTAAGGTTTCAACATTAGCAATGATTAATAAGAGATATCGACATGATTTGTTATTATTTCCATCCAACTTCATCCATTATGTGCCATGCTGGCACAAAAAGTCACGTTAAATTATAATTAAATATTGCTTATATTGTTATACTTGACCCTTGTGCGAAAAAAAAAAAAGATCTTGTAAACCTTGAGCATTTTCATATTAGTAAAAATAAACAGAAATATGAATATAAAAATAGAAGGCTAATGCATGACTCAACAAAGACCCTAGAATAAAACTATGAGTAGTAATGAACCTATACATAACTTCAAACCCTAAAATAAAGTTCCGTGGATAGTAACAGATACCACAGATAAGATTTCGTAGTAGGTATCGAAAACTCAAAGTATAGAAATAATTAAGATAAGATTTCAAGAACATTAAAACGTAAATAACCAATAAAATTTATAGTTAGAAAATGATAATTTAAGAATGAACTATTAGGGTTATAAATACAAAATGTAAAAAAAAAAAAAAAGATTCATAACTAACAATCTAAACTCCAAATAAATGTTCCGATTACACCATTTTCCTAGCTAAAAAATTTTGAAGCTCTAGAGACTGAAATTGAAATTGGCCTATTAAGCTTTAAAGACCTTAATCGCGTAACATAAAACCTTAAAAGTAATTAAACGTGTAAACTTTAAACTCAAAATTGAACTCGGTGATAATCTAGAAAGTTTTTAGAAGTTTTAAATAAATTTTTAGAGACAAAACTCCTAACTAACTGATGTAAATATACTTGTTTAGATTGATAAACTATCCTAAAACTAAAATAATTAATTAATCAAATAAAATTATAAAATTTAATTGTGCAATTTGGTGGAAATTTGCAAGATTTGTGGCTGAAATGTTCTTACAATTTACATCAACCAAAATTTCCAAAGAATGGGTCAAGTGGAGTAACAAAAGTCAAAGAAAATTATTAATAAGCCAATTAAAACTCCCTAATTAAGCCCTTTCATTAAATGCAATGAAATTTATACACAAACAAAAAAAGAATTCGGTGGGAAAATTCTCTTCATTTTAGCGAAAACATCCCTTGCAAGCTATTGCTCTTTTGCCTACAAATATCCCTTAATTAGCTACAAACAAGAGCATTTATAACACACAAAAACAAACCTAAAACCATAGCATAAAACACACACAAACTTAACTCCATAAAATAGCTTAAACAAAAACACAAAAATAAGCTTAAGGATATAAGGTTCAAAGGTAAGTAATTTCATTTTTAGTTAGTATACACGTAAGACATTAGCTTAACTAATGTTTTTGCTAATCCTAGGATCGGGTCAGACTAAGGGAAGGAGTATAACATCACCACATCAGCTCAAATAAGGTAAAATTTACTCCAAACCTTAATTATAGTTATTATATGCATAGAAACTATGAAAAATCATGTGTGTAGTGATTCTTAGATGTTATAGGCATAGATATATCATGAACAATAGCTGATGATCATGGAAAAACACTTAAAAGTAGCTAAAACACTAAGTATGATACATATATAATGTAATGAAAATGAAATTCGAACCAGCAAAAACGAGGAAGATGATAAATAGTGTATACGTCACACTACATGGTAAGGTCATCGATGTAAATGGGTAAGCTGGCGACTTTTGAGCCAGCTTATACTGGAACAATGCTACTTAAAATTTTGGTACGTATAAAAATACATGAATGCTGGCGATGTATATCCCAAGGCCAGCGGCATACATGGAAAAGCCGGTGGCCATCATGCTAGCATTCTCTATAACGATGATACATAAAAATTGCATGAAAGCCGATAGTATGAGGTTCAACACCGACGACGTTGATGCTAGCGTATATGCAAAATTTTCCTTGGATGAAATATGTTTCATTCATAACATATAATATACATATATATAAAAGAAAATAGAACATGAAAATTAAATAAATAAAAATAAGATTAGTATGTTTAAATAATTATTAAGTGTCAAACTTTAATAACTATTATAATTAAGCAACACTTTTGTTATATTAGATAAAAAGATTATATTATAGTAACTGTACAATAATTATGCGTCCAATAGGTGATAATGATCAATTTGTGGATTTTCCCAAGGACTATTACGACTGATCAACATGAGCAGATGGGTAACTCAAATCTATTACATTGTTTGTGTTTGTAACTAGTGGCATATATAATGCAAAGATAATATTATGGTTGATGTGGAAGTCTATTGAGTATGTGATATGAGTTATTTGTTGGCATTGACAAATTAAGATAATAAAAGTGATAAAACAAATTATCTGATGACTTGACAAAGGCATAGTATATGTTTCATGTTTGTGTGTAAGTATGATCGCCTTAAGCCTAATTAAGAAATATTTGCTATATAATTAAAATAAGCATGTATTGCACGAACTGCATTATTGCATATTTAAAAAATGTGACAGCCTACTAAGTATTAGTATTTTGGTTCTCTATTAATACTTGTTTTTTCTATACAAAAACTATATAGTTCTACTCAAGATTATTTTTGTTCTGTCGATTCTACGGGAACTAAGTGACAACGAAGGGCGCCACCTGTGGTCTCACTTTGAGATTACTAATACTTAGGGAGTTTCTATGAATTGATGTAGGAAATGTTCAGTTAAAATACTCTTAAATTAAAGTGATAATCTAAAATGGGAAATCGTTGATTTTCTTGTATACTTAGTTTCTCTTGGGTAGGTGGATCATTAAGTAATTGTCCTTTAACCCTGATGAGAAGGCATAAATCTCTCACCTGTTTGGATTCTAGATCTTCCATACTTATATTTTTAGCATTTGTTTGATTGCTACATTATATATGATTGTTAATGAACTTGCTTGATGTGTAGTATATCTGATTATTCACTGAACCCATGGTTTTGCTCGCACTCTTAAAGACCTTTTAAGATTATTCTATGACCTTAGCTCGTTTCTTATAAGAGCATGACTCCGGTAAGATTTAGAAGCTGAAAGAATTTGGGATATTTAGGATAAGCTGTTTATTTTTTTTTCGTAGTTATAAAATAGTTAGTATTTGAAATATCAGTTTTATGTATTTGTAGACTTGTGAGATAGGAATATGGTCTTTAATATTTATTATTAAAGACTTGTGATGTTAGTTATTTTACTAATCTATGAGTCATATGTATTTGTTATTTCTTATCGACGCAACTAAAAGATCTTGTTTGTTTGAAAATATGTTATCTCGAAGGTAAATCCGGAAATAGTATACATGGTGGATTGTATACTACTACCAGGATACCATCGAAGCGTGACGGATCTAACTAAAACCGTGCACGATAATGATAGTAAAAACCAAAAAATAAAACAATAAAATAACTTAAAAAGCTTAATTTCAAATGCCCATATTAAAATCCCTAAATCCTCTACGAAGAAAATTTAATCCCTATCCTATGCATGAACCATAATCCATGAACATCTGCTTGAAATCTTAAGGGAAGCAGTTATGGGTCATGCAAGCGAGTCAAGCTCTCCATTGTGAAAGTGATGGTTTTGCGTGTTCGCTTGAGTGGCGATGGAGAAGAAGATCTCTACTTTGTGGTTTCTGGGTTGATTGGTGTTGGTCGGTGGCAATGGTGTTGGGGGAGTTGACTCAACAAAGGAGATGAGTTGAGTTACGGAGTCAGTAAGTCTTGTGTTTAGTGTCAAGTTGAAACTTGAATGGTTGAAGATAGGTTAAACTAGTTTGCTATGAGTTTTGGATTATTTGAAGGAAGCAATCACGAGTTTGGGTTTTGGCTTAGTCTAATGGTAGATTTGACTTGTTGTGATGAGCTTAGAGGTTTGGTAAGTTACCGTGTGAGTTGGCTCAATGGTGTTGCTGAGTTCGGTTAGGTTATTGATTATGATGTTGGCATTCCATGGCTCAGTTTTGATGTCTGGTGGAGATGGAATAGATGTTCATGAAGGAGGTGATTAGTGGTGTGAAGCTCTTGGTGTCTCGCTGTGTTTGGTGATGACGAGTTGGTGAGACAAATCAGTTTTGGAGCTAGGTTTTTATAGAGAGTGGTTAGAGAGAAAGTCGAGAGGTGTGGGTCGTCAATAAAGGTGTTTGGTTAGAGAGAGAAACATGAATTTTTTGCTAGCAAGGCACGCAACGAATCATGTTTGACAGTGTTTGACAATGTTGGATGGAAATAGTAACAGATAGTTTAGTATACCTCATTTGACTCATGTTATTAAACATTGATTCATCTTTTTAATCACTGTAAATGTTGATAGCTTAAATAAACTTACTCAAAAAAGTTGATACCTTCTAACATAATTGAAAAAAAAAAAGAAACTACACTTTGTATATACTATAAAGATGAACAAATTGGTCTAACTTATGCTTTAGTGCTATAATTGATGGTTGTCCTTAATTTATTTTATTCTTAAATAGTTTGATAAATTTAAGGAAAAGGAAAAAAATAACAATATTTAATTATAAAAATGTCACTTGCATGAAAATAATTCGAATTTCGGGTAGTTTGAATTTGTTTCTTGAAAAACGAGTTCATTAATGATTAAACTCATCTATTGAAGAGATAAGTTAGTAGAATTACACTAGAGATGAGTTTGTTCAGAAATTAAAAAAAAAGATATATATATATATATATAAATATAAAGTAAAAGTGATTGAAAAAATGTTTATACTATTTTTCACATGAATAGAAATTAGTTTTATCTATTCGCAATATTTTATTGTATTATTGATATAATTAAGAAACATGTCTATTTATTTTGTATAAAGTATTATCAAAAGAACAATCTCACTTTAAAACAACGTGGGATTTCTTTTTCTTTCAACTCAAATGAAATGTGCTTGTGTATAGAACCTAAAAGAAGTCCTATATTGTTTAGTTGTGTAATTGTTCTTTTGATTAGGGGTGAACACGGATCGGTTTGGTTCAGTTTTTTCTAAAACCAAACCAAACCAAACCCTAACTTACGGTTTAGTTTTTTTCTCATCTTAAATCAAATCATTAAGTAATGGTTTGGTTCATATTAGAAATTTTCTAAATCATTAAATAACGGTTTGGTTTAGTTTGGATTACGGATTAAATCAAAATTCTAACTAAAAATTTTCTTTGTTCTAGTTTTTGTATATTTGTGTAGATACTTAAATATTTATATCACTTTACAAAATTTATATTATAAACTACAACAAAAAATTTTATGAATTCATCATACTTCTAATCTATAGCTCTCTCTGTAAAATCAGTTATCCACTAATAAAATACACTCACTAATCAATACATAGTAAGTCATAATTTATAATTTTCAATAGAACCATCAAGTTAATCGTTTACCAATAAACTTAGTCAAAATAAAAAATCATCTATCAACAAAATTCATCAACGAATAAAATGATCCGCTGATAAAATACATTAAACAATTAATACATAATAAGTGTTTATAACAAAATATAAGTTGCATACTTTATAAAGTTAAAAACTACTAAAAAAAATAGTTCATCATTTACAAAAAAATATATATCATGAGTCTAAAAAACAAATTAAAAAAGAACAAGTTGATTTTAGTCAATATTTACCAAGTAATAAATATCACTTAAACATATATGACATTTAATTAATTATTATAAAAAAATTTATAGTTATAACTTATAAGTCAAATAGTACTATATTTTTCTAAAACGGTTTTGTTTGTTTTTATGGATTGATTTGGTTTATCTTCAAAACTAATCCATAAATTTACAAATTGGTTTATATTGGAAAAATTTTAAACCAAATTGTTAAAAATCAGTTTGGTTTGGTTCAGTTAGTTTTTTTGCCCACCCTTGCTTTTGATGGTACTCCATAAAAGGTAAATAGGCATGTATTTAAATTATATTTATTTAGCGTGTTGTTATCAATAATACATTAAATGCTGTGAATAAATAAAACTAACTTCTATTCACCTAAAAAATTGTATAAATTTAATATTTTTTTATTTATCATTATTTTTTATATTTATATATTTTTTTTATTTTGGGCCAAACTCATATGTTAAAAAGACAAAATTGATGTAATTCTATCAAACCTGTTTATTGAAAAGACAAGGTCATTAGCGGTTGAACTTGTTTTTTTTTTTTTAAATGAGTTCAAGTTTTCTAAAATTAAGATTACTTTTGTTCTAATAGTATTTTTGTCATTAAATATTAAATTATTATTATTATTTTGCCTTTTCCCAATAAATTTGTTGTTCAAGTTGGGATATTAATCATTTGCACAAAAATGGATTTCGTTCGATCGATTTAATTAATCTACGTCAAAAAAAAAAAAAAACGAAAGCATGTAGAAAATAATAACAAATTAATTAGACAAACCATATTGGGATTGCACCAAAAACTATAATAAATTAATCAAACAAACCATTTATAAGATTATTTAGAAAAAAAAACTATTTTTTTTTCAATATAACGACTATCATATCAGCTACTAATAGGCACAAATGGTTGTAATGAGCTAAATAACTTTCAATTATCCATTTATCACAGCGATTGCAAAATTTTTATGGTTTTATTTTTATATAATTATATAAGGAATTTTTTGGCTAAATAAAATTATAATAATTTAAAATTTTTATATTTTTATTTTTATATAACTATATAAAGAATTGTTTGGCCAAATAAAATTATAATGATAGATTATTATGTCATGTTTTAAGAGATGCTCTAAATCTCCATTCTTTAATAGTACAAATAGAGTTGGCAAAAAAAAAAAAAAAAAGAGGTACAAATAGAGGATATACTTAATTATTCTCACATGTCAAAATCTTTTAAGATTATATGTGCTCTAAACTCTTAAAGCACTTATGAATTCCACATTTTAATATGATGACTAAAATCCTCTCACTATGGAGAGAAGATCTCACGTCTTGTCGTATGTTTTTTTTGAATTTGTCATTTTCTTTTTTCCCTCCTTCTCTGGTTTTTAGCTTTTTCTCTATTTTTTGTTGTGTGTTCTCTGGTGTCTTGTCCCCTTTCTTTCCCGCCCTTGTTTCTATCTCAAGCTTGGAGTTCTTTTTGTTTCCCTTGTCTGCTATGGTTCTGAATGTCCAGTGCAAGTCTTAGTTTTTCTTTTTTCTTCTTTTGTTTCTTGCTATGTTGGTCTCATTTTGTGTTTCCGTTTCTCATTGCTGTTTATCTGTTCTAGTGCCTGTTTGTTTTCCTGTTTGTGTCTGTTTATGTTGAGCTCGCTCCTTCTTTATCATCTTGTTTCCTTTATGTCTATCTTTACGGGATCCTCTTTTAGCTACGAGTTCTAGTATAGGGCCGAAATCCTCAGATAAGGTTGATGAAGATACTATGGAAGGGCTGGACCTGGAAGAGAACACAGAAATGTTAATCCATAACGAGTATCTAATGATTGGCAAAGTGATATCAACCAAATCTCTAAATAAAGGTGAGGTGATCAATGTGTTGAAGAAAGCATGACATTCATATGGAAACATGAATTTTTTTGTTTTGAGAACTAATTTGTTCTTAATAGCTTTTGAAAGTGCTGATATGGCTCTGAAAGTCCTCAATGATAGTCCCTGGGCAGTAATGGGAAATATGCTAGTGTTAGAAAGATAGGACAGAGATAAGAGGATTGAGGATATTGACTTATGTTCGCTGCTAATCTGGGTTCAAATCCATGGTTTACAATTAAGTCATATGTCTGGGGTGAATGAAATAGGTTGGGCTCCCTAATGGGCATGGTGGTGGATGTAGATCCTTTGAAATCCGATACTCGTGTGTGCTGTGGATTTTAAGAGTGAAGATCAAGATTGAGACTTAAAAGCCCTGAAGCTAAGTGCCTGGGTGGATAGGAAGGATGGAACAAAATACTGGGCTTATTTGAAGTATGAACGATTCTCAGACTTCTGTTTTGTGTGTGGAATACTTGGTCATTTTGCTAAGGAATGCTCTCATCCTAGAGATGGGAAAGCCTACTTCAGTAATGATTTAAAAGCTAGTCCTGTTTGGAACAAGAATGCTGCTCTATACGTTTCCTCTGGTGCTAATAGCCTGTAACATGATGTGGACAAAGAAAATTGGGATCCAACAACTAATAGCAACTTTTTCTTGCAAGGTCCCGAATACCCTTTCGCATAACCCCCTGCCTCATTATCCTCCTAAATCCACTTCTATCATGTCCCCCTTTAACCGCCTGCTTAATCCCCTACCTAACACAGCCATAAACTTTTCTTTAGGTCAAAACCCCAAACCCAAATTCCTTTCCAACCAATCAGCCCTATCTGTTTCAATTTCTCCTCCCTGCTCTTCTTATAGTTGCAACCTACCCTTTCAACATCTGCCCTCTTTGCCGAAATTTCCCCTGAACTACCCATCTTCCAGTAACCCTCTTTATTCTTTATCTTCCAACCTACCTCTGGTTCATGGCTCTCATAAAGCTCCCCCCTTATCTTTGGAGTTGCACAAAGATGATTCACAAATTTTATCTCCCTTCTCGGCCAATTCTCTTGTGTATGATAGTAGATCTATTCTCATCTTAGATAGTAAGCAAGAAAGGAGGGATGTCTCTATTTTGAATGGGAGGAAAGTCGATCAGTAAGTGGTTGTACATGAAGTGCATCTTTCGCTAGAACCTGAAAAGCTAAAAGTTACAAACCATCCCTTAAAAGATCCAAAGGAAGCACCGCTGGCTTTGGTTCCTGCCTTTAAGGGTATGAATTTGAAAGGACAAAAAGAGATTGAAGAAGTTAGTATGGATAAGAAAGCCAAGTTTTCTTTTGAGGAGGAGGAGACCCTCGAGACTCAAACAGTTTGTAAGGTAACAAGACACAAAAGCTTCCAAAAGAGAACTTTCTGAAAAAAGAAAAGGAAGGTTGTTAAAAAAGGCTGTGATTGATACAGGGTTGTTTGACGTTCCTATTTGTGAAATTACTAACTGTGGCGGTGGTAGCTGGCTCTCAACAGCCACACAGAACCCATGATATACTTATCTTGGAATTGTCAAGGTTTCGGATCTTCCTTGACAATTCGACACCTAAAAGATCTTATAAATAAGTACAATCCTTATGCAATTTTCCTTATGGAAACAAAAAATAAATGTAGCAAGTTAGATAAGATTCGGATCGTCTTAAGTACCTAGGTTCTTACTACGTTCCTCTGGTTGGAACTAGTGGAGGCTTATCTCTTTGATGGAATGGAGATGTTAATATCAAAATTATTGATAGCCGTTGTTGGTATATTCACAGTGAAATACTATGGAAAGATAATTCAAGTGCTGGATTCTTTACTTGGATCTATTCTCCTATCTCTTTTAAGAAATCTTGAGTATGGAGTCAGGTGGTCCTCCTTTCGAAGATTGTGGTAGGGCCTTGGGTGTGCATTGGTGACTATAATGAGATTTCTAATGAGGATGAAAAATCAAGAGGCCAACCAAAGGAGAAAAGACAGATGAATGCCTTTAATAATATGATTTCGGAGGCTTTGCTATATGACTTGGGGTGTATTGGTCATTCCTTTACATGGTCTAATAATAGACATGAGGGGATTCGGGTTAAAGAGAGATTGGATAAAGCCCTTGTATCATCGGCTTGGTTGGACTCTTATCCAAAAACACAGGTCATGAGTGATCCTTCAATAGGCTCTGATCATACTGTTATCATTGTAAATACCCTATATGCTGATGAAAAGGGGGAGCGGAGATTTTGTTTTGAGAACCTATGGAGAATCTTTGCAGATTGTGGTCGAATAGTGGCAAAGGTATGGAAGGAAACATGTACAATAAGAAACTTGGAAGACATGATAAAAGGATTATTTGAATGCAACAAAAGATTATCAAAGTGGAGTAGAGAATCTTTTCTTAACAACCGCAGATTGATAGAAGAGTTGAAGGATAAGCTGGGAAAATTACAAAATGACCCAAATGAGTTTGACTTAGAAGAGGAAGAGCTTATCCAAGCTTAGATAGATGATCTTTGGGGATGGGAAGAAATGTTTTGGCACCAAAGATCCCGTATAATTGGCTTTTATATGGTGATAGGAATACCGCTTTTTTCCATCATTCCACCCTAAGCAAAAGGCAGAGGAATAAAATCCTAAGATTGAATAGGGGTGATGGGGTGTTTCTTGAGAACGAAAAGGACATTGGCCAGTCTTTTACTGATTATTTTCGACTCTTGTTTCAATTTGAGGGCAACCGATATCGGGGAGAGAGCTTGGATTAGATTGATCAGGTGACAACGGATGATATGAATTCGTGCTTTTGTGCATTAGTATCTACAGAGGAAATCAAAGAGGATGTGTTCCAATTAGGCACCCTAAAAGCTCTAGGTCGTGATGGCTTTCCAGGTATCTTTTATGAATCTTATTGGAGCTCTATCGGTCTTTCGGTGACAGCAGCAGTTCAATATTTTTTTATATTAGGTATTTTCCCTTCATCTCTAAATCAAACTGACCTGATTTTGATTCCTAAAGTCCAATTCCCTTCTTTTGTGTCTGACTATCATCCTATTAGCCTTTGTAATAATCTTTATAAAACTATTTTAAAAATTTTGGCTAATAGATTGAAGCTTTTCGTTGATAAAATCATTTCAGAAAGTCAAAGTGCTTTTGTCCCGAGTCGTATGATCCAAGATAATATTATCATAGCGCATGAGATTTTCCATTTTCTGAAAAATAAAACCAAAGGGATAAAGCAGTTTTGTGCTATCAAGATGGATATGAGCAAGGCTTATGATCGTATTGAGTGGGACTTTTTGGAAGCTGTTATGCTCAAAATGGGATTTGGACAACTTCTAGTTAGATGGATTATGGCAGTGTGACTAGTGTATCTTTTAATATTGTTGTTAATGGAAAAGCTGCAGGTTTGGTAAATCCTTCTAGAGGCATTAGATAGGGGGACCCCCTATCCCCATATGTGTTTATCCTTATTGCTGATGTCCTCTCGAAAGGTTTAACTAAAGCTGCTAGTAAAAGACTTCTTAGAGGCATCAAAGTCAAACCATCAAGTCCTGATTTAAGCTACCTATTGTTTGTAGACGATTCTCTGTTTTTTTTGGAAGCAGGACATAGGGGGTTGCAAACTATGAAGAGGATTCTACTGGACTATTGCAAGGCTTTTGGTCAAGTAATCAATTACTCTAAATGATTAGTTTTTTTTCAGAAAAAATTCTACTAATGAGTGGAAGACTGAAATGAGAAGAGATCTAAGTATTGCTAGCATCGAAGATCCTGGATTTTACTTGGGATTACCCACTCTTGGGGTAGGTCCAAGTGTGATGCCTTACACTTTGTTAAGGAGAAAGTGCTAAAGAAGACTCAAGGGTGGAAACAAAAGCTTTTAAATGAGGCGGGCCGTGAAACTTTAATCAAATCGGTTACCTATGCTATACCCACCTACTCAATGGGCATTTTCAAGTTCCCTCTCAAATGGTGTCATCAAGTAAACTCCTAAATCACTATATTTTGGTGGGGCCAACGTTAAGGAGAAGGTAGGATCCATTGGGTCAGTAAGGAGTGCTTATCTAAAGCTAAGGAAGGAAGTGGTATGGGGCTTAGAGATCTACATCTGTTCAACTTGAGCCTACTGACTAAATTAGGTTGGAGGGCTCACAAAAGTCCACAAGCTATATGGGTTCGTTTTCTTAAAGGAATTTGCTCTTTCAAGGAGGCAGGCAAAGGCAGCAGAGCATCATGGGGATGGAGTAGCTTAATGGAAGGGAAGGATATTCTCTATAAGAATGCAAGTTGGATTGTGGGCAAGGGGGACAAGGTTAAGGTTGGGTCAGATAAGTGGATTCATCTCCTACAGAACAAATGCTTATCTCAAGGCAGTAGTATTGAGCCAAGCTTGAGAGTATGTGTTATCTTGGACACAGAATCATTAGAATGGAAAGTGAGGGGTTTTCCACACTTACTTTCAGATTTTGAGCTCAAGGCCATCAAAAGCATGCCTATCTCGAGATCAAATGCTGAAGATCGATTAGTGTGGCCTTTTGACAGGCGAGGTGAGTGTAAGGTTAGATCTGTGTATCACCTCTTGCATGAGAAAAGAAATAAGACCAACCTAAACAAGCAATCATCATCCAATCAAGTCCCAAAGCATGTTTGGAAGCAAATCTGGAATAACAAGATCTTACCAAAGATTAGGCATTTCCTCTGGCGCGTGATGTCAAATGCAATTCTAGTTATGCTAAACCTTCATCAATGTCGTGTTACCAACTCTCCCATATGCCATTTCTGCAATGAAGTGGAATCATTAGAACATGCAATAGTATGTTGTAACTTGGTTTCATGTGTTTGGTTTGGGGCTTTAGGTATTCGCTATGAAAAGCAACAGATCTCGTCCTTTACTACATGGTGGGACTACCTAGTGGGGAATTGTATTCTACCGAAAGGGGAGCGCCATCGAAAAGTAATAGCAATCGGCGAGGTGGCTTAGGGTATTTGGAAGGAGAGGTACGATGCTATTTTCAATCACAGAACTCCAAACCCTAACAGTACAGTAATTCGAATTTTAGCTCAATTAAAGGAGAAAGATTATCTTGAGGTTTCTTTAGAGGCTAAAGTGCCTCCATTGGATGATCCAGGAGCTGGTGTGGATGGAGTTTCTTGTGAATTCTTGACAGCTATGAACATGGAGGTGAGAGGTGGGACAGAGATGGAACGTGATGTTTCCGTCAACAACATGGCAAACCAAATCCAATGTTTAACCTCGATGCAAAAGTGTTCTAGTTTGGCTGATTCTCATGGGTAGCTTGTTACATGTGATAACTGAGAGCCTGGTTACAATGGGGGCCTTTTGGTTAGATTAACTTTGATGGGTCTTGGGTAGGCCAAATGAATTGGGAAGGGCTGCTGTAGTGGTTAGGGATCTTGAAGGTAACTTAATAGGGGGTGCTTCAGTTCTGGGCTTATATCTCGGCTGAAGCTAGTGAAATTGTTGCCTTGAACCTTGGAATCGGCTTAGCCAAGAAGAATTGTTTGTTAACAATTCGTTTTGAATCTAATTGCAAGCAAGTGATCTAAGCTTTCAATGGACATCGAGATGGGCTTCATTAGGCCTCCTTGCCTTATTTTGAAGAAGCCCTTTCCCTCCTTTCTTCTCTGCAGAATGTAAAAAGTTCCTTTGTTTTTGTAAAAAGAAATGCAAAAGCATTGCAAATTGGATAGCTACTGTTTTTAGAAGGAGGATGTGTCTTTTTGATTAGTGTATATCCATCCTATCCTCCCTTCAAAAGCTACTCGTCCGTGATTTGTCTAGTCGAATTGATCTTTCTTGTATTATTCTCGATAATGGGTAATTCTGAATGAAGTTGATGCTTGTTCGGTTAAAAAAAAAAATATGATGACTAAAATTAGACATGTATAATATATCTATCAATTGTATAAAACAAAATTACACTAATACAAATCATATAATTTTAATCACCTTAATATTATTATAAAATTAAAAAAGAATCCACATGTATTACATATAATTTAAGAATTTATTTCATTTGCAAAATTACATGTTGAATATACAACATATGTAGAAATGAAAATCACATACATTTCTAAAGAAATAAAAATCACATGTTGAATGAGTGATATATGTATAAAAAAAATTAATATACTATTTTGTTATAATATTTATATAATTATTTTATTTAATTAATATTTACAAAAATATATGCCATCATAAAAGACAAATATCTCAATATTAAAGTATAATATGGTTTTCGGCAAAAAGAAAAAGAAAAAGAATGATATGGTTTATTTATCTTATTATATGTTTTTGGCTTAAAAAAACAACAATCAACTTTGCAGAGCATTGGCCCCAAAAAAAAATAAAACAAAAAAACAACTTTGCTGAGCTATTTGCCACTTGGTATGATAATGAGCTATTCAAGCTTTCATTTTCATGCCAAACCTACTAATCAAACCTTCATTCAATCGGATAATCTCAAGTGGAATACTTTCTAATTTCTACAAGCATCAGCCCATTGCCACTATCCGACAGGACCATGATCACGTACCAATAAAATGGTCCAAAACACTCATGATCAGAGCTAACACGATCCCTTCTTTAACAAGAGAAAGAAAAATCAACACAAACCCATTAAGGAACAACTTATCTTGGACTAACCCATATCAAGTTCCTCATTTTTTCCTTATAAAACCACTTAAAGTTTCAATCTTTTCATTCAAAGTTTCAGTCTTTTCAATCTGGGTATGAAACAATGCTGATATGGGTACTGTTTTTCTGTTCCATTTTGACGACCCGGTTCTTCTCCTCCGGGGAATGCTACTACATAGATTATAATACTACAGCCGGAATTGTTCCTAACAAAATCAATGTCCATTTAGTACCTCATTCCCATGATGATGTTGGGTGGTTGAAAACTGTTGACCAGTACTATGTTGGTGCTAATAATTCTATAAGGGTAATCTTACTAGATACTACTTCGAATTTCCATTTTTGGGGTCTTTTTGTTGTTGTTTTTAGTTTGGTGTTGAGTTGAAGTGAATTGACTTGAATTTCCATTGGTAGGGTGCTTGTGTACAGAATGTACTGGACTCGGTCATATCAGCTCTTTTGGATGACAAGAATAGGAAGTTCATTTATGTTGAAATTGTAAGTTTCCTTTTTTTTTTTTTTTTTCCTTTTCCAGCTTAATTTAGTTGATTTTATGTTTTATACTTCATTGCATGCTATTTCTGACACGACACGATAATACATCTTGAAACACGAATATGGAGAAAGTAGTGCTGACTGATAAGAAATGTTTAATCTGGGTATGATCAAAATTGGCATGATTATGGAATAAATTAACTGTTTTGTAACGTTTAATTGATTTGAAGTCTTTGTACTTGCACGGATTTAAGAAGAAATGAAACCTCAACATGATGCTTTAACATGAGCTGCAATGTTTACGTATTTTAAGTGTAGAGTTAGTGATTTGATAAATTTCATCTAATTTATGCTATTTATTAGACTTCTACCCAATACATGATGCATGCAATTAGGATTTTTATTGAATGAAGATGAATGGCGGTCTAATTGCAACGTAATGTTTGCTAGGCATTTTTCCAAAGATGGTGGAGACAACAAAGTAATGCTATGAAGATTAAAGTCAAGGAGCTTGTTGACTCGGGTCAATTGGAGTTCATGTATGGATCATATTAAACCACCTTTACTTGCTGTATAGATTTTAATACGGTAATGTATGTTACTGTGATTAATTTGGAAAAAAGAAACATGGGATGTGGGAAACCGTGGCATATTATGCTTCATGCTGTTTTGGTATATATAACATGTCAAATTTTATTAAACATATTGCTGGCTGAATGCTGCGTTGAGTGCTTTGCTAGCTATTTGTGCATGGCTACTAATCTGATGGTTTTTCATATAGAACCTTGACCATCTGTTCTATTATTGACCGCTTGCTTTGTTAACTATTTTCTTCTAAAGAAATGGAGGTATGTCTATGCATGATGAGGCAGCCACGCATTATATAGACTTGATTGATCAGACAACTTTAGGGCATCTGTTTATCAAAAAGGAGTTTGGTCAAACTCCTAGAGTGGGCTGGCAAATTGATCCTTTTGGACATTCGGCTGTGCAAGCATATTTACTTGGTGCTGAGGTATGTTTTTTGTGATCTGGCAATTCCTTTTCTAGTGCATTAGGCACTTTTATGATGCAGTAGTGTAGCTGACAAACTGCTACACCTTAATTGAGTTGTGGCTTAATCTGATATCTCTATTAGATTTAATGTCTCATGTGACCAAAATTTTCTTTTGCAGCTGGGATTTGATTCACTCTATTTTGCTCGCATTGATTACCAAGACAGAGCTAAAAGGTTAGGGGAGAAGACTCTGGAGGTTGTATGGAGAGGTTCTAAATCCCTTGGTTCATCTTCACAGGTGAGGCATTCATATAAGTGAACTCCCTTGTAATTTGACGTTCTGAAATTTTCGGACTAAGGGCTCTACTTCTTTCTTCCCTTAAAAAGTCCTACTCATGTTGGAACTCATTTAAATTACAAATTTCACTGATTCTTTTTGCAGATATTCACTGGTATATTCCCTAGGCATTATGATCCTCCTGATGGCTTTGTATTTGAAATTAATGATGTATCACCTCCCATTCAGGTAATCTCAAAACAATATGATCACATATCTTTGCATCCCTTTGCAAAAATTTCCATTGAGGTTATGTGATTTTGCAGGATGATATTAACCTTTTTGACTACAACGTCCAAGAACGAGTCAATGATTTTGTTACTGCTGCAATAGCACAGGTAATGGCAAGGATATTTTTCCGAGTAAACACTATCTTCTACCATCTCCCAAGTCTCTATATGAAATACACATCAACCTTAATAATGAATAAATAAATATTTACGTTGTATCCTGCCAACCATCTGAGCCCATTTAAAGTTATGTCCTGAAGACACTTGATATCTTGCAAAGTGCAAAGCTTGAATGAGTAGCACTAGGTGCTTTATGTTGATATTCTTTATTGAATGTGAGATATCTGTTATTCTTAGTGAAACAAAAGAAATTGCTTGATGTGCTAAATTTATGTAATTTCAATTTGTGGCTGTGAACTAATGCACGATATATTTCTTTTCTAGGCTAATGTGACCAGAACAAATCATATAATGTGGTGTATGGGAACAGATTTCAGATATCAATATGCAGTTTCATGGTTCAGGCAGATGGACAAGTTCATTCATTATGTAAACCAGGTATATCTCAATTATATATATGTTTGTATATATATCAAAATGCATATTTCTGCAGTGCTTTTAAAATGTTATAAACTCTTTCTTTTTAGCTTTTCCAGACATGGCTTTTGTTTCCATGTAATCTGCAGCCGGTAATGATCGTTGGAATCTTTTTGTTTAATTGTTTCAGGATGGACGTGTTAATGCTCTATACTCCACCCCTTCCATATACACAGATGCAAAATATGCAGCAAATGAGAAATGGCCTCTCAAAACTGATGACTTCTTCCCGTGAGTTGGCTTAAAATATATTGTACAATTGAAGTTTATATTTTAAACCTTGCTCAAGTCGCTCCATGATGCTTGCAGCTATGCAGATCATCCAAATGCTTACTGGACAGGTTATTTTACAAGTAGGCCAGGTTTGAAACGCTATGTGAGGGCAATGAGTGCTTACTATCTGGTAATTGGGTTGACATTTTAGTAGTTTTATCAGTTAAAGCCATACTGTCATATTCTGCTAATGGCTTATTAATGCATGTAGCTGCTTTATTTTGTTTTTGATAAGGCTGCAAGGCAATTGGAATTTTTCAAAGGACGGATAAGTTCAAGGCCAAATACCGATGTCTTGGCAGATGCATTGTCTATTGCTCAACATCATGATGCTGTTAGTGGAACTGAAAGACAGCATGTGGCTGCTGATTATGCATTAAGAATCTCTATGGGTTATCTAGAGGCTCTTGATTAATCATTGCATCTCATCACGACAGTGGCTACTGGTTATACTTAAATCAGTTATCCCCTCCCCCCCACCCAAACCAACACCACCCACCCACGCATGCACACACCCCCCCACCAACCACCCCACCCCAAACCACACACCACACCACACGACCCCACCCCCCCACCCCCCCCAACCCAACACCACCCGCCTCACACCCCAAACAGGAAAAAAAACATCCACCCACCACAAACAAAAGAAAAAAAGGGAAAAGAGAAAATGTCCAATGCTTTTTTGTTTCATCATGACTACACCTGTAATTTTTCATTCACTGTTCTTTTTTCTTTGTAAAGGCGGGAAGTTGGTGGCAAATTCACTTGCTTACCTTGTGGAATCAAAATCAAATAGCAGAAAGCAGATGTCAGCTACAAATTTTAAGCAGGTAATGTGAGTCTAGACAAATGAATGATCATCTCGCCTGTCTCATCAGATGCAATATTATATGGCATACTGATAAATCAAATGATTGTCAAGATTTTATAATCATGAATGTGCCAATATCTGCTTCCAAGAGTTGGACCATGCCCATATGTAGCGGTGTTAAATGTCGTACAGCATTAGCCATGCAAATGCAGCTTTGTGTACATTATACAATAAATATTCTTTACACCGTATGATCTGGTTTAAACATACCCTGATAGGTTATCTTTTTTGTCTTGTATTTGCAGATGCCTTTTATTGAGCAAAGTTTCGTAAGAATATTTCACCTTATGTTGCATTTGATATTTTTTTTTTTTTTGGGCAGTGTCCTCTTTCTAATATCAGTTACTGTCCATCATCAGAAGCTCCTTTGGGTGATGGTAAAAGCTTGGTGAGAATATACATATTCTGATTCTTAATT
Source organism: Combretum micranthum (assembly GCA_024138025.1). NCBI lineage: Eukaryota > Viridiplantae > Streptophyta > Magnoliopsida > Myrtales > Combretaceae > Combretum > Combretum micranthum. The sequence goes on along the minus strand of JAMXBD010000191.1, from coordinate 420,239 downwards.
TTGTTATATGATAAATATACTAATCCATGCAGTATTCATGAGCCTACGTTTGTAGATCAAATGATTGTACTTCAACCTTGAACATGGTTCTTGTGCTAACTTAAATAAATTCAAATGGTGATTTTTTTCATTTGAGACTGCTCATTGGATTTCATGAGTTCCATCTTTGCAGGTCATTGTCATCTATAATCCATTGGGATGGCAAAGAGAAGAAGTAATTAAAATACCTGTAAGCACTTCCATTTTACTTCCCCGTACAAATTAAGTTAGATAATATGATGCAAATAAATAAATAAATAAGCTAAAATATTCTTCAAGTTACAATAGATAGTAGGTAACTTATAGAGAATGTTTAAGTTCCTTCGAAAGCAACAATTACTTAAAACCAAGCTCATATGAAATTATATGATTGTTTCCCTTGCTCCATTCTTGATGGGTTGGGAGATCAGCATGTTAGTCATAATTACAAATGATGATTGCAATGTCTTGGTTCATATGTCTGATTTTCCCTTATCAATCCTTTCACTATGGATAGGGTTCTTATTGTGGATTTTGATTTGTATAATGGCTATGTTGGCCTTCAAAATTGGAATGCTCACCATTAAGGATTTATAAAAGTAAGATTACATTTAGAATGATGGGGGATTATTAGAGATCCTCTAAAATGCTAAAGCTAATGACAGAGCAAGTTGCACATTTGAGATTATTTAATGAAAATCCCCCATGCTTTTAGAGTTATACTTTCATTCGTTCCTATTCTCTTAATGTTTTCTAAAGATAAAATTTCCAAGTGCTGTGTTCTAGCATTTGAAAGCTGGTTATAGCCTTTGACTATACTTGGATAGGGGGTGGTGACTAAGTTTCAGAGGTTTAATGTTTGATCATTTGCTGTGTTCATGGTAGTTTCTCTGTTCTCCCCTTCACAAACCTGCAGGTCTCCAATGAGAATATTGTTGTTAAAGATTCTGCTGGAAAAGAAGTTGAGTCCCAGCTAGTACCTATTTCCAATGCCACGTTGAAATTAAGGGACTATTATGTCAGAGCATACCTTGGTGTCACCCCAAGTGACTCGATTAAGTATTGGCTTGCATTTTCAGCATCTGTGCCACCACTTGGCTTCAACACATACACTATTTCCATAGCAAAACAGCCGGGTAGCGCATATTTCTTCTTCATACCCTATTAGTCAAGAAAGGTCCATAATTGATGTACTTTTTCATACCACATGCTTTATCTCTGCAGGTCCACGTTCAACCATCTCATCCATAGACTCGTTAGAAACAAATAATAATGCAACAGTAGAAGTTGGTAAAGGGAATCTGAAATTACTTTATGCTTTGAATGATGGAAAGCTCACACATTATGTAAATAGCAGAAATCAGGTAGGTTCATGTGTTAAAGATTGGCTTTGTAATTTGTGCATAATCCATTGTGGAAATGATTCCACCATTTCTTCTCATGGAATTTTCTCTCTCCATTTCTGCATTGAATGTTGCAAAGATAAATAGCTTCCCAAACACAATCCCATGCCCCATAAGCAATAAAGATATATGGTTTGCTTGTCTCATGAAGAAAACTTTGGACATATGTCATTATTACACTTAGCTTTCCTGCTACTCCTAGCAGTTTTTTTGGGGTAAATAATTATTTAACTTTGAGTTTTTATGTGATTCCAATATTACCATCAACATTGTTTTTTTCCTTTTTCTTTTTTTTCCCTTTCGGTTGAAGGTTACTGCATCTGCTGAGCAATCATATGGCTACTACTCTGGAAATGATGGAACTGATAAAGATCCTCAGGTTTAATATCTTCATCCATCTAGATCCTTTTTGTTCCTTTGAATTTGCATCAACTCTAGTGTACTTGTTTATTATGTTTTTCACTCATAACATGTAAGTCCAGGCTTCAAAATAACTAACACTTTTCTCTTCATGAAGGCATCTGGGGCCTATGTCTTCCGTCCCAACATGACATTTCCTATAAAATCTGATCAGCAGGTACATATGGGCATTACCTGAAAAAGTTATTGCTTTTGTTTGTGTGTGTTACATGAGGATATATATATATATATATATATATATATAATATCCAAGTCACTTTGCTTTTACTGACAGTTCAATCATTCTCTGTTTTAGACTATCTCGAACATTGTGCGTGGTCCAGTTCTGGATGAAGTACATCAACAGTTCAATCCATGGGTATCTCAGGTATGGTGCAATTGGAGGATGTTAAATGGCATTTTGAGGATGAAATCAAGGAAAAGTTGCTTGAACAGCCTAGAAAAGTAGAGCTAAAATGCTGTATTTGAACTACAAAGTTGGTGGATTTGTTGGAATTGTTATGCTATTTTTGCCCTAAGAAGATGTTTCTATCTATATGGGGGAATACTTTCATGCATCAATTATCCACATATTGTCACTTGGGGTAAATATGAATCTTGGTTTTGTTGACTTTGGGAAGGAGGTTTATAGAGGTTTTGGAAGAAGAAAAGAAAAAACTTCCTTCTCTTGTACTTTTTCACATTCAATGAGAGAGAAGTCTTTCCTTCAGAAGAAAGTGGCTCAATTATTGATGTTTCTGTTAATGCAAATGTGTGTGGTGCTTTTGAGATCTTTATAACTTTCCATGTACGGTTCGGTTCTTAAGTCACTGCAAATTCATCTTTATATTATTAATTAATGTGAAATCAAGTTGTATTCTAAATATCTTACAAATGCTAAGTGCTTAATCCTCACATGTTTTCGAGGACATTTTCAATCTTTTCTCTTCTTTGAAATTTTTTGTATATGATCTGTTAAAAGCTGATTCCATATTCTGCTCATGGGGAGTATCCTCTGTTTCCTTAAAGTCATATGTTTCAATGACCTTTCATGATCTCACTGGTCCCTTCTATCAATTTTCATTTTCCTTTTTTATTGTATTTTAGTTAGTAATGGTGTTGTTGATGTGTCTTTGTTTTTAGCATTTGCTAAATAATAACTTGTGCAGGCTACAAGAGTTTACCATGGAAAGGAACATGTTGAAGTAGAGTTCACTGTAAGCAAAGCACTTTTTGCAAGTGTTATTATTTGAGAATTAAAGCTAAATTGTTTGTGATACACAAAGGAAGTATGTGCTGTAATGTTCTCACTTTTAGTCTACAATATGTTAGATTGGGCCTATACCAGTAGATGATGGAATTGGTAAAGAAGTTACAGCTCAATTAACAACTTCTATGAAGACTAGTAGAACGTTTTACACTGATTCCAATGGACGGGACTTCATTAAAAGGGTATGTTGATTCTTGATACCGAATGTCTAAAATTCTTGCTTCTTGTATCCTGTATGGTTGATGTTTTGGCATTATTGTGCATGAATCACAATGATTTTTGGTTGGTCTTGATTGGTCAGTTAAGAAGTCGCTAGTTATTCCTTTAAAGGCCTGTTCAAACTAACAGTTTCACAAATGATTTCAATAAAAGTATCCTGTACCTAGTGCTAATTTTCTTGGTGATTTATTAGAAAGATATCAAATGATTTGCAGATTCGAGACTTCAGGACAGACTGGGATTTGGAAGTAAACCAACCAATTGCTGGAAACTATTACCCTGTATGTCTTGACATTGCTTCACATGTTCTATGACTCCTTATCTTCCTTCTCTCTCTCTCTCTCTCTCTCTCTCTCTCTCTCTCTCTATTATTGAATATCTTCTCTTTTTGCAGCTTAATCTTGGAATTTATCTGGAAGATGACAGCTCTGAAATTTCAGTGCTGGTGGACCGTGCAGTAGGAGGAACCAGCTTAGTGGATGGTCAAATAGAGCTGATGCTCCATAGGTTTTTACACTTCCATCCACCTATTGTCATGATCAACTATCTCTGTCTTTTATCAGTAAAGCTGATATCATCAAAACTGTCTACATTTTAATTTCCACTAATATACCTTCAGGAGGCTGATCCATGATGATGTGAGAGGTGTTGGTGAGGTTCTGAATGAAACAGTCTGTGCCCTTGATAAATGCGAAGGCTTGACTGTAAGCATTCTCATGTTTTCTCAAACCGTGCTTAAAAGAACACATTATCTGAGCATAATTGATACCTTGATGATTTACATAAATTATAATAATTCTAGTTGCATAATACAAAGTGCCTGTTTTAAGTCTCAGTAGCACTTCAAATACACGGAAGTCAATTTTTTTCTTTTCTCTTTTTTTTTTTTTAATTCCTTGTCAATATTTAATTCTTTCTCAATTATGCATAATTTGTGCTCAATTACAGTATATCTCCAGGTGTATATGCTCTGACTTTTGCATACTGTTGATCTTTTTTGCAGATTCAAGGTAAATACTACTTCAGAATAGATCCCAAAGGGGAAGGTGCTAGGTGGCGTCGCACTGTTGGTCAGGAGATATATTCTCCTCTTCTTTTAGCCTTTAGTGAGCAGGTAAATGGCATCAAAATTGACTGGCATAGTGTGTAATTGATGGTGGAGGAAGCTCTAATTTCTCTTTTTCAGGAGGGGGACAACTGGGTTGAAACTCATGTAGCTACCTTCTCAGCAATGGATCCTTCCTACAGCTTACCAAACAACATTGCGCTGATCACTCTTCAGGTACTGGGAACTTCTTATGCAAAGAGCTTTCAAAGTATTCATTGTGGGAGGAGATATAGTAGACATTGTGTTTCTTATCCATTTTTAAGTGTCTTTTCCTTGCTCAATTAACACAGGAACTTGAAGGTGGAAAAGTACTGCTTCGGCTGGCTCACCTATATGAGGTTTTTGGCTTGGAATATCCATCACCTTTATATGCTCTAATCTTAAATTGCTTGTTAAAATTCTATAGGTCTTTTAAATAGAAATCACCTGGTGATAGTCAACCTTCAATATCAAATATTGATCAATGGAGCAGGTTAAGATTGTTGAAAGTATAGTTTTGATGGACTGAGATAAGAAAGATAGAGGCTAATTTGGTAACAGTAACATTGTATAATATTTTTATTTTCTGCAAATATATATATATATATATATAAATACATATATTTTTTTCCTTTCGTTGTGTTAAGAACGAGTGTAGTGAACACAGAAAATCGATACGGTCCAACATTTTTCTTGGAATTTTGAGGCATTGACATGGGCCAAGTACGATTCAAGTACTATACTCATTAAATTGTCAATGCTCCCACCCGTTAGAACAGACACAAGACATTTTCCTAATTTTTCTTTTATACATGTGTATATATATTATTTCCTTTGGCATTCACTTTGGTAGTTGGTACGATCATGAGGATTAAGAAAAACTCTCGTGATTACTTCTACCTTGGACTATGATGTACTATTGAACAAAGCATCTATTTTACTGGTTGAATTGTCCACAGGTTGGGGAGGATAAAGAGTATTCTGTGATGTCGAGCGTGGAATTGAAAAGATTGTTTCCAGGCCGAAAGGTGAGACCAATACTCTTAACATTATGCTTGGTTGAATGGAATGGAATCAGTATTCTATTTCTTTATTTGGTTTGCAAAAAAATCTATCAAAAGTATATTTATTCCATGTGGTGCAGAATAAATAAGGAATCATCATTGCTTTCCTTTACTGAAGGAATGGCTATTCCTGATAAAAAAGTATGTTTTATTTCGAAAATACCTCTAACTCTAAAATAAGGAATTGCCATTTCTTTCCAGTTTTATTCCATTCCAGTGAACCAAACGTATCATAAGTTAGCTCTCTTATTGTTTATAAATTTCTGTTGTTACTTTTGCTAATGAAAATAGCATCCTCTAGCATGGTAGATACTGTACGCTAGCTAGACTAGCGTTCCTAGGATGATGAAACCCTTTACTATTCCATGAAATCTCGTTCGCCCTTCTAATTTTGTACTGCGATTTTTTTAAAAGACTAGGTCTGTAAAAAATCCTTTAGATGAACTTAGGCTATTCCATTCTTTCAGATAAGCAAAGTTACAGAAATGAACCTGTCAGCCAATCAAGAAAGGGCTGAGATGGAGAAAAGGAAACTAAAATGGAATGTTGAAGGCTCTGATGATGAAGCTGCCGTGAAGAGGGGAGGACCGGTCGATCCCGAAAAGCTAGTAGTGGATCTAGCTCCAATGGAAATCCGTACATTCTTAATCGTGTTTAGTCAGGTTCAACTCTATGATTACTAAAACACAGTCTTGCTCCGACAATGATTGGAAGAGTCTCTTCATTTTGGTATTTATGATTTACCGGATGTTTCCCAAATTCCAGTTTCACTTTGAGCTCTTTTGTATTTTGTAACTGGATTTCCAACTTGCTTGGAGCGCCTGCGGGATATGTAATAAAGATCTGTAATGTTATATTATATGCCCAGATCACACATTGTATGACAAAAAATTTACCTCATTTGATGAAACATTTGTTTAGTATTAATACATTTAATTTGGTTACAATTCAATGAAATATTAGCCACGCAATTACCAACCAAATTGATTACAATTTGATTACATATTAGATACTAAATTGCAAAATAATTATTGGAAATAAAAAATACAATTGGTGCATTTGTCCGCAAACGCAAATAGGGGGAAGGGAAAAAAAGGAATCAATACCGTTTTATGTAATTGTGTTTTAGTCCGTGATGGATTGGAAGCTATGAGCCTACGACAGCAAAATGAGTAGGATATTACACAGGTAGAAAAGGTTAAGAATTAAATAGATATTTTGAAAATTTTTCAAGATGTTTGACAACAAAAAGAAAATCTTGAGGCAAAAATAAAAAAGGCCCATTTTCATAGCAGTAATCGTTTAAAATGAAACGAATTGAAAGCTAGAATAACAAATCTACTCAGGATTTCGAATAAAATGGAATAAGAAGTATCTGTTAAAAATATTTTTAATAATTAATATATATTATAAATAATAAGTGAGCGGATAAGGACGGAATAGCAAACATACTTGTTATATATTTGCTTATAAGTTGGGATTAAGGAAAAAAAAGTCATTTTAAAAGAAAAAATTATACAAATCCCATTAATGAAAAATAATCTCAGAAATAGACAAGTTGAACTGTTTTTTGAAGAGATGAGATAATTCTATCTTTATCTCTTCAAGAGACGAGTTTAAGTGTTTAACTTGTCTATTCCAGTATTATTTTTCATTTGACAAGATGAGTCATTTATAATCTCATCTCTTTTATAGATGAGTTTAACTTGTATAAAACTGAAATCATTTTTATTTCAGTAGTATTTTTGTAATTTTTTTAATAAAGTCAATATTAATTTCGTTTTCCCTATAAGCCGAACCATTTTTACTATCAAATATTATATTCAACACTGAAAAAAAAAAAAAAAATTGCTGAAGGACTAGCTGGTCAGGGCTTATTGACGAGCTAAATCGGTTGTGTTATGTCGCCCTCGATTAGATTGGTTTATACTATTTATAATCATACGAATACGAACATGCATAGGTCCAGGTCGTATGCATATAATCCTGATGGCCGCTCGATAATTCAAATTATTTAATAAACATCATATTTCCCCTGTTATTCCTCGTCTTTAGTTCATGTAAAGAGATGGTAAGACGGACTTGAGCCTAATATGTCTGGTTGGGTAAGATTGGACTTAGGAAGCTTACATGCCAAGATTAATCATCTGGTATTTAAATTTTATCAATTTATGTAATTATTTTTACTCAAAATTTGAAAATACTTTATTTTTATAATTAATTACATAAAATTTACTTATTTTTTCAATAACCATGAAAAGCAATACTTTGCAACTTAATGTCTTATATTAGTCGTTTTTATATCTAATTTTTGTCATTTTCAAATGGATGTTTTTCAAGAAATAGATATATATGAAAAATATACTTTTTAAACTCATAAGCAAATAAGGTACAAATAAGATACGGATAAAATACATATACAGATCAAATACAAATAAGATACAAATGAAAATAAAACAATTGAAATAAACCTTTAATTGTAAATATGAATAAAATTAAGTAACTTAATTATAATTTTCATTATTTGAATGCAAAGTAGAGGTTGTCTTCATGATTAGTCGGCAATTGCCCGTTGTGAAATGTTACTAACACTTCATTACATAATCTATATTATCTTAAATAAATTTAGTAACAAAAGCCCAATTCCTATAGAAGTTAATTGATCTTTATGTATCATGATTGGTGATTTTTCCTTTAATATGCTAGTTGATTTTCATTTGACAGTAAATAGTCATTATATCTTCATATGAACGTCTTTTAATTAGTATTCGATTGATATGCTAGTGATTTCATATTCTTTGTATTCATAATATTACATGGATTCTTCAATTGAGATTTAGTTAAAAGCATTATCAATTTAGCAAGCGACCTTATGCATTAGAATATAAGAAGAGTATATAAGGATACAAAATCAAGCCAACAAATGTGAAAAAACCGGATTTGCATTGCCAAACACTGGTTAAGATGAACTAGTAGCAGGTACTGAATTGAAGAAAGCGGAATCAGATGAAGTCCCAGTCACACCGAAGGTGGGCAAACCGGATTTGCATTGCCAAACACTGGTTGAGATGGACTAGTAGCATGCACTGAATTAAATGAGAAGGTAGATTCAGATGAAGTCCCAGTCACACCAAAGGAGGGCAAATTTAATGATGCAAAAGGTAGACAAACCGGATGTATGAATCTGACACCACCCAAATCTAAATTCAAGCATCTCTAGTCCTCAGTCATGTATAATACCTTAAGTATTATACACATAGACTTCCTTAAAAGATATGTTTATATAGAATATTTGCTAGCCGATTTTAAATTCTAAAGGCAACTGGATTTAATAGCGGTAAAATAAATTTTATAAAAACATTTCTAACTTCTACTCTCGTAAGTAGATCAACTTTTTTCATAAAAATAAAACCATATCATCAGGTATCTCATGTACCTGATAGTAAAACAAAACTTTAAAACTTATTATAAAACACGTGCTCCATAACCAACCCTTACAAAAAAAAATATTCCAAAAGATAAATCTAGCCTTGAAATAAAATAAAATAAAAGCAGAGATCCTAACTCGTCTTATTCTTCAACAAACTCTTCCTAAATCCTTCCATACACCCGATTCACTCATCATCACCTGGAAAGTAAACAACAATGAGTGGAAGCCTAGCACATAGCAATACAAGTACACACGAGATGACATACAAGCTTAAGCTAGTACAATGCAACAACAACAGATTATTATCTTTAAATTAGAGTAAAAAAACAACACGGGAGTACTCGCACTTTGGAACAAGTCTTGAAGAATCTGAGGATTATGAATAACAACAACTGCTCAAGGGTTAATATAAGTAGTCTGAATACTTATATTTCCTATATCTAACCAAAAAAGAGAAAATAACCTTATTTAAGGTTCATAGCTGTTACATAGCTTTATTTATCTCAGTCCATAATATCATTTAGTTTAACCGATCCCATAAAAGTGAAATAAATCATGTTACTTCCTTCTAAGCATAAATAAGCGTTACGTTAATACTATTTGCCTCATCAGCTATCTGCCGAGCCACTTGTGAATTGCTACTGCATCATGGTATACCATTGTATCATTGTAGGGCCTAAGCGCCTAACTACCGTGTTCGACTCTGGACAAGATTGTCACTCATGGACCATAAGCGCCTAACTACCGTGTTCAGCTCTGGACAAGATTGTCACTCATGGACCAAATTAAACGACACAAATACAAGCAGCACTCATTACTTAAGCCGTCTTTAAGTTTTAGTTCATTAGGACTGCCTATCCTATAAACATCAAGCATATCATTGCGTACTTTATGTTATTCTAAATCTAAACAGAGACAAAGGGTAGATCAAAAGCTATCTCTGAAGATAAATCAAGTATCCATATCTATTCAAGAATTAAACTCATATAAGCATTTAATTTAATTATTCATTTATATCAAATTTATTTTAAAAACTTATTTGATTAGATACTAAATAAGAACCCCCGCCATAGTTATAAAGATCGCTCCACTAAGATACAAACAATTCTCCATTGTCTATCAAATTATCTCTTTTTCTTTATTTATAATTCAATAACTTTTATTAACTTATATCAAACATCCATTTTCCTTAGTATGCATATCTTTGAAACAACATATTTCTCATGCTATTCAAAGCTTAACTTAAGACATTAATCTAAGCCACTTAATAGTTATTAAACCTATTTTAACTTAATTCTAGCCAAATTAATTAGAATCAATCATTTAATTCAATTACTAGGTTAAGTTGATTAAACTTAATCAATCTAATTCATTTTAGTTCATTAAAGTCTATTTAATCAAGTTGAACTTAGATTTATTAACTAAGTTCATTTTATATCTAACTTCTATATTTAATCCAATTATTTATTAAATCTATAAATTTACTTAACTCATTATTAATTATATAAATTAACTAACATAACGTATTAACTATCATTTATCTATTTTATTTTATTTATTTTTATTTTATTCATATTTTTATGAAGAACACGGTCAGATAAGGTAGTCGTATTTCACCTTATGTTTATGCATATGCGAAGCATAATCAAATACATTCAATCATGTTTCCTTCATGCTTGTTCGTGTTTTGGAGCTCAAAGAGAAGCATGGCGTGATAGAACAAGTCGTTTTCCCATGCTTCTTCTTGAGTGGAAACAATAGAGAAATACGATGAAATAAAACAAGTTGTGCTTCTCCCGTGTTTCATCAAAAGCCGCACGCATAGGTAAGAGAGAAACACGGTAGAATAGGGTGAGTCGTATTATACTTAACATGTTACATATGCGAGAATCAGAAAGAAACATAGGGAGATAGGGGAGGTTGCGCTGTTTTGGAAATGCTCATGTACAATAAATTAGAGAGAAGCATGGTTGGATAGATTGAGTTGTGTTTCGGCCATGTTTCTTCTTTAATGAGTTAAAATAAAGAGCATGACTTATTTAGCTTCGCATGTTCCTTACTCTATTCTTTTCTTTTGAAAACTCAACCTATTTTACTATTTGTTTCACATCATTTTTCAACATCTAACATCTTATACTCTGCATACAAACCTAGAATAATCATTTATAACATCTATACACATGTTTTTATTTATTAATTCATCAAAATCCTAATTTTAATATGCATGATCTCACTTAGGTTTTAACATATAACTTCATATATTACAAGTTTTATCTTAAATCCTACTTATAATTAGCATTAATCCTTCATATACATACAAAAAAAAAATAATCAAAACAAAGTAAAATAACTATACTTATCTTTTAGCAAACACATACAGATTGATCTTCACTACTTCTCCTCCTTCCTAGTTGATGAAGCTTCTACATACTCATTCTCCATCGTTTATTTGATTTTCTAACTTCATTTCTCCTCTAGCCTTCTTGATATCGAGATTTGGAAGTTGATTTTGAGAGAAATAATAGAGAAAGAAGAGAAAGAGAACAAAGGAAGAAAGAAATGAAAAAGCAAAAGGAAAGGAAAAGTAGATGAAAGAAAAGAAAAGGAAAGGGAAAGGATATGAATAATTTAAAAGATATTTTAAGGTAAGGGTATTAGGTTTGAACCTTACAGATAAATGCCTTAATTCTAAATGTGTTTAGGAAATAATTTGAGAATATATATGTTAGAAATGAATAACTTGAAATAGGAATTTAGTTTATGTAGTTGGTTTATATCAAATTGATATTTAACTTGAGCTTAGGCTCAAGAACTGATATTTTTAGACAGATAGATGATTTCAAAATTGATAGGAGCTAAGGATATGAAAATTTTGGCTAAAGCTTAAGGTTTTAGGAATCCACTAAACATTTAAATAGCATGTTTAGAGGTTTAAGGATTTAAAATCTCAAATTTCAACTTAATTTATTACTAATTTAATTATGTCAACTTATCTAATTTCATCATATAATTTGCTTATTTATTTAATTTATCTAATTTTAATTTCTAACTTAGGTGAGGATTTAGGGTATTTAACCAGACGTGCATTGCCAAACACTAGTTGAGATGGACTGGTAGCATACACTAAATTGAAGGAGACGGTGGAATCAAATGAAGTCCCAATCATACCATATGTGAAAACTGGATTTGTAATGCCAAACATTGGTTGACATGGACTAGTAGCAAGTACTTAATTGAGGGGGAATGTGGAATCAAATGAAGTTCTAATCACACCAAAGTTGGGCAAACTTGTTGATGTAGAAGAGCTGCCTGCTAATCCAAAGATGGAACTATTAAAAGCAAATGAGTTACTAGAAGAACCAAAAACGAATTGGTGGATCTAAAAAGGGTGCAACACTTGAAGCAAACAAAGACACAGCAGCTCAAAAAATGAGAGTAGTAATTGAAGAGTGCCAGCAGCTCCAAAATTGAGGTAGCAATTGAAGCAGGTGAAGTACCCGTAACACCAAATATTAGTATACCAATGGAAGTAGACAAGGTGCTAGCAGATCCAAAACTAGGAACATTGATAGATGCAGATGAGCCTCTACTCAACCTAAATACTGAAGAACCAACATAAGTAGAAGTCTTAAATGTGAATGTGTTGACTGATGATGATGTGGCTACAATAGGCAGCAATGAAGACGCCACCGCTCCAGATGTAACACCAAACTTCTTATCCTCAGCTTTATTTGATCCCAAAACTCCAAAAAGTAGGCACAATTGGAGCAGCAGGACACATTGAACTTGCAAAAAAGAAAATAAAAAAAGGGGACGAATTTAGCTATCTAGAAGTAAATTAAAGTTATCCTAACAAAAGTTATATTACCTTAATGTCTTCTAAGAATATGTCGTAAATGAAAAGAAACAAGAAGCATAAAGAGAACAAGGAAAACTACGAACTTATATATCTTAGCAATGAAAAAATTGCATTAGATGCATAACATAAAACATAATAATCAAATTAGAGGTCTATTGCCACAAATAAAACATATACATCTTTCATTTTAGCAACTACATAATAAATCAACAACAATTTCCTAAATATTAACAAATTAATTATAATTTCACCATGATGAGTTAAGAAACTATCTAACCTATCTTTATCAAGTTATTGCATTATCTTAAAGGTTATCCCAATAGGCTTAGAAGAAACCGAGGCCATATTTCTACCAACAATATCGGTATTTTCATTTCTAGCTAGCCCATCTGTATATTTTTGCATTGGTACACCTAAAGATGGTAGCTTTTGTGTTGAAGATGGTGGTTGCTGCTTCTTTGAAGAGCTAAACTCCAAATCCTTTGAGACGACGAGTTAGGCTTTTGGTGATTTCTACATATATAACCAAAAGAACCAATGTTATCCTTAAAAACTACACTACTCCTTTCAAACCCTGGATGAAGAAATGAATAAGGCAAATGAGTTGGTATGTTGTGCTCTAAAGAGCCATAACCATCAATAAATTTGTATTGGTTGAAATTAATAAAGGATCTTAAAATATGCATGTATAGAAAAAAAGAAACAACATGCCTAGCTGATTCATCGAATCATGCTAAATAAACCTTATATGCCAAGGACGAATAATTTTAATCATAAGTAATATTATCCTCATTTAAAAAGAAACTTCAATTATTATAACCTACGGTGCCATAGCATAGGTCCCATTTCTCTTTTTCACTACAACTGTGCTACAAAAGATATATCTTCAATCTGGAAGGGGTAATGTGGAAACAGATACCATTTAATAGTGTTCTCAAGAAAAATCATGTAAAAGGGGATTTTTTTTTAGTAGTGTCGAAAGCCATTTAATATTGCTCTAATTCTTCAGGAAAAATATGCAACATGGACAATTCTTTATAGTAGTTGCTTATGCAATAAATAATTAAACAAATACGAATTATTTTTCACATGCATACACAAGCATGTAACTGCCAAGTGCATTGTGCATATTACCTTAGCATGAACTCCAAACTTCTTATCATCAGTTTTATCTAACCCTAAAACTCCAAAAACAGGCACAATTGGACCAACAGAGGTATTGAACTAGCACCCTACCTCCCCCTCCAAAAAAAAAAAAAAAAACATAATAATAAATAATATATGACAATTTTAGTTATATGGAAGTAACTCAAAGTCATCCTAACAATAGTTATATTAGCCTAATTTCTTCTAAGAATATGTTGTAAATGTGAAGAAACAAGAAGCGTAAAGAGAACAAGGAAAACTACAAACTTAGATATCTAACCAACAAAGAAAAAATCGGGTTAGATACAAAACTTAAAACATAATAATCAAATTAGAGGTCTATTGCCACAAATAAACATATACATCTTTCTTCTTCAGTAACTACATAATAAAACAATAGCCGTTTCCTAAATATCAATAAGTTAATTAAAAAAATATTAATTTCACAACGATGAACGGAAGAAATATCTAACCTATTTGAGCTTTCTAATTTTGAGTCTAATGAAGAGCCAAATTCTAAATTTTGTTCGCTTGATGAAGCTGATGAAGCAAAGTAAAAACAAGAGCCCTATCACCATTGCTTGCTTTTGAGCCATTACTAGAAAAAAAATTGAACATGGGAACATTTTTCTATTCCTCCTGAGAACCAACTTTATCACAAAAACTAGAGATTGAAGCAACATTTGACTACTTCTCTGAAGGAGCACTATCAAACAATGAGAGTGGCATAACTGATGTGACTGATTGGAAAGCCATATTGGTGGAAGGCACACTTGAACTGCAAAATTGTCACTCTTTACAACAACTATTGACATACCACTAGTTCCAGGATCAATCCTTCCCTTTGAGAAAGAATCGAAAAGCTTTCCATTAAAAATTAATGGAAGTTTTTCCAAAATAAGAGCTTCAGCTGCCACTTTCTTAGCCTTCGATATAGGGGCTTCCTGCTTCTCTGTCTCATTACTTGATATTTTAGACATAACTACATTAGCAATCCCATCATCATCCAGATCTAAGAAGTCCTGCAACTCAAAATTTCACCTTTCTATTTATAAATTAGATAGGAAAAGCAAAAGTAAAAGCTCTTTATGATATAAGTAAAAGCCTGAAGCATCTTAATTAAGTTTATTGTTCTATTGTTAATAGGCCAATCTCCTATCCTAGTAAGAATAAACATATTTCCCATGGAATTTGAATTTCTAATAAGGCTCTATCAAATGAAAATGCATTTAAAATGTGTGGAGGATAATAAATTATGTAGATAGAAAAAGACATGCATTATAAGTGAAAATGCTTTTTTAAAACATATAGAGAACTCCTAAACTATAATGAAAAAGGAAAAAAAAACTTTTGCTTAATATTTCCATTTTATTTTTAGCCCACCAAATGGAGTAGTAAAAAAGATAACAAAAATTTACAAGGAGAGGATGTAACCCTACCTTAGCAACATTCATTCTGAATGCATTTTTCTTTTCCATTTAAGGATGGGTTACAGCTACCATGTTACCATTTGAGACACCATCTTTTTTGTTGGGAAATCCATTGGTTGCTGGAGGAGTATCAGAAGAGGCAAATAACTTTGATAGGCCATCTACTTCAAAATTCTCTTATTTATTGGAAAATGATTCTCTAGTCTCATGCAACAAATTTTTAGGTAAACCATTCAAGCTATCATCACGAGCAACATCTAGAAATTTTGATGAGTCAATACGCTTAAAGCTTCTTAAAGTTGATCCACACAACTTGGATGGTGACAACCTGTCAAGTTCTCTGTCCTCTGATAGTAGCTATTTTGAGTTCTAGTAGCTTATGCTTCTGTGGCAATACCATTTTAACAGGTTGTCACAATATCTTTGAAGCCATCTTCGTAGACTTTAACGCCACATTTCTATCAAGAATATAATTATTTTCATTTTTAGTTAACCCATTTGTATATTTTGCTTTGGTGCACCCAAAGATAGCACCTTTTGTGTTGAAGATAGTAGTTGTTGCTCCTCTGAAGTTGCCAAACCCCAACTCCTTTGATATGATAGATTGGGCTTTTGGCGAGTTCTAAAACCAAAAGAACTAATGCCATTCTCAAAAACCAAACCTCTTTTTTTCAAACCTTGGATGAAGAAATGAAGAAAGCAAATAAGTTGGGTATGTTGAGCTTCAAACTAACAAAGATTAAATTGAACAAGTCAATCCAGAGTACCTTTAAACTACAGGGTCCACTTTGATCCAATGACAGAGTAGTCAATGATGAGCCACCATAGCTCCCTATACTTAGGCTAGCACTCTACAAGAAAGGATATTTATATTAGCAAATAATCACTAAATCATAATAATGATGATGTTTCTAGAATACTGACTTTGAAAGTAGCACATTGGCAAATTCTTGAATGAGGAGCTCTAACCATCTTATATTTGTAGATCTACCATGGAACCTTAGGGTTGTATAAACATTATCATGAATCCTTTTATATGTGGTGGACTTTTACACCAATAATAGCATGGGTAATGGTTGTTGTTCCTTTAAAGTAGCTAAACTTTAACCCCTTGGAGATGATAGATAGGCTTTTAGCAAGTTCCAAAACCAAAAGAACCAATGCCATTCTAATAACTGTATCGCTCTTTTTTAAACCCTAGATGAAGAAACAAAGAAAGTAAATAAGTTGGTAAGTTGAGCTTCAAACTAATAAACATTGAGTTGAACTAGTCAATCCAAAATGCCTTTGAACCAAATGGTCTACCCTATCTAATGACCGAGTAGCCAAAGATGAACCGTCATGGCTCCCTGTATTTGGGCCAACACTCTGCATGAAAGGATATCGATATTAGCAACATAATCACTAAAGTAGAGTAATGATTATGTTTCTAGAATATTGACTTTGAAAGGAGCACTTTGGCAAATTTTTGAATGTGAAGTTCTAGCCATGCTATATATTGCAGATCTACCACGGGACCTTTGGGATATATCAACATTATTGTCAATCCCTTTATATGCAATAGACTTTGGCACAAGTAGTAGCATGGGTGATTTTGAAGGGCCTGGCAAAACACTTAATGGGGTTAAATCTGCTCTCAATTCTTGACTTCGTAGCCTAATGTAGTTGGACCTACTTTTGAAGTCCTATGGCCCATATAAGCTTGTGCAAGCTCTATAGGTGATGCAATGTCCTCACTAAAGACCTGAAAACAATTGGGCCACTAAAGTTAAAGATAATTCCATGCTATTTCCATACTCTACTGAGCCATAACCATCACTAAATCTGTATAGATTGAAATGAATAAGGGACTTAAAGTATGCATGTACCGAAAAAAAAAAGGTCATATGCCTTGCTGTTTCATCAAATCATTGCTAAATAAACCTTGTATGCCAACATGAAGACTATTAATCATAAGTAACATTGTCCTTATTTAAAAAGAAATTTCAATTAATATAAGCCACAATACTATTACACTCTTTTGACTACAAATGTGCTCTAAAAGATATGTCCTCAATTTGGAAGGGGTAATGTAGCAATAGATTCCATTTAATAGTGTCTCAAGGAAAAATCATGTGAAGGGAGGACATTCTTTTTAGTAGTAGCTTATCAAAGAAATAATTAACCAAATGCGAATTATTTTTTGTAGAGCATACATGAGCATGTAATTGTTAAGTGCACATTATCTTAGCATGTAACTCGAGTTCTTACTCTACAAGGTGAGTATCAGATCGGGCAAGATCAGATTATGATGTTCATTGACATTTAAGCTTTTGCCTCTAGATCATTTTCAAGGTTAGTTAACTAAAAATCATCTCATTGGATAAACAACACAGTTAACAAGTAAGGAAACTTACAACAAGAACTCCCATTTGTTACTTGTCTACAACTCTCGAATCTACCTCTGAATAAAAAAATAAATAAGCAAAAAGACACATCAACAAAATATAAGTTACCTCATGGAAGAGTTCACTCTTAAATACATAAAAAGCCATTAGTGAAAGAAAAAGCATGTTGGAAAAGTATGGTAGATTTATTAGAGACCATTTTTATTTATGTGTGTGTGTTTCTACGCTTTGACAAGATCTAAAATTAAAGTTTGAGTGTATCAAGATACTTTTACTTCATAGATAAAAGCAGTAGTATAGTAATTACCGTAACATAAGAGAAAATTAAAAGGAAAAGAAAAGTGCATTTTGAGGGTTGGAAGTGTATCAAGATACAATAATGACATTCAAATCAACACTTCACTTGTTTTATGGGATTCTCTGAGTCTGACCTCTCTTATATATATATATAATAGAATTCTAAATTAATTTCTTGAATAACAAAGAAGTCTTTTTGTTTTAATTTTTGGAAACTAACTTTTCCAAACTCCCTCTAATGATGTTACATAATAGACTAAGGGAAATCAATAATCTATACCCAGATACGATATTCTTAGCTTTCCATGCCTTTGGAAACTATAAACTTCCCAAGCTAACAATTAGCTTGTCATAAAAACTAATCAACCATGCACACTTAAGAAATAAGATCATTTTACCCAATCGAAACATACATAGGCCAACTAGAAAATGTAAGCAATGGAATTTCCAATATTGTGAATTAGAAACATACAAGATGGAGACTATACCAGCATAAATTAAAGATCATGAAACATTTACCACTGTTTCGATTGACAATAACCACCTGCATTATCGATAATTAGTCACATGAACCCCATTCTAATGCATTGGATAGGATTCGAATCATCTTCACTAGAAAAACAACACAACCCTAACTACCTCCCCCTCCTCAACCACACCTAAAAACCTAGAACACATCATAAACCCAAACTCTACACAACAACTACATCCTAAAAACCCAGAAACACATCATAAACCTAAACTCTATGCACCAACAATACCCACAACCACACCACCTTTGCCTCCAACAACAACCACCGCAAATCTAACACCGCCTGCTCAAACACCGAATACTTAGACCCTCCAATGCCAATCCCCAAACTAAACACCAAACAACACCGGCAACAACAAACGACACAACATTCACCATCTTTGAAACTTCCCATAAATGACCAACCCCAAACCATCAACACTATCAACCTCCACCAAAACCAATTTAGGAAAGTCGAAGCTTATCTGACTTATTAAATTTTTCCCTACTCTTATTAGGGTAAATGACAAAGAAATACTAAACTTTTATAAGGTCATGGACCTTGAGACTTGTAATGCCCCAAAAATTTAATTCGATTAATTAAATAACATAAGGCGCTACCGCCATGTATAATACTCTAAAGTATTACATGTTAAGGCATTCTTTAAAAAGATTTTGTTTATGTTGGACATTGCTACTCAATTTTAGGTTATGAAATCATTCAATTAGATTCTGGCAACAACTAGATTTAGCAGCGGAAAATAATTTATTAAAATCATTTATAAAACTCTACTCTTTACAGAGCAGGCCAATTTTCTAAGAAACAAAACTTTATAAAAACATCTATTAATCTACTCTTAGGAGTAGATCTTCATTTATAAAACATATGGGCATTAACAAGCCCCATTAAAAGAATTACAATTTGTAAATAAATCTAGCTCTCACAAAATAAATAGAAAAAAAGAAATAAAGTAACTAAACTACATCCACGCTCCTACTCACTTCGCTTATCCACAAATCCTCTCTGAATCATCACAAGCGCCTAAAACCCGAGTCAAGCATCATCACATCAATCATCATCACCAACAACTCCATCAACAACAACATCATCAACCATAACAACTCAACAAACATGAACATCATCCTCAATCATCTCATCGTCACCATCTTCATCAATAATAATATATGTAAAAATGAACAATAACAACAAGAATGAGCTGAAGCTCAATACACAGTATCACAATCACACATGGAGTGACACACGAGCTTAATTAAATGCAATGTACAATCAACAAGTTATTATCTTTTCTTTAAAATAAACATATCAACATAGGAGTATTCAAACTCCGGACATCAAGAATCTAGTATCACATCCGCCTCCCTGAGTGGTCCCTATTGTTCATACAGACTAGGCAGCCCCGCCTTTCGGTGTAGCCCATAATACTAGAGGATCTTGAGCAACGCATCACGATGCTCAGGGGTTGATATAAGCAGCTCCGATACTTATATCTCCTAGATGATATATCTAATAAAGAGAAAATAACTTCATCTAGGGTAGACAGCCGTTACACGACTTCACTTATTTTAGTCCATAACATCACCTAATCCAACTGTTCTTATAAACATTTGAACTAAATCATGACACTTCATTCTAAGCATAAGCAAACGTTACGCTGATACTATCTTCCCCATCAATTACCTGCCGTACCACTTAAGAAAGTCTTATCAAAGACTGGGGTAGCCTAAGCGCCCAATCTACCGTGCCCCTTAGATCTGCCATACCGGGCCAGATATAGATTTAAACGGCAGAATAGACAACCAATTCAAACAATTATTAGGCCGAGTTTAAATTCTTAGTCCATTTAAGATGCCTATCCTAACAATCACCACACAAGTTACTCCGTACCTTGAATATAAAATCCAAACAGAGTCTCAGAAGGTAGAGCAGTAGCTATCTCAAAAGATATATCTCATATCTACCATAGGTTCAAGAAACAACTCTTACAAGAACCTAAACTAACATCCACTTCAACAAACTCATACAAGAACTTATATAAATTATTCACTAATCTCTAACTCATTTTATTAAGGCCCTATTTGAGCAGACACTAAATAGGAATCCCGCTATGGCTGCGAAGATTGTCTCGCCAAAATACGGACAATTCTCCTTGGTCTATCAAAGAATTTCTTTTCTCTTTATTCATAGTGTTTTATTACAAAAGCATTAATAAAGAATTCATATAACAAAAACATTCATTTTCCAAGTAAACATACATTTGAAACAACATATTCCCCATATTATTCAAAGATCATCCTAATTCATTCATCTAAGTTAATTATTAGCTATTAACCCATTTTAGCTTAACATTAGTCAAATTGATTATAATTAGTCATTTAATTCATTTACTAAATCAAGTTGATTGAACTTGAACAATCTAATTCATTTTAGCTTAGTGAAGTTCATCAAGTCATGTTATATTTAGATTCATTACTAATTCATTATACATCTATGATCTATGTCAATTGGAGCTTACATCAACTTAAACTTATCCAAATTCATCAAAGTTAAACAATCTAATCCATTTTAGTTCATTCAACTTCATTTAGTCAAGTTGAACCTAGGTTTGTTAAGTAAGTTCATTTTATAACTAACTTCTAGATTTAATCTAATTATTTGTTAAATCTATAAATCTACTTAACCCATGTTTAATTACATCAATTAACTCACATAAAACATCAAATATCACTTATCTATCTCATTTTAACCTAAAAAGATTCATTTACACTTAACAACAAACATTTAGAAAACAAATACAAGTTTTGACTTTGTTTGGAAAATATATCAGCTAAAAAAAAGTAAAATTTAAGCATTGATAATTTTCGATTTGTAAAAACTTAAACCATAAAAATTGTAGATCTCTTTTTAATCTTTTCAACGCAACTTGAATCACCTAAATCCGAGGTCGGATGAAAAAGTTATGATTAAAATACGAAATAATATTGTATTAGGGAAAACCGAGTCACAATCGTGATTTTTGGAAAGCTGTCATAAAATGGTTTTTGAGCTAACAATCACGACCGTGATTTTTTGAGTTTCAAAGTTTTTGACTAACCCAAGGCTACCAAGGGATGGATCACGACCGTGATTCATGAAATTTGTCAAACCCGAGCCTACCAAGGCTTGAATCACGCTCATGATTCATAGTTTCCCCTGAGTTATGAATTTCCTTGTGTTTAAACTTCATTTTATTAAACTTTTACACATTCTACTTCAATCAAAACTTCATAAAAGCTACATACTACTCATATCAAGTCTAAGCAACACTTCTACACTCATTCAACAATATCAAACAACTCCAACTACTTCAACAAAACTCAACTTCACCATTCATCATCTTCTTCATCATAACTCAACTCCCAATAACATTAATCCAACATATACATATATGAACAACAATCCCAACTCATTTCAACATCAATTCATCAATTAGATAAGCAAACAACAAATAAAACAAATATGAATTGAACTAGGAAACTTATCTTTTTGGCTAAATCATGCAACTACTTCGTCTTCTTGTTGAAGCTTTTCTACTTGAGTTTCTTCTTTCTATCTCCTTTCCTAGCTTGATTCATCTTCTTGATCTTGTCTAAATTTGAGTTTGGATGGTGAATTGAAGGAAAGCAAGAAGAAAAGAAAGAAAGAGAGAAATGGGAAGAGAGAAAATGAAGGAAAGAAATGAAAGAAGGAAAGAGGTAAGGAAAGAAAAATAAAAGGAAAGAATAAGATTTATTTAGGATATTTTAGGATTTAAGTATAGGTTTAGAACTATCATATCAATATCTATAGTTCTAGAAATATTTAGGAAATGATTTTAGAACCATTAGGTTAGAAATTAAGAACTTAAAATAAGAGCTTAATTTATGAATTTATTTTAGATAAAGAAGATATTTAATTTGAGTTTGGGTTTAAGAACTGATATTTTAATACAAGCAAATAAACTCAAATTTTACAAAGATTTAGGAATTGATATTTTGGCTATAGATTGAAGGTTTAGGAATCCTCTAAACATTTTAGTGACATGTTTAGAGATTTTAGGAATTTAAAATCTCAAATTCAACTTAATTATTTACTAATCTAATTATTTCAACTTGTCTAATTATATCTTATGGTTTATTTAACTTATCCAAATCTATCTAAACTCAATTTCTAATGTATATAGAGATTTTGGTCATTTTAAGAGTATTATTTCCATTTTTTTTTTAAATATAATGAAAATGGAGATGTGTCATAGGGGTTACGAAAATTTCAAATTTGGGGGGAGAAAAAGGAAGAAGAAGGAGTTGCTCTGTGTTTGGTAAGGTGAAACAGATGAAACTGAAGGAAGTCAACAGAAAATTGATGTTTGGGTTCATAAAACTAAGGAGAAATGAATGAATCAGGTGAAATGGATGAAAATTGAGGTGCAATCGTTTGTATCCATCGTCACTCAAATTACAACTAGGTTTCATCTTATTTCTTTCCCTTTCTACATTAATGATCAAAACAAAAAACCATTATCTTTCTTCCATTTCATCTCTTTTCCTTTCTTTTCTTTTCATCTCATTTCTATTTCTTTCCACCAATTTCTATTTTACATTATATTGCTAAATACGGTAGGAATTGAACTTTTGGCGTGAGAAAGACTCAAGGGATAATAATCTTTTTAAATTTACTAGCAAATGCATATATCTAATCTAATAATATAAAGTAGATTTTGAATTTCGGTGTCAAAAAATATTAACCATATTTTATTCTTATTTTATTTTTTTCTTCTTATCCTAGGCAGTTATAAGTGATGGTTATTACCCCCCTCTCTCCACTTTCTCTCTCTCTCCTCCTCTGGATTAAAAGCTATTTTTTCAGCTATTCCTACTTTTTTTTCTACATATGCATTCTTTTAATTGTTTCTCTTTTTTTTCTTTCTTTTTTTTAAGCACACACAATGTAGGTGCATTATATGCTAGTACAATATATAAGTAAAATTAATTACTACGGTTTAATGAATGATGCTATTATTTAATCAAATTATATACATTTAAGTATTAAATATAGTATGATATAATATAGATGTATTTATCAATAAAAAAAAGAGAATATTTGGCCAAAAAATAAATAAATAAAAGAGAATAAAATTATGCATATGTAGTCATCTACTTTTGAATTTGTGTTTATAAGGTTCGCATGTAGATGTCAGATGTTACATTGCTACTTAGGACATGGCTTTAATTATGAAGTTATGAGCATCCAACTTAGCTCATGTGAAAATAAGGATGCATCTAAAGTAATTAGGTTTTTTTTTTTTTTATTACAAGGGAAAGGGATTTGAATCTAGATTTCTCACTTAAGAGATTAGGCTTGATGTTATTGGGCCATATGGCCATTTGCTTTTTTAACATTACAAACATGAAAGTAAAATCTCAATCTTTACAACTAATAAACATTGTAAAAAAAAAATCTACCTTACCTAATGCTTGAAAAGGAGTTTTAGTGAGATGTTTCCAAAACACTAAATTAAACAAACTTATGAGCACTAGACATTATAAGTCCTTCAATTGATCTAGAATTTTCCTTAACCAACTAGTCATTCGAAGAACAACAAAAGCTTTATGTTATTGAACTTGTATGTTTAATGTGGATTTTGGTGAGATAATTAGTTACACAATTAACTATTCAATTATTGTAAACTGCACTTAATTAGTCAAATATATAAATGTATATGTTTCGAATTTTTGTAGAGTTTCTATAGGTTTTTAGCAGGAACAAGATCAGTCGAGGGTCAAGTCGAGAGGTAGACAACTTTATTCTTAAGGCGGGACAAACTCAAGACCAAAGCTTGGCAAGTTTAAAAATGCAGAGACATTAGTTGAGGACCTCGTCGAGGGGTGTCAACAAGTCAGTTAATTAATGCATGACAAAGTTAAGACCAAAGCTCGGCAAGTTCAAAAATACAGAGTTAGTAGTCAAGGGGTTGGTCGAGGGCTCGACGTGTTGATCAGTCAAGGCACCACAAGTTCAAGAGTAAAACTTGACAAAGCTTAAAAATGTACATCCTTGATCGAGAGTCACATTAAGGGCTCGACGTGTTAGAGTTTAGAGCGCAACATTTTGATTTTAAGGTTCGATGGAGTAAAGACTTATCGAGGACAAATTTGAGGCTAGACAAGTCTTTAAGGCACAACAATTTAAATATTGGAGCCGATGCGATAAAAAGAGTCGTTGAAGCACATTTAATGCTTGGTGACTTAAAAATGTTGTCTCTAATGAAATTTAAATTTTAAAGGTTACACACACACACACACACTCTCTCTATCATTGGTAGATTCAATAGAAGTGTGTGCCGAAGTGAATTGTGATTATTTGTGAATAAACAAATCATTTATTTTCTTGTTCATTAAATTTGCAAAATTTGCAAAGAGAAACATTCTAATGCTCAGTTCTTACACTTGTAATCTCCAAAAGAGCATCTTAAGAGAGAAAGAAAATATTTTATTTCTTGTGTGTTGTAAAGCTTTGTAATTGCTTAGCTTAAGCGTATTTTTTGTGATTAATAAAAGTGGTGGAGAAGTCCTCGGTTTGAGATATTGGTGGATCATGGAGAGTAAGAAGTGGGCCGTCTGGACTAATATTTTCTATGCCTATCTCTTTTATATTTGATTTGTAATAATTTGTTTTATTCTCTGCTTCTCTTAATATATATTTGATCTGCCAATTAAAAATTAATTATTTGAATTTTTAGGGCAAATACTCAATTCACCTTCTTCTTGAGTATTTTATAGTTTATTTTCACATTTTCATTTGATATTAGAGACTCGTCTCTATCCTTTCTGTGCTTAATCGTATAATAGAGTAAATATCATGGCATCTAATGCACTAGGGTTTCTAAAAGGGCAAGCTATAAATAGACTACTACTTCTAAGTGGGGTAACTACCCATATTGGAAGTACAAGATGAAAAGTTTTCTTAAAGCCCAAAATAGATTAATTTGGAATGTTACAGAAAATAGGCCTTTAAAAATAGAAGGAAAGAAGAAAAAGATTACAATGAAGAAGAATGAAAAAAAATAGATTTAAATGAAATTGCTATGAACATTTTGCATTGTGATATGAATGAAAGTGATTTCAATAAAATATGTACATGTAATTCTGCCAAAAAAAAAAAAATATGGGATGAACTGGACAAGACTTATGAAGGAATCTTTAGAGTTCAAGATACAAAAATAAGTCTTTATGTGGACAATTTGAAAATTTTAAAATGCTTCGTAATGAATCTATAGATGAAATACATAGCATATTCATTAATATCATAAACTTCTTGAGTGTACTTAGGAAGAATTTTTCTAACTTGGAAATAAATTCTAAACTTCTTAGGTCACTACCCAAGGATTGGAAAACTAAAAGAATTGTCATAGAAGAAGCACGTAACTTAAGTGCTATGAGCAAGGAAGAACTCCTTGGAGCACTTAAAACGCATGAGCTCATCAAAAAGTAAGGAGAGGAATCTAATAAGAAGGTTATTGCCTTAAAAGGCATAAGTCAAGATTCCAACAATGATGATTATGATGATGATGAAAATGAGAACTTATATTGATGGATAAGAAGCTGAAGAAGCTCATGAGGCCCTACAACAAGTCAAAGAGAGTGGATGATGGTAGCGGTTCATCAAAATATTAAAAGAAGGATGTGATTTCGTGCTATAAATATCAAAAGCCATGATGCATCCAACAATATTGTCTACTGCTCAAAAAGGCATCAAAAGGATCCAGAAAGGAAGCACTTATTGCCACTTAGACTGATGATGACTCAAGTGACTCGGATGCAGATGTGTGCTTCATGGCACTAGACAATAAGGTGAATCCCCCTCTTCTCCTTCTTATTCTAAGTTATATGACATATACGATAAAGTATGCTGCAAGTTAGCTGAAGTAGAAAAAAAGAACAATATGCTTAAATCTTTAATGATGGAAGTAGGAAGAGAATTAGAAAATTTTCAAACTTAGCATGGGGAGATTAAATCAGAAAATAATAAGCTGCATGATGAAATAAATATATTGAAACTGGAAAATGAAAAGACGAATAATAAGTGTAAGAAGTTGAAAAGCAAATATGGTGAATTGAAGGAAAATAATGAAAAACTAACAATCGAAAATGATTTGCTGGTATTGAAGTTAAAACATTAAATAAAAATGATAATATTACGTGTACTGGTAGTAGTAGTGATGAAATCTTAAAAGAGCTAAGAGTATTAAAAAATGAAAATGTAATATTAAAAGCTAACTTAGATGATTCAAAAACTACTATAGCTAAATTCACAAATGGGAAAAAGAATTTAAACACGCTTCTTGGAAGTCAAAAGTATGACTCAAATAAATATGGAATTGGCTATAATAAAGAAATTAGCTGCAAGTTCCATAAAACTTAATTTATAAAAGCCACCCATGAGACATGCAAATACTGTGGGAAATCTGGTCATATTGCACATAAGTATGCAATAAGAAATACAATGCATTTGAATCATTAAAGGAAGCTGGTTTAGGATTTTAAGAGAGAGGTTCTTGTTCCACCTAACCAAAAATGACCCAAACTCAAATGGGTACCAATCTGTTTTGCAGGATCTTCAAGTGGGAACAACAAATAGTACTTGGATGGTGACTACTCTTTACATATGATTAGAGACGCATCCAAGTTTACATCTCTAGACTTGAAAGACCAATGGAGTGTTACCATTAGAGACAATTGAAAATCAACCGTTCTTGGTGAAGGTAACATTCTCATAAACAAAGATTTAATTATTAAAAATGTGCTACTTGTTGATGATCTGAAACATAATCTGCTTAGTGTTACTCCATTGTGTGATAAAGTAAGTGATGATAAATATATAATTAAGTGTTTAAATAGTTGTATCCATTGAAAAATAACAAAAAGACGCAATGTCGGGAAGGCTTTGAAAATTATATATTATAAATACATAAATACTATATTTGTGATTTATTATAAGTATTATTTAATTATTTTTTATAACATATAATTCATAAGTTTTATTTAAACTATCACATCTCTTCGGTATTTTATATCCCTACATTTCATATTCTTAAGATATATATATTTTTTAAGTAATGAAAAGTTGCAAATAATATAAATAATAAACTTAAAGTATTACTAATGAAAAAAATATAAATAATAAAAACTTTTGGGGGAAAATTTGAAAAATCTTAAAATTTTGAAAATAGTTCAGAATTGTGTTGAATGTTGACTTATGGAATCCTGGCAAAACAAACATGAATGATTTTGAGAGAGAGTAAATCCATTTAAGGTATCACCACTTCTAGTATTTAAAAAGAGGATTCAATGTTTAAAGATAAATTCATTTAAGGTATTAATATTTTAAGTGGTTAAAAAGATCAATTAACATTTAGTAAAATAAATCAAATAAGATATTACTAATTGATTATTGATGAAAATTAAAAAACTTAATTGAAAACACTTAATCCAAACATTGATACTTGAATGAACTTTGAGAAATATTGATTCGCTTGACTTTGTAAAAAGTTAATTTTTTTAAAGCACTTAAAATGCTTATTCTTTAAATAAATTTAACCATCCAAATGTTGATAAAAAAATTTCCGAAGCCTCTGCACTGCAAATACAATTACTCATAAATTTACTATATATATTTATCAATTTTCTTTTATCTTTTCTCATTTTTACTTCCCTCTTTACTCAAATTCTTTTGGATTTATTTTTCACTCTTTTTTTTTCCTCTGTCTCACTTTTTTTCCTTCAATCCCATTTCTATATATCTCTCTAAATTAATCATTGTTTCTCTTTATTATCAAATTACAATTCTCTATCTTTTGCAATGAGCTGTCTATTCCAATGGTTTGTTCATTAATGGTATGCTCATTTTCCAATTTTATCTAGTATATTTGAGTTTTTATTTTGTTTATATTTCTTTAAAAGAGAAACTAATAGCAATATCATAATTATGTTTAAATAGAAAAAAGAAAAAAATCCTTTTATATATTTAAAAAGCATAAGCATTGATTTTGTTCATATCTTTCTACTCTTTCTCTCTCTAATTTTCTTTTCAAAAGACACAACATTACGATCATTATTGTGTTGTACATTATATATCTATAACATTAGTGATTTCAATAAGTTAGTTTGTTTTCAAATTTAACTTCATATATATACATGTAAATTTTGAAAACTTCATTTTTTATGACACACTATATTGTTTTTTTTCCACTTGTATATATATATATATATATATTCTGCATGTAAAATCTTCATTGCAAATCTTTTTTGCTTTATTACCCTAAATCCTAATAATAATTGTACAAGAAAAAAAAAGTATTATAGTTTTTAAATTCTCACTTTTATTGTATGTTGTTGTAAGTGTTATAATGTTGTCAAGTGACCTACTTTTAGATTAAATTATTTATACATTTTTTTTCATATTTTTAATTTTTATTTCAATGCCATTTTGGTACACAAGACAAATGAAATTTGTGCACATGAAGTTGAATCTCAAAGTAATTTATCATCATGGCAACTGTCTTTCAAAATATTTGTAATTGTTTAAGCTAATTGCAACCATCTTTTCAAGCAATAATTAGAAAGGTTCAGTCTAAAAAAAGATATTATCATTATTATGTTGAAGAGAGATGTCTTTTGATGTGGGTATAATTTTTGGAACGGTTGTTTCTTTTATATAATTACTGTAATATCTCACAACCTTGTATCATGGTTTTTCATTAAAAAATTATCATGTTAAATATTTATCATATAATATATAATTTTCCGAAGCTTTTCTTCAAGTCATACCATTTCATTGTAACTTTACACCATTTCTTTGTAACTTCCAATAACCATATCTATCAGGGAAATAAACTATTAACTATCCATATACAAAGCCTGAGCGTATATAATCGCCATGTATATTACCTTGAGTGTCACACATAAGCTTCCTTCAAAGATTTATTTGTATCGAACATTATTAGTCGGTTTTAAATTATGAAATTGTTTAGTTGGATTATGGAGATGACTTACAATGGTAAAACAAAATAAAGTCTAGCGATCTTAGCTCATCTCATTCTTCAAAAAGCTCTTCCCGAGTCCTCTCATTCATCCAATTCACTCATCATCATCAACATCACTATCATCATCATCATCACCTAGAAAGATAATAATAATAAGCCGAAGCCCAATACAACAGTACACAGGCACACGAGAAATGACATGCATGCTCAGGCTAATGCAATGCGTCAAACAACAGTATATTATCTTTTAATTAAAGTGAAAGAAGCAATAATAAAGCACTTTCACTTGGAAAATCTTTGAGAATCTGGGGGTTCTAAGTAGTAGTAGCTGCCTAGGGAGTTAATATAAGCAGTCGGGATACTTATATCTACTATATCTAAGCAAAAAAGAAAATAGCCTCATTTAAAATTCACTGTCGTTACACATCTTTACTTATCTCAGTCTATAACATTGTTTAGTTTAACCAGTTCCAAAAACGTGAACTAAACCATTTTATTTCACCCCAAGCTTAAGCAAGCATTACGTTGATACGATTTACCCTATCAACTACCTATTGAGCCACTTATGAATTGTCATTACTTAGACATATCGTTGCATCATGATAGGAGGTGGCCTAAGTGCCTAACTACCGTGTTTGGCTCTGGATAAGATTGTCGCTTCCCAGACCTGATTAAACGACACAAGCACAAGCATCACTCAATTATTAGGCCATCTTTAAGTTTTAATTCATTAGGAATGCCTATCCTAGCAATCAATATATAAGTTACTGTGTACCTTTTAAAGAGTCTAGAATCCAAAATAGAAGCAAATCATAAATCAGATTTCCATTTATCTGTTCAAGAATTAAACTCATATAGTCATTTAATTTAATTATCTATTTATATGAAACTTATTTTAAAAACCTATTTGATCAGACATTGAGTAGGAATCCCGCCATGGCTGCGAAAGTCGCCCCTCTAAGATACAGATGGTTCTCCATTGTTTATTAAAGTATTTTTTCTCTTTTTTTTTTTTGTATACGTTTACTATAAAAACATTATCATTTTATTCATTTTCAAAATACCATTTATCTCAACAAACAATATTTGAAATAGCATACTTCTCATATTAAACATAGCCTAGTCTATCTCATTACAAGCTTATTAATTCTAAACCAATTACAAGTTAAGTCTATATTTCTAACTTAGCCAAGTTGTTTAGACTTAATCATTTTAATTTATTTTAGGTTACTAATATTCATTAAGTCAAGTTGAACTTAGATTTATCAACTAAATTCATTTTATATCTAGGATTTCATTTCAAAACTAATCATTTAATTCAAGCCACCTATAGTTAATAAGTCTATTCTTATTAGATTAATCTCATTTACTTAATTACCAACTTTATTTCATAAAACATATATTTTAACATTTATGATTAATGTTGTATGGATACACACATTTACCAATACATATTCAACAACATAATATATCATATTCACATGCTTATATATATGTGTATTTATACATCAATATTTATCAATTCATCTCATCAACATATCATATACATATATATATATATATTATATATTTATTTATTTAACTAGAACTTTATATTTAAAAAATAGAAAAATTATTTAATAATTTCTACAAACAATATCTCTCACACATGTAGATATATTACTTATTATTAATTTCACTCATGTATTTATTAGATTTTTATTTTTCTTTCTTTTTTCTTAAGTTGGGGCTAATCACTCCCTTCATCACCCTGTAATGGAGGGTGTGATGGTCGTGAGAGGCTCATTACTCCCTCCATCACGATGGAAGGCGTGATTAGAGAAAAAAAAAAGTGATCAATGGTATCATGCTCTTGATCATGCCCATGATCATATTTTTGTCAAATTTTTCAAGGAATAGAGACCATCATGCCCATGATTACCCCTGTGATAGCCTAAAATTTTCAAAACAGAGATCTTCACAAGATGAATCATGCTTGTGATGATCCAAAATTCTCAAATCCATAAGCATAACTAGCATCATCACGCTCATGATCAAGTGTCCTTCAAAAATTATAATGAACAGAGATCATCACATGTTCCATCATGCTCATGATAAAGGCTTTGTACCCGATTTTTACATTTTTCCCTGTTCATTTCTTCACAATCCATCTATTAAACTACTTGTTTTATGTCACAAACTTTTAACATTTCTTCTTCTTCTCTCTTTTCTATCTCAAAACTCAAACTTAAATCTTAATTCTAACAAAGATCATATGAGAAATCAAAGTTAAAAAACAAGATAAAAGATGAAGAACATGCATGAAGAAGCCAAAAACATTAAGAAAGAATAGGAGAAGGAAAGAACATGTTAGTTAAATTCATCAACAAGTAAGTATAATTGTTTTTCTTTGTTTTAATTATTGTTTTATGCATGAAAATATTGAAATAGAACTAGATAGATATAGAACTTATGATAAAATTTATAAATTAGTAATATATGAACATATATGTTAAACCCTAGATATATATATATATATATATATGCATGAGTATATCAAGTGTTTGATGAAATGGCTTGAAGATGAATGAAGTAGAAATATGATTAAAAGTGATAGATAATTATGAAGATAAGTTGTATATTCATAGTGACCATACCAAGTTCGAAATGCAGTTTTAGGTACATCCTTCGCTTTGATTCAAATTTGATGATATCCTGATTTTAGATCAATACGAGAAAACACTTTTGCTCTTCATAATTGATCAAACAAATCATCGATTCTTGGTAGAGGATATATATATATATATATATATTTTATGGTAACTCAATTTAGTTCTCGGTAATCTATGCAAAATCTCATCGTACCATCCTTCTTTTCAATGAATAGAACCGGTGCTTGGGCGAATATACCCTTTATCCACTAACTCATGTAGGTTTGTAATTTTTATATTATTAGTTGGAATTAAGTGATATTAGATAATAGTGTATAAATTGCCAAAAAATAGTTTTTAAAATAATATAATTTTTTCCCTCAATATAGAAAAGTTAAACTAGTCATTTCCACATATTGGGTTTGAATTGTAATAAAAAAATAGGTTTACTACAACTACAACCTATAATTCATTTGTTAAACGATTTTATTAGAGTTGAGTTTAATGCCACTTTAGTAAAGTTGCTTTTTAAATACAACTTAAATTCACCTTTTATGAAATATATATATATATTTTCCATTAACCTCAGTAAAAACATTATTGAAAAATTGGGCAAAGACGAAAAACATTATTAAAAAAAAAAAGAAACAGAATAAAGACACTAACGAAAAAAAAAAAATGATAAAACGCCGTCGTCGAACACACGACTGCTGGGAAACCGAAAAGGATTCCACTCCTCTCTCTGTTTGGCGGTCACAGTGGTGGTCGGTTCAGAAATGCGAAATCCAAAGCATTCTCTCTCCGCCGTTAGCAACCGGAGATCGTCGATTCTCCGCCTAGTTTGCGCCGCCGCATTTTTCTCTCTCCTTGTTTTCATTATCCAGTCTTCTTTCTTCGCAGGTCTCTCTCTCTCTCTCGTTCTCTGTCTCTCTCTACTTACGTTCGATCTGACCTAATTGCTATTAGCAGGCAGTCAAAATCCGGTTGTAATCAGAGAGGAAGTTCGCGTTCTATCCGATTTTCAGTCGAGTTTACAACAGTGCGTGGTTAGTGAGATAAATACCATCATTTCATTAAGCATTTTCGTTATCACTTTGAAATTTCACTTTTGAACATCGTTTAAAATGGTCATGTTAGTGAAATTTTTTGATGTTCGATGAGATTGTTCCGTGTGATCTGATTTGAGCTTAAGTAAATCGGTTAAGTTGGTCATGTGATTCAAGTGTGTCGAATTTAGGAGAAAATCTTCGAATATTGCAAGATACCTAGTGATGCAGAGTTTATTGGATTTGATTCCACATTAATTGAATTGGTTAAGTTGGTTATGTGATTCGAGCCTGATGAATTCAGTAAATTTTTTTAATAAAACTAGCTACAGTTGGTGAGTCTGTTGGAGTTTGTTTGAACTTAGTTAAGCCAGTTATATAATTTGAGTTGAGTTTGTTGATTTCAGTTAAAGTCTTTGAATATGGCAGATAGTTAGTGATTGTCATAATGTTTCAGATTCGATTTGAGCATAACTGGATCAGTTTAGTTGCTTCCACGATTCAAGTCCTGCTTATTTTGATTGGCATCTCGCTGAAGTCCTAGTTCTTTGGCATGCTCTTACTTGAGGTTTAATGTAATAATTTTATAGAGAGTTATATGATTCCAAATATATAAAATGTGGATTAAAGGTGCATGTGTTTTGGGGAATGATTTACAGTAGGTAATAGAGGGATGTTATATGTGTATACCCATGTGAATCTTCTTCTTTTTTTATTTTTATTTTTTACTTTTATCATTGGGGGTGCACATCTCATTTCTCTTAATTTGTTATGTTAGTATCAGGAGTGTTTGCACTTATCAACAGATTTTGTTGTTTGTTGGCAGTGGGTTTTAAAGGCTATGGAATATGCTAACTAAGAATGCAGAAGTGATTTTTATCAATTAAAGAAAAATGCATTTTTGTTTAATTAATTTGAGATATTCCTTTCTAGTTAGGTAATACCACTTGTTGTTGGTTGCTACTAACACGTCTGGTCATCGCTTTTCACTGGAAGCCACTAGTTAGGTCAATCAATGGCGCATTAAAAGTTTGGAAAATGTTTCTTGCATTTCCTGTGAGACAAATGTAAATGGAGTTAATTTATCCAGACTTTTGGAGTGATATTTACATTCATGTATATGTATATATATAAGTATCATGTTGGTATTTTAGTTCAAGATGTTATTGAATTCTTCTTAGATTGAAAAGATTGTTCTTGTCATTATCACTTGTGTGGCATTGTAATGGGTTTGTCAGCTATTTGCTGTTCATTATCAATTTACGTAACACCCCTCAAATATAGATGGTGGAATTCTAATCACAGAGGCGACTTTTCGGTGCAATGGCTTGGAGTTCGTTAGAATTCCAAAGTTAAACGTGCTCTGGGCAGAGCAATCTCAGGATGGGTGACCCCCTAGGAAGCGCTGGTACCAAAAGGACAAAACCGTGCGGCGTATGGCCAATGCGGATAATACCTCAGTGGGTAGATTTCTAAGTTGTTACACAGTGCCTCTGGTGTCCTGGTTGTGCCTGAGGGTGCACTGAGATGGCCAGTGTACCTGGCATCACGATCCCTGCCCAGGGTGCCTGAGGGCTTAGGGGTGCCCCCTCCGCTGCGGTGGAGCTTAGGGTGGCAGGTCGTGACAAAATAAAAAAGACTGCTCTAGGTGGTAGCTTGTGCTAGACTGAGGTGGGTTTATTAGTTCTATGATATGCGTTGAGTTTTCTTCTATGGTTTACTGTTCAACCTCCCTAGATGCTATCTTTTTGTTGTGTGTGATTTAAATGATTCATCTTGATGCATGGTCTAAATATGAGAATAGAGTTGTTAATTGCAAGTTCCATGTGTATTTGTGACTTATGGGGTTAAAGAAACAAAGAGTTGAGACATGCATTAGTAGGCTATCTTTTCCATCTTTGGCTGACTCAAACTTGGTTATAGGCAAACAGAGGGCTTGGACTTACTGCACACATAATTGACCACTGCAATGTAATTTTGAAGTTCCCAAAAGGCACAAACAGTACCTGGGTATAATTCTCCATCCTTGCGCTTGCTCATAATTTGATGTCTTAACTTTTGAAAAATTTCTATATTCGATCCGTCTGCTCAATTTTCTGATGTTTGTAACTTTCACTTTCAGTACAATGAGCAATTCAAAATTTTTGAGCCTTTGGAGTACAAGTACGATATCTGTGAAGCAATTTTGTTGTGGGAACAGGTTAGTATCTTTCCATTGTGCATGTAAACTTGCATTTTGAGGACGAGAGCAGGCCCTTATATTTTCCTTGTTGCAGTACCGTAACATGACCACCGTGCTTACTAGAGAGTACCTGGATGTTCGGCCAGATGGATGGTTAGATTATGCAGCGAAAAGAATAGCACAACTGTAAGTATCTATCTGATATTTATTTTGTGCCTTTGCATGTCTAATCCTTACTGAATAATCAACTGAACATTCCAACACAAAGTTCTGCATTCTGTTCCTTTTTGCCTGCAGAGGTGCAGATAAATGTTACAATCGTACACTTTGTGAGGAGCATTTAAATATCCTTTTACCAGCGACACCTCCCTTTCATCCCCGGCAATTCCGCACCTGTGCAGTTGTTGGAAATTCTGGGGATCTTTTAAAAACACAGTTTGGGAAAGAGATAGATAGCCATGATGCTGTAATTAGAGATAATGAAGCACCAGTTAATGAGGTAGCTCATCTATCTGTTTCTTATTTTTGCTTCATGACCCACAAATTATCCTCATCTCCACCTCTCTTCCATAACTTAATTTGACATGCGAATGCCATCATAAAGCTTACTATATGATTTTTGCTCAGTTTTATTATCTCCATTTCTGAGCATAATATAGGTATTTAGTAGTTGGTATCGTGCAATAACAAAATTATGCCTGTCCTTCCTTTTCCAATGAGCAGAAATATGCCAAATATGTTGGCCTCAAGAGAGGTTTCCGGCTTGTGGTTCGTGGAGCTGCTCGCAACATGGTTGAAATTCTCAAGGGAACAAGTATGCTATAATTAATTATTTATGTCTCAAAATTAATTTGCCTCTTCTACTTTTTGAATTTTATCATGAATTTGTGCAAAAGTTAGGATCTCTCCAGTTCGGCATCTTGGTATGCTGGCTTTGAATGCAGTATCTGAGATGTTTCCAATGATCATGAGGGTTATAAATGAGTGGTTGGATGGATTGTTTGTGGATATCAAGAATTAGATGATGTATCAAACATTAGTTTAGTTGAGAAACAGTCTAGATATTATAAAATTAACCAAATTATTGCTTATTGTGGTAATTATTTTGGTATATTTGTGTAAGTTTTATCAGCATTTGAATCATCAGTTTTGCCAATGAAGTAACAATTGTGTATGGAATTACATTTTAGTAGCTACAACTCAACTCAAATGAAACTTTTCTTGCTGTCATTAAATTTTATTTCTTCAGGTTATTGTATAAATTCGTTTTCGCGTGAAGTAATATATTGGATAAGTAATTTATAGAAGAGCATTTCTGATTAGAGATTTCTTTAGCTTTTGTTGTCTTCTAGGAGTTAATTGGCTAGTTGGATAATTCCATATATGACTGGATTAGATGAGCTTGCAGTACAACCCTAGTTGATACCAGACTTGTATTTTACTTCATGAGGGTTCTTGCTTATAATGCTATTTCTCTTGAGAGACTACTTACAAATATCTTTCTTTGCAGCCGATGAGGTGCTTATAATAAAGAGTGTGACTCACAGAGACTTCAATAAAATGATTGAGGTAGGTATTCCAACTGGAATGGAATCTTTATGCTAAACTGGAGACATCTTTGTGCATCATAAAATAACTCTCACAAAGGTTTTCTGTTTAAGTGCTTTGTGATCAACATGACTTGATAAAATTGCAAAAAGCAACAGATGCAAACACTGTCTTGTTTATCCAAAAAGAAAGACAAACTCTACATTTTTTTTGGACTGTCCAGCCAAATAAACATCATTTTTTTTTTTTTTTTTTTGCAGAGTATTCCAAATCCTGTTTACCTTTTTCAAGGGATTGTTTTACGTAGAGGTGCAAAAGGAACTGGAATGAAGTCTATTGAGCTAGCTCTTTCCATGTGTGACATTGTTGATATATATGGTTTTACAGTTGACCCTGGGTATACTGAATGGTAAGTTCAACCATGACATTGCCATATGTGCTTGCAGAACTTGTATGTCCAGCTCTAACATGGTAATTGGAGTATGTGAGATGATTCCGGGTTGTAATTAGTGTGAAGTTCTCATGCAATACTGTTACTCTAGTTCGTGCAAGGTCATCCTAGTTAATTTCAGTGTTTATGTAATATTGAGCCTTTATTTGCCTTGCGTTGGTTTTTATTTTTTCTGTCTTCAGTACAGCTAAGTTTTAAATGTATAGTAATGGATGTTTCCTATATTGTTGTATCTGTGGACCTTTTTGTGGGCCATGCACATGTGGGATGTCTTGTTTCATGGAAAATGTTTCCAAGCTTTTTTTCGAATCATATCTTATGGGAAAGCATTAGAATCATCAAATATTGTTGTGATTATCTTAAAATTTTGTTTACTAGTGGTGTTAGTGGCAAGTGATTGTAGGAAATATGGGTGGTGTTGATGAGTAATGGTGATGGTTAATTATTGCAGAAATTTTCCATGGAAAATCAGAATTCTATTTCCATTTTTAAAATGTGGTAATAAATTTTCTCATTGTCTATTTGCAATTTCTATGGTTGTTAACCACTATTATCAAGGGTTAGCTGCTATTATTGTTTTCCATTATCACTTATCCCTACATGCCAATGATGTCTTCAATTACTATGATAATTTTTTGACAATTGCAAAGTTTTGATTATGATAAATGTTGTAAAAACTCAGGATAATGTCTTTTACTTGGTAGGCTGACTTTCAATGGATGCTCAGTATATTATGTTTTCTTCTTTGTCGCAGGACACGGTACTTCTCTACACCAAGGAAAGGGCATAACCCACTACAAGGACGGGCTTACTATCAGCTTTTAGAGTGCCTCGGTGTATGAATATACAACATTAATAATAGTTGCATACCAAACAAAATTCAATGTGCTGTCTGCTTCATGTATAACAATGCATCTGGTATGTATTGGCAGGTAATCAGGATCCATTCTCCCATGAGATCCCAACGGAAGCAAGATTGGTCAGATGTTCCAAGCCGTGAAATGATAAGCAGAGCCCATGCTGCTGCTCTGCGCTTAAAGAGGAGTCAGGTGGGTCAGGTTGGTGGTCTGGGACAGTTTGGTAGTTGTAAAGTTTGGGGTGATGCCAATCCTGATAATAATGGGCGAGTATCAGGGTCCCCAAAATGAGTGACGCCAGGAAAAATTCCAATTATAATAAATGGGAAATTATGCCTTTCAAGAGTCTAAGGAAGGAAGCACAAGATCATTTTGTTCAGATGGAAGGTGTCTCTCTTTACAAAATGGATGGAAACAGATTGGATGATCTTGTATGTGTGAGGCATTCTCTAAAATCTGACACATAAGAAGCAGCCTCTTCCAAATGCCTCAATACATGTTGCACATATCTAGCTGTGTAGCATGCCCCACCGGTGCTTCAATTCTTCCATTAGAACTTATAGAGATAGGTTTTGTGCCAAAAATTGCCCAAAGGTGCAGGTTGAGTTTCGTAGTGTTGAGTTCTAGTGATTGAGCGCTCCATTTTTATTGAGCTTTGAGGCCAGCAAAGGAGTTCCAGCTGTATTTGTTTTGAGGATAGTTAAAGCAGCAAGAGCCTTGTGTTGGGAGGAACAGGGGGTCAATATTTCATGGACGTAAATGTGCCACTTCCAATTCTGATACCTGTGTGACATAGATGGTCTAGCATTTGTGTGCCTTGGTTCTACATAGTGTATTTATTCAGTTGTTAACCACCTAGTTGAAATGGTGCCAGAGACGGATTAACTTATGGTAAAATACCTTGTGCATAAAAAATTGATTATTTGTTACCTTTTCACATTATACGAAGATATCTGGTAAAACTGCATACAGTTGAGAAATTGAGATTATGTTGGTAAAAGAAGGGGGTTCTCTTCTAGTTGGGTTGTAGCACTCAGCATGTTTTTAAGTGTTGGCATAATCTGAAGTTCAATTATTTTGCTAATGTTCTTCATCCTATATGCCTAATTCCACCATGAAAATCTGGATTACTTATTCTTTGAGACAGCCATGATCTCAACTGGCTTGGGTGGTTAATTTAGCTCTTTGAACAGTGAAGTACCATCACAAGTAAAAGGCCAAAGTATGATCCTCTTGACTCCAATGTCTCAAGAGGTCGAGTTGATTGTATTTGTATTTTGATTTTACATGTTTGCTTCAACTGCATGCTTGATTTTGTCTTGGCCACCTTTCTTTTGACATCTTACTAATTTTGGAAATC
The DNA here is from genome assembly GCA_024138025.1 of Combretum micranthum. Classification (NCBI taxonomy): domain Eukaryota; kingdom Viridiplantae; phylum Streptophyta; class Magnoliopsida; order Myrtales; family Combretaceae; genus Combretum; species Combretum micranthum. The sequence goes on along the minus strand of JAMXBD010000191.1, from coordinate 380,567 downwards.
CAGTTAATCTGTTGCATATTCGCATAATGGAAAATGCTAGTAAAGAGAGTCTCTTCCCCATTGCTAATTCAGACCCACCTCCAGAATAACATTTCAAAAACAAACTGAGCTATAGTTAACTTTGACCTTACATGTTTGAGATAAATAATTATTGAAGGAAGGAAGGAACTTGGCCATTAGCTATTATTTTGGGATTAAGGAAGGAAAATTTCCTGTAGACATATCCAATGATTTTGGTCTTGATTTTGAGAAATCGTCAAAGTTGTGAAATAGTTCTCCATGAGTTTTAGTCACATTGCCGTCTGCTGGCTGTAAAACTTATGGGCTAAAGTGAGTTGCCCATGAGATTAGTGGTTAGAATGAGTGGGTATATGATCATTGGAATCTTTAATGTATATCGTATTTATAGATGAAGGTTCTAAAATTTGAAACAATCTTACGGTTAAGCTGTCCGATAATTTATATTTTATAAAACCATCAGATTCTAAGTAATTTGGGAACTAATTTTTGATTTAGAATGTTATAATTACCCCAAAATCATGTTATTTGATAAATTACCTTGAATACTTATATGATAAGTTTCAATATAATAACCAAGATAACAACAAAGCTGACTTAAATTGGACGTGAAGATACATTTGATTGGTTGGTAGGGATGTTTGACCTAAAATATGGATTACAGTTAGGCTGGCTTTTTTGGATTTCTTTACAGCCGTGATTATTTTTTACCCCGGTAATCTACAACCGTAAAATTTTGTCGTATCATCAATGTTTCTTTTGCAAGTTGGGTTATAGCGTCCCGCACGTCAAGATTTATAATAAAAGTGTTGCATTAGGTATTTAAATTTTAGTTGATTTTTTAATTAACTAATTGACTTTTAAAATTGTCAAATTTAGTATACAATGAGCTTTTTAAACTTATCCACACTACTCTATCAACTCCCATTGGATTAATCTATTCAGTTGCTTTTTAGGACAATCATAATATGTATGTCTTAGACGATTATTTTAATAAGGACATTCCACTTAATCTATATAAGTTTTCTCATCATTATATATTCTTGTGTTACTGTTAACCACACCATGTAAAATGGCATTCATGTCACCCACAGATGTTTTAAATGATATAGTTTTATTGGAACAATTTTTGGGGATTCTTAACTGCCCATAATTGGTAGAAAAAACTAACTACATGTATGGCTTTAAATGAAGTTAACCTAACCATGAAAGTACAACCAGGTACATCAAATTGGAATAGTCAAATGAAACTTCGTTTGAAATTGGGATATCAAATGTAGTATTGTTACAATATAAAATTTCCTATAAATGAAATTATACTATATATAGAGAATATGTTATAAGTTTCAATGCTTAGTCCTAAATATATCCCTACATGATCACACCTAATTCCTAAACATCTTTTCTACAATAATTTCTCTAGCTGTGATATCTAGTGGAGTGACGACCATATTTGCCGAAAAAGGAAAAAACCAAAATAAATTCCTCGTCCAACAGAGGTTTGTCTTATAATGTGTCTATCTCGTTTACACCTCATTCAAGATATTTATTTCAATAGTGGGAAGAGTAGAAATTTCCAAGACAGCCATAAATATCTCCGGTCTGATTGGAACCCTCTAAAAACTTGTCCATTTCTCATATGGCCTTAGAGATACGACCAACCCTTATCCAAACTCACAAAATATCTTTGCTTTTAAAACGACCAACTAGCTATAAATGAAGGCCTCAGTTGTTGTTATCTCCTAATTGCAGCAACCCATTTTATCCAAAAAATTAATTGGAAGCAAACCAATATCCTTCAAAATGCAGGCAGCTTTGAGCATGGCACCACCCGTCCTCCCCGTTACACCACCCAAAAACCCGGTCCAGCTGGCTAGTCCTCTAAGGCCAACCGCTGCTCATATCAGCCGGGGCTCCCGGATCAAAGTGGCTGCAGCATCTGTGAATTACAACTCCCCAAACTCGTAAGCCCAGCTATATATAATTCTTGTGCTGAATTGTATTACTCATTTATTCCTTCTCTTGACCATGCTCATCACTTAAGATTAACTTCTTGCAACATCTGTTCTTTTCAGAGTATTTCCTGCAGAAGCCTGTGATGTAGTTGGTGGAGAAGCATGTTTAGCAGACGTTTATCCTGAAGTGAAGCTTCAACCCGAGGCCAGAATCAACCCTGCGATAAACACAGCTGTTGAATCCATTGACAGAGAGTACATGGACTATGATAGTCCGAAAACGTATGATGTTTTCATTGATTTTCAGTTCTATATTGTATATTTTCTGCCTTGTTCAGGACTAAACAAAAACTTTTTTCTTGGCAGTGTCTTCCCAGCAGAGGCTTGTGATGATCTTGGCGGCGAGTTCTGTGAGCAGCCATACCAGAGTGGTGTTTACTAGAATAACGAAAAGATGCTTTGTCTAGCAACATGAGAGATCTTTTTAGCTTAAGACAGTTTTATGTATATAGTAAACTCCTGTATGAGATATACTTATTAATTTTACAAGCAGCACACATTTTGTATGGCAATCTTGCAAATTTAAGTTCTGTAAAATGATAACTCCAGCAGGGAATTTTCGAACTAGGATTGGTAATAAAATCGTTTCCTAGCAACAATTCCGGATAGGCAGTGCTAAAACTGATGAGCATGACATTGTCAAAACACTTGCCCTCATGTACCTTGTTGAGGATCCAAGGCGATTGCATATTATGTATGTAACAATTAGTCAAAAGCGAGGGGCATCCTAGGACCTTGAAAGATCTGAATAAACCCCTCAGGAACCATTTTGAAGTCCTAGGGACATTGGCAAAACTCGATCAGTACCTGATGCTGCAGCTTTACTGCAGAAATGAATACATTCAACAAGTAAGGATTAATCTAATCAAGAACCCCTAGGGAAAAAAAAAAAAAATAAAAATAAAGAACGCCCAAGGACCTCTCTCATAGCAGAAGACCTGAAGCATTAACCACGACTCAAATTTCCTTTCCTTAACTGCAAAAGCCAAAAGAAATTCTCCAGGATAACCTCATAACTAGCATGTAAAACAAGAACAGAGCTAGCTCCAGTCCATCTAAGTAAACGCCTAATGAAACCTTAGTTTTAAACAACCAAGCCTTAAAACCATTATTAATTGCCTATGTAATTCAATCCAAGCCACGGTATCCGTCATTATATAATATGCCATTGTATCTCCACCCAACACCGAGTTCAATCCATGATGAGGACAATGCTACTAATAGTGCATATAAGTTTCAAGATAAAACCGATTCCATACTACTCACCTTGTCGCTTGGGTAAGCAGAACATACATTTACCACAAAAACCATGGCCAGCAACACAATGTTGTATAAATTGCACGATTCTTCAACTGCAAGGCCGAATATTGAACTGCAGACATAGTGCTTGCAATCCAAGTACAAAAGAAACCCCAGAATGAAAGGGACCAATGCTTAATAATCAACATTACTAAGTTTCTACTTCCTATACTCACACAAGTACGCGGTACGGTAAAAATAAATCTCTGTGACTTCAGTTTCAGATTAACCTACTATCTACACATAAGACATACTGCAGAAAGAAGAATCATACCATCCTCATCAGATGTATAAAAATATACTAGATAGCCTCCTAAACCAACACAAACATCCAATCATATCCCAAATTGGATCAAGAAACAGCATATAAGCAATACAACAAAAAGTTCGTATCTAACTTGAAATCATTTGATAAAATTATTTATGACGCTAATCAGTCATATCCATGTATAACAGATACACTTGCAGGGTGCATGACCTTCAAATAGTAACAATGAAGAAATCCCATGTCCTTCGATCTGGCAACCAACACTACCGCAGCGGGCGAGGAGCCACTAAACACAATGAATTATGATCAACACCTTGCACCCACTACCTTGCTATTGGTTAGTAATCACAACAGCTCTAGATTGCTGCAGTACTACTGGATTGAAAAATTTGTTGCCCTGAGCAGATAAACTTTCTAAAAAGCATTCAACACGGAATAAATTCCCAGATAAACAAAAAATTGCAAACTGCTGAGCAATATGATAAATTGATGACAAACCCTAGATTGGAAAAAACACTCATTTCTACTATATATAGCATATTTTGGCAACATTAGATCCAAAACCAAAATTCCCTCTTCAAAACATATGATAAAACAATGAACAAAAAGCTACAAATCGCATCAAAATTCAAAAAGCCCTAATTTTTCTTCTTATTAACCAACTCATCAGGAACAACTTTAAGCAACTTCCTCTGCTTAGACTTAGCAATCTTCTTCAAAGTATTAGGGTTCGTAATCTTCTGAAGCTTCGTCCCCGACTTCAATATATTCTCTTGCTTCTTCTTCTCTCTCTCCTCTCTCTTCTTCCTCTTCTCCACCTTATTCATCCTTATCGTCTCCTTCAACTCCGTCATTCTCTCCTTATATGCTCTCTTTATCTCCTTCTGTCTCGCTCTCTCCTCGAACGTCGTCCTCCTCACGCTCACTTGCCTCGCTGACGCACGATGCTTCCTTGGCTGCTTCCACTTCCTTCCTGAGACCTTTCCGACAATCACGCCGTCGTAGGTAGGGTTTCCGAACACGGGCTTATCAGGATTCTCCGAAGAAGGGATAGCTGATCGCTTTGACGGTGGAGGGATGGTGCCGGCGTCGATTTCCATGGCGATGTCGGTTGTGGCGGCGGAGGCGAAGGGAGTAGCAGCTTCCTCGCGCTTGCGCTTGTAGGTTTTGCCACCGAAGCCTTCATCGAGGGAACGGAAGTCGATCGTGCAAGCCATTGATGGGGCTTCAGTGGAAGCCCTAGGGTTGGAGTTAGGGCAAGGGTTAGGGTTAGGGTTAGGGTTTTGGAAGATAAAAGAATCCTGCATTTATATATAGCTATTGGATAGAAATATTTCATATTAATATTCTATTAATTTTTTTTTTTTGGCCAACAATAATATTCTATTAATTATTTGTGTGGCTTTTACAGTAGTTTTGTTATTTTATTGTTATTACTATCTTTATACTTATTGAGGGATATTTTTTGTCTCTCTCTCTCTCTCTTTTTTTTTTAATTTTGTTGAGATGTAAAATCTACAACTAGTTTTTTTTTTTTTTTTTGCATTTATAACATGCATTATACTATTTAGAACATCACAAGTAATAAAATAATTTTTAAAATTAGTAGATTATAGATGAGATTTTTATACTTTAAAAAAAATCACATCTTAGAAAAATAATTTTAGCATTCTTTTAAATTGCATATGGTAAATACAATTTTACAATGGTAAAATAGAAATTTAATTTAAATTGTAATTTTGTGTTGTATATGCGAAAGCATGATTATATCTTATTGCAAATAAACCAGAAAAATAAATGTAAGATATTTTTTCAGTATAAATTTCAGAAGAAACTAATTCTTAAAAATACAAAGAAAAATTGAATTGCTTAATCTAGTACATAATGACATATGTGGTGTTATGACAAGAAGAGGAAACCCATATTATGTATATGTATCAATTAGTCTTGTTTACAAGGGTGAGAGAAAAACCGATCAAATGAAATTAATATGTAAACTAAATCAAACCAATTTGAAAATATGATTTTTTTAAAAAAAATTGGTTTAGAAAATTTTTAATTTATAAATTTATAGTTGTTTTAGAGGGATAAATTGAATCAATCCATAAAATGAAATCAAATCATTTTAAAAATATATATAAATAGTATTATTTATAACTATATTTTTTTTTATTATAATTGATTAAAGGTTACAAATGTTCTTATGGCTTTATTATAATATTCATTATTTGATGAATATTAGTTAATATTAGTTTAAAATTATTTTTTTAGGTACAAGATATATTTTGCTAGCGGATCACTTTTACTCATAGACAACTTTTATTAGTTGATGATGTTTTTTTTAAGCAAATTTTGTTGGTAGATGATTGAATGGATAGTCTTATAGAGGATTAACAATTATAGTTTGCTATGTATTAGTTAGTAAATGCATTTTGTTCATAGATGACTATTTGGTGATTGAATGATTTTATGAAAAATTATAAATTATGAATGTGATGGATTTACAGAGTATTTTGTTGCGATTTGCAATTCGAACTTTGTATAGTGATCTAAATTTTTAAGTACACACATAAATGTATAGAATTAGAGTAAAGATTTTTATTTTCTAATTAAAATTTTGATTTTAATCTGTAATTTGAATTGAACCAAGTCATTATTTAATGGTTTGGAAATTTTCTAATTAAAACAAACCACTATTTAATGGTTTAGTTTGGAATGAAAATAAATTAAATAAAAAATTATGTTTTGGTTAAGTTTTTTGTAAAAACAAACTAAACTTATCAATGCCTACTAGAGCTGTGCAAATAGGTTATGCGGGCCAACCCACTCTACTTACTTCAATCCGCAGGTTATGTGAGCCAGCTCGCTTTGGCCTGATTTATAATGCAGGCCAAAATTTTTAGCCCAACCTGCCTCGTACAGGTTAATGGATTAAACGAACTAGCCTGCAAACCCGTTTTAATGCCTATCCCTAATTGAGGAGGAAAAGAAACAAAAGTACATTTACTAAATTGGACTTAGATGGAGTTTGTTTGAGTTAGATCTAAGATTTGGTTTGACTTAACATAAATGGGTTTAGACCTAGGGATTAACTTAGGTGTGTGATTAGCTGTGCTTGGTGGTTCATGGGTCTCACTTGCCACCAACATTGACTTGCCATACCTACTAGGTTTAACCCAAAGGAAATAATTATAAGTAAATAAGAATAAACATGTGGATAATAAAAATTCATTACATATCTATAACATTTAATGTATTGTTATTAGCAACACCAAAAATAAACACAAGAAAGTAATAATAATTGTTAACCCTACAACAAAAAATGAATATATTTATATATAAATAAATGCATGTCATAAATAATTAAAAACAAAATTAGGTTAAAGGCTATGTTTCTTTTACGCTCAGTTGTTGTTTAAGTTTAAAATTTTACTTGTTTAGAATTAAATTTATTATTATTATTTTTTAATTATGTAAAAAAAATTAAAGTTGATAAATTCCAGGGTTTGGAATTGGATCAAGAACCAATGATTCCCTTGAACCAAATCATCTTGGCCTTAACTGGTTCTACTTCTTGGTCCATGTTGATTGCACCTATGAATTGGCAATTCTAAACTGGTTCCTAGTCGATTCAAACTTGTGTTGATCTCGTTTATTTTATTATAATAGCTATTCTATTATAATTTTATTTATTATAAAAAGTTATTATGATGTTTAATTAATGTATTAGCGATTCTATAAGAAATCTGTATCATAAAGAATATCACTAGTCATTCTTTACTTAACTTATGAATTAAAATTTAATGCTAGAATTGACTTTTTCCCAAAATAATTTTATTCAAATAAAAAATATAAAAATAAAAATTTTATTACAGTTTTATTCTATTATTTGGTAATAGTAATTCTATTACAATTTTATTCTTTCAATGAAATGAACAAGCAATAACCTTACTTGATAGTAAGCTTTAAAAAAAAATTATATATATATATATATATATCCTAAATGTAAATTTTATCTCTTTGGTTATATTGTGTTTGAATATTAAAAAAAAAGATAGAAATGAATGGAAATATAAAAAAATCTCTAAAATTATCTTTACTTCAAGTTTCTCTCATTTAGAAAAAAATAACATTCGACTTTTAAAATAATATAATAATTTTTATGTTAAGTATTTTAATGGTGCAATCACGGTTTAATATGAATTCTAGTGGTTAAATAACCGAAATAATGGTTTCATTAAGGAAGGGACAAGGCTATAATTTTCCTAAGAAGAAAAAGTAAAGATTAGTTTTTTCTAAAAGACATTCCATTTCTTTACATTCTATTTTGCTACATCAATTAAACAAAGGCAATTTAAAAATAAGATGCATCTACCTATAATTCCCTTTTTTTTTAATCACAATTCTCGAGATTAATTTTTGTTTATCCATCAATTTGAAAAAATTATACAAATGAAAAAATCGATTACCTAATGCTATCGTTGTATCATATGTTCAAGATGCAATATTGAAATTTTATTGATATTACATGTCCAATATACGATAAGGATGTTCATGGTTTGGTTTGGTTTAGGGGTTGAACCAAACCGAGTCGTATTCAAAACGATTCGGTTCAAATCCTTAATGAACCGAACTACTTCACGTGCGGTTCGATTTGGTTCGGTTCAGTTTGAACTACTTTAAAAGATTTAGTTCTAATAAATAATATTAATAGTCATTTGAGTTCGCAAGAAAAAAAATGTTTAGTTTGAGAAATGTTGCACAAAAATTAAAGTCACTTATCATTATATCAAGTCATATATTTAAAAATTTCAAAAACATATATTATCCTGTTTTAAAAATATTTTTCTACGTGAATTTAAAACAACATATATTTTTAATAAATCTATAACACTAACTAAAAAAATTAGTCTTTTGAATTAATTTCATATTTACTTATAATATTCTTTTTTTATAATGTATTTAAATTTTTATTGTACTAATTAGTTTAAAATTCTAAATTATCTTAGTGTTGTTGGTTGTAAATGATGCAACCTAGTATAAAACTTGCTCTTGTAAATGTATTCCATGATAAGAATTTTGCATTTTGTTGAATTAATCTTAGAGCAATATAAGTCTTAATATGTAATGCTCAAGAGTTATAAATAAATAAAATGACTCTTTTTTTTATTTCTTTTAATGTGAAGTAGTTCGGTTTGGATTCAAACTGTTTGATTCGGTTTGACCTTTCGAATCAAACTGTAACCGTTAGGCTTTTTCTGAATCGAACCGCAAACCGAACCAAAATATAAAATAATCGCATTTTTTGATTCGATTCAGTTCAATGAATAGCCCTAATATGCGATAGGTGCATCACATGTCCAACATATGATACACTTGTATATCGCATCTTGCATGCATGCACTGCTTATGCAACATGCGATATTCACACATATCCAAAATGTGATATAGTAATGTAATCAAATTGTGTATCACATCTGGCACAGGCGATAAACATGAGTATCAATATATATCTTCTATCCAAGATGCGATATAGTAATGGTATTTAAATAATTATTTTTGTTTATATTATATTTTCGTAATTTTTTTTCCAAGAACAGTACACAAGTGTATCACCCCAACATTCCCATTAGACCCTTCCGATTGAGTTTGGAGATAACGACGGAATATGGGCGTGCGCATGCCCCTCTATATTTGAACAGCTATAAGGTGCATAGACACACCTTTGAATAAGGTTACTAGTGTTCGACACTATGTAAGACACGAGGAATATGGGACGTGTATCCAGCGCTTTGGGCAACATGGGAGGGATATGTGCCTAACACAAGAGAGCGAAAAATTCACCCTACAGTAAATTATATATCAATGACCTAGTTTTTCTTTTTCTTTTACTTTTTTTTTTTTGTTGAACTTAAATATTAATGAACTAGTTAAATGAATTGTTTTCCTCCTCCCAGGAAGCACTTGGAATTGGAGCAAAAATCTCCCTTGCAATAAATAATGTTACACACGGCTAGTTTGTTGTACGAGCAAAATCATACTCTTTTATGTGTGAAAATAGATCGTCAATTATGTAATATATAATGCAGATCTTGTACTTGAAATAAAAAAGAAGAATGAAATAAAATTATGGTGTTCATTATAAGCACGTCCGTGATCTTCACTGTCATACACCTAATTTTATTTTAATGGTTATTTTTGAAAGATTGTAACTATGCACATACATCCAAATATTCTTTCAAGTATGGTTTGATATTTGGATATTTCCTATTCAAGTATCAAGACTTACTCAAATCCCAAAGCAAACTTAGAGTAGGAGCGTAAATTCTCTAAAGAAAACGATTTTATTCGTGCCTTTAAATTTATCTTTGTTTTTAATTTCATCAAACCAAATTTACAATATTCTATGAATTGTTTATTTTCACCAATCATACTTTTTTCTTAACACTATGTGCTCCTAATTGAACTCTGGAAGGCTGCTTTCAAAAAAAGCTGAATGGAGAGCCCGAATGCACTGCTCTGCTTCGCTATCATTCACAATCAGTGAGATATTCACCTGTGTGACCGCCGGCAGGAACAGATTCAGTTAACAATGCAATAACCAATGATTACAACATTGCATAACATAACAAATATGATCTAAACTATCTCAAGAGTGGGTGGCTAAAGACCAAGAAGTGGAAGCCTGATTCACTAGCTTTTGCTGGATTCTATCGGTGGCGTTTGATTACCAATAAAATTTTGGCATGTGAGCAGTCTATTAATAATATGTAGTACCAATAAATCGTTTTTCTGCATTTTATGCATTTTTGTGGTAGTTACAACTAAAAACTTTTTATAGGTATGTCATGTAGCTATGGGATAAGATGCATTCCCAGATTAATATATCCGTATCCCTAGTGCAAAATGAACATGAAGGGCTTGTCAGTTGTCAGTCAATACCTTTGATGCGCCTTGAGATATCATCTGGATATTGACTCCACTGGTCCGAAGAACGTTAAATGCCTGGCAGAACATTACCAAAAAATTAGTTCACAGAGAAGAAAAAAATTAGATCATACTGGCCTAACATTCCTGGAGTACAACCATGGAGGGACAGTGGCAGGAGGCAACAAGGGATTACATGAACCTAAACTAGTGAGTGGAGACATAGAAAATACCTTCTCTAATATCAATGATGACCTCTGAACATTCCCAATGAGGGATATGATGGATCGGTGCTGTAGAAGATTGACAACAGCAATTTTCTCTAGTTCTTCCACAAGATGGTCAAGCTCCTGATCAAGAAATTTAAAGCATCAAACTAGCAATAGAAACTAAGGTGCAAATAAACCAAGCCAGTTCACAAACTACTCAAGTTCAGCTCGATGTTTACTTGAGTTTAATTTGAAAATAATTTGATCGAACTTGAATTCGAGCTATTCAAATAATCTATCGAGTCAAACTTGAGCTTTTCATATTTAGCTTGATTAACTTGTGAGTTTATTCGAGCTTGAGTCAAGTATAAATGTTAATCGAATTTGAATCAAGCTAAAGTATTAATATTATTTAAAGTAGAATTAAAAATATATATTTTTAAAAGATCGAGCCTAAATCAGTTTAATCTAGTTGAACCCGAGATTATATAATGTTATTTCAAGCCAAATTCGAGTTTAAAATTTTAAGCTCGATCAACCTCGAATTGAGCTTGAGTTTTGAAATTTTGAGTCGAACTCAAATTCAAACTTAGCACTGTATCACCTCGATTTGAATTGTTTGCAGCCCTAATAGAAGTATTGAGATGAGAAGAGAGTGCAAAATAACTTGCTATAAATGCTGACATTAAGCACTGATACATTCTCACAAGTGCATATTTAAATTTGATTTGAACATGTCACCTCCACCGTAAGAAGCATTTATCTGGGTGCATGACATTATGCAATTACATACAAATCCATGAAAAGATGGTTATAGAAAGCATCCACTGTGATTACTCTTAGAGCATATCTATAAATACTTCGACATGGGGTGTAGGACATACATTTTCCTGCTGCATCAGCTCCTTGCTCCATAGTTTTGATGGATCCAATGTCAAAGATATACTGACTTCACTAGTAGCCACAACATCAACTGATATGCCCAGATCTTCAAAAATCGAAAAAACCTGTACAAAAAAGAAAGAGATAAACATCAGCAGTTAATGTCAAAGAGGATGAGGAGCAAAGCAACCAACAAATTAACTTGCCTTTGCTAGAAAACCAAATTGACCAAGCATTCTAGTACTGACAATATCCAACATTGTGGCATTCCGCTTCAAGACAACGCTGGTTAAAACTGCCTGGAGTTAGGAGATTTGCACCTTTTTAACATTCCCATTATGACATATCCTCTTAGAAATAATGCTGATAAAACAGACCTTGCTCATATCCCTTGACTTGGTAATCAGAGTGCCAGGAGCACTAGGATTGTAGGAATTCTTTACCCTAACAGGAATGTCACCCTCTCTAGCAGGCCTCATGGACTGAGGATGAAGAACCTGACAAGACGACATAACTTGGTAGAAGCACATTCTGTGAAGAACTTTTATGCCTTTGCCAAATCATGCTTGACAGAACTTGCCTTCCCCATTTTCTGGGGCTAATTACTTGTGTCATCTGTGTTTTTGGCTCAACATATTACTTTCTGATTAACTTAAGGCCTGTTTGTTTCGAGCAAAAATAGTTATAATAAAAAAAGTTTTTCCTTGAAAAAGTTTTCTTGAAAAATAACATATTTTTAAATGTTTGGCTAATTTTATAAAAATAGTTTTCCTTTATTTGTACAATTTTAAGGTAAATCATATATTTTAAGTATAAAAAATAAAAAAAAGAAAAATATTTAAAAAATGAATAATAAATGTCTTTTGATAGTAATGATTGATAAATGAGCCCGTAAATCTTGCAAAAATGATTTACTCATTTATATCTCATAAGTTGTTTTCCAAAAATATAGGTGGGATTTTTTTCTTAAACAAACATAGAAAAATAAAAAGACATTTTTGTGAAAAACGTTTTCATTAAAAATATTTAAAAAAATGAATAATAAATGTTTTAGATAGTAGTGATTGATAGATGAGCCAATAAATCGATGCAAAAATGATTTACTCATTTATATCCCATAAGTTGTTTTCCAAAAATATAAGTTATGAGCGAGTCTATGTTTTCCAAAATAAGGGAAAATGTTTTTCATTAATTGTGTGATTTTTTTTTAAACAAACGTGGAAAAATGAAAAGACATTTTTGTGAAAAACATTTTCATTAAAACAAATAAGATAACTTTAACCTGAAATGACCTCAAGATGAAAGGCTAATACAAAGCTACCTCATCGTGACATCTTTTATCATCTTCTTTAACCTATAAACTGCTCAAATAACCCAGAGGGCAGGCCATGAACCAAACTACAGAATTGCCAGAAAACATAAAACTTCTCACTGGATGGATAGCTAGCATGATTTGCACACTTTAGAGTGACTAGACCATACCTGTGCGCCAAAATATGCAAGTTCAGCTGCCTCATCAAATGTTAAGCATGGGACAGGTTCTGCATTTTGGTGTATGTTGGGATCGCATGTCAAAACACCATCAACATCTTTCCACACCTGCGACAACAATTGGCACCTTTTGTTTAGTTGGGTAAGAAGTGCACAACTGCACATCTTAATTATGCTCAGAGAAAACATATTCACATATATCCTACTTTTATTTGTACAGATGCATATATATTCATTTTAGCGAGGATACACAAGGGAACATTACTAAGCAAATTTTAGAAGCCTATGCATCAGAATTATGATGGACCTGGATCTCTTGCAATCCTAATGCTTTCCCAATTGTTGTGGCTGTCAAATCGCTGCCACCTCTTCCAAGTGTAGTGATTGCGCCAGATCTGCAGCCCTACAGACAATGCTACAAATGGTTTTACTCCAATAACAATGTATGGACTTGTTATTGTTAAGAAAAAAAAAGAACTCCCTGTTTTATAAATCAGACCATCAGCCCCATTATACCTTTCCAAGGAAACCTGTTACAATTGGTACTGCAGGATCTGTGGTCCAATCATCAAATAATTTCTTTGCAACAGCTGGATAAGTTGCTTCCAGAATATCAGCATTAGTGAAATCATCAGTGGTTATCATTCCGATAGCAAAGGCATCGTACTGCACAGCAATATATCTGCATTATATTGCTTGAATGGGGGCAAACAAATCTATAATAAGAACTAATAGATGATGGAAACAAATTTATATATCATTCTATCAATCTCTTATTATTGTTCATTTGTTCTCAAAGAGTTACATCAAAAATATAGGGGAACAGCATACTTGGCGAGCCTTGACACCAATTTTGTTTAAATATGCTGCAAAAATCCTTGTAGACATGCACTCGCCAAATGATACCAAGTAATCTTTTGTCCGTGGAGTCAGCTCTTTCATCATAGAAATTCCCTTCAATAGTTGTTCCAATTCTTCTAAATGTGCTGCAGAGGATTTTTATAAATACATCAAAAAAAATAAAAAGCAATTCAGGTCCTAAAATGCTGGCATGATGTAAAAGAGAACCAAACAAAAAATTGAGCTGCTGCTTTTCTTTTGATTTGGCATGCACATATGAAATGATTATGGGTACAGAAGAAGAGATCTTTTACTTCAATGTTAGGGCTGCTTTAAAGAGTAGGATCATTAAGAAAGACATCATTGCTTAATATACTTTTAACTCCATGTCTATTAATTGACCACCCTCACTTATAACGAGATCTCAAAGTTGGGCTTTCATGGAGAAGAACACAAAATGAGCATGACCAGATGGCAACAACAAAGTTAAAAATTTGTTGTCTATTAGATTGCTGAAATGTGACTCCCAAATTGATGGTTTTCTTCCTGATACAGAAAAATATCTTACATGTACACATAACAAGAACAGGACTGCCAGATTAGCTAGACCAATACTATTTGCCTCTTGTGAAATTTCCATTACACAAGAAACTCGTACCTCATGCATGAAAGTTGAACACACAAATACCTTTTCAGTTGTCATTGTGGAAGTGCTCAAGCACTGTGATTCCTAATGAACTTCCTTTAATGAGAAGGATGTGTCAAACACATAACGGAAACACTAGCCAATAATCAAAAGGAAGGAACCAAAACACCAGGACTCGAGAGATAATTAGGAACTCACACGAAATTGTAGATATTTCTACTCCCAGTTCATCCACAGTTCTGTATATCAAACAAGTTGCAGCTGAGACCTGATATCAAATTAAGCTCTCGCCAAATTCACAGAGGTTAAAAAAACTTATACACTACCTATGGTGCAGCTCTTTTATAAAGCTTAATTCCTCAATACATGAAACATTGTCAACGCCACACTTCACAGCCTTTTCTCCAGCCTGATATTGGCATGTTATATTGGATAAAAACTCCTTAAGTAAATAATATTTAGAATAAAGACAAATTTTATAAAAGACAAAAAAAAAATTTACGGAAATCCAGTAAAGAAATTTAGAATGAATACCATTAGAAGCTTATTTGTCGTCTTTCCCATTGCAGACAGAACAATAATAGGCCTCTCATTGGGAAAACTAAGAATAAGATCAGCAATTTCTCGCATCCTATCTGCTGAGGCAACTGATGAACCACCAAACTTCATGACGCATGTTAAATAATTCTCAACAGTGTCAAAATTTTGACTGTCGGTGTCATTCCTTTCTAGTAGATCAACATACACACACTGGCTATTTACTTTCAATGCACTGGTTCTACATGACTTTACAATCACTCTACTTGACGGAGAACTCAAAGAAACAAAAGTTGGGTAATGAAGCTTGTGAAGCCATAAAGACTTTTGCCTTATGGATATTCCCGAAACAACAGAGAGAGGAGTTTTGACACCAAAAACCTGTGATGACATTGTCCCACCAAGTAAAGTCGTCTAATTATACTGGTTATCTTATGGACAAACAATATTCCTCAACTTGAACTTAGCAAACAATAGACTTCAAAATTGCCTATAATCTTGAACTCAATCTCACAATCTGCAAAACTCCACAGCAAAGGAAAAATCATTATTTAGAATGCAGCAATGTATTTCAATCAAGCATGAGGTGTAGGATGATTTTATAATTTACATGATATGATTAATTCATCATTATCAATTTCAGAATCTTCGAACTTTATGATTTTCACAATAAATAAACGGATAAGATGCGTACCTCTATCCATAACTATAATATTGCATTGAATCCAATGAACAAGACAGTTTTAATTTTTTAATAGATACCTTATTCCCCTAATCTAATCTTATTTCTCGAAGAGAGTATAGTTTCTCTCTCTTATCTTTTTAATTTGTGATGAAGTGATTATGAAAAATGTGAGAATTATATTTTTTCCTTTAGTTTTTACTTATATATATAAAAAGAGAGAGAGGACCATACGGTCCATACTTCTTCATGAACCATTAATGGATACCTCTATGAAGACATTCTATTACGAAAAGTCATGTTATTTAAATTAAAAATCACGACTTTTTTTAATAAAGGTTAGATATTGGGTTATAAATTCTAACATTCTCCCACCTGGCCCATATATGTTTCTTAATAAGTTAGAATAAATAATATTATTCTAAGTCTTCATTATATTTATTGTACCTTTATATCGCATTATGAAATTAAAAATTAATTAGAATCATGGCGGTTGTACGTCATTATCTCGACATAATCCCTTCCATGTACTACATAATCAATTCGTAATTTAAACATAACTTAGTGAAGAGATAAATAAAGGTCTTCCTTTAATGTCTTTATAATAAAAACAATTCCTATTAACATAATTCTATTTCAATCATATATACAATATAGAAAATAGGAAATTTTATAAACATTATAATTGAACTCAAGAGTATCATACAAACAAATACAATAATGTTTAACTAGGACTTCCTATAATGCCCATTCTTTCAATATGCTCTGTAAAATATTGGGCAGTGATCCTTTTGTTAATAGATTTGCAATCATCGGTTTGGTGCTAATATGTTCAATTAACACTCTTCGTTTTTTAACTTCTTATTTCATGACTAAGTATTTGATTTATATGTGTTTAGCACCCTTTAAATACTTGTTTGTTCTTTGATAAGGAGATTGTTGTAGAGTTAGTACAGTAAATCTTTAGCGGCTTACAAATAGCGTCGATAACTTAAAGCTCTGAAATAAAATTCCACAATCATAATCATTAATTATGGCTTCAAAGCAAACCACAAATTCTATTTTCATAATCAATGCAGTAATGATAAAATGCTTCGCTCTTTTTCATGAGATTTCCCCTTCAACTAATAGGAATAGGTAATCAAATGTGAATTTTCTTGTATTAACACATTTACCTTAATTTGAATCTAAATAATCAATCACCTCTAATTGATTGGACCTTCTATGAGTGGGCATATAGTCCTTCGTTACTTGCAAGTATCTCAGCACAAAAACTAATGTCAGATCTAGTACAAGTTTGAAGATAAATCAAACTCACAACAATAGATGTATAAGGAATTCTTAATTTGTTCCCGTTCCAAATAATTCTTTGGACATTACATATAGCCCAACTCTTATCTCATTTCTAAATTGGAATTATGGCTATTAAACAATTGTCCATCATAAACCTTTCTAGAACTTTATTTATATAACCTTCTTGGGATAAGTCTAACAATTCTTATGATCCAACACAAAATATTTTAATTACTATCATATTTGTTGGCTCTCCCATATCTTTCATCTTAAATCCCTTTAAATAATAAAAAATTGGTTCCATGTAATAAACCAAGATTAATAACAGCAATAAAAATATATCAACATATAGGACTAAGAAAACAAGCTTGCTTCCATTAACCTTCATTTATATACATTGATCAACGTGTTTTCTTAGAAACCAAAAGAAGTTACGGTATCATCAAACTTAAAATACCATTGACGAGAAGTTTGTTTAAGTCTATACATTGACTTCTTAAGTTTGCACACCATATGTTCCTTTCCTTTAGTTGAGAAGCCTTCGGGTTGGTTCATATAAACCTCTTTTTCCAAATCTTCATTAAGAAAGGTGGCCTTAACATGCTTTTGGTATAGCTTTAAATCATAATGAGCAACCAAAGCCACAATGATCCTATGCTAAGTCCTAACTCTTGTGAATAAACTACATAATCAATAGGAATAGTGGATTTTCTCTCTCATTGAAACCTTCTTAATAATATTTCCTATGGTTCCTCTACTGTAAGGTTACCATTTATAACCTCATGATGTGTTTGATCCGTTCCTTGTTATTCTTCACTTTGGCAAAGATCTATAGCATTAGGATCAATTAGCTTAAAAGGTAAAAGTATAGGAACTTCTACTCTTAACTTTTTTAATGCACATGTCATGTTGTTTTTTACTCTCACTAATTTCACCATTTTCAATGAAATTGGCATTTCCAGTTTCAACAATTCTTATACTATGATTAGGACAATAAAACCTAAATCCTTTGAACTTTTCACGATATCATATGAAGAATCTACTAAACGTTCAAAAGTCTAATTTCTTTTCTTGTGGATTATAAATCCTTACTTCTGTAGGAGAACCCTACACATGTAGGTGTCTCAAACAAAGTTTCCTTCCCGTCCACAGTTCACAAGGGGTCTTTGAAACTACCTTACTAGGAATCCTGTTTAATAAATATATTGCGGTTTTCAAGGCATAAACCCACATGGATATAAGTAAAGACAAATGACTTAACATACTCCTAACCATGTTCAATAATGTATGATCGTGCCTCTCTGCAACACCATCCTGTTTTGGTATGCCTAGCATGGTGTATTTAGCATATATGCCATGCTTTTCAAGAAAATTGGCAAATGGACCTGGCATTGCCTTAATTTATCATACTTCCCATAGAATTCACTACTTCTATCTGATCTAATAATTTTCACTTTTCTATGTAACTGCCTCTCAGCCATAGTAATGTACACCTCAAGGACATGCTCATGCATAGTACGAGACCGATCAAACTTCATATTGATCAAAATACACATCAATGTACTAGCAAGAGACTTATCAACAGTTTAAGAGTGCTCTTTCACAAATTTAATGAATTCCTTAGCATTATCAGTTTAGGGAAGAGTAGCTTTAATGTTGTTGTTGCTATCATTCTCATAAACATCAAGCTTAATCTATTTGATCTTTCCTAAAGTTTATGGAGATGCTTTTCCTCATCACTACTTTTATTAGTAATAGTAGTGGGTTTATCAACTTGAAGAGATAAGTCAAGATCCAAAACAACTAAGTGAAATTGGACTTGCTCATAATAATCTGCGAAATTTAATCCATTGAACTCGGAACAAATGGAGCATGAGAATACAGAGAAACGGGAACAGATAGTGCAATAATTAAAGATATGATATGCATCAATGCTTTGTATAATCATACAAATTCAAATTCAATCAACTTATAAAACAACATTATTATATATATTAAAGTCCACCTTTAGGTGATACTAAAATATATAAACATTAATCATAACAAGCAAGTATACATACAATTTGACATATTTGTTATCTTTAGATATACAAACAATCAAATAAAACATAATTATCATGAACACTTGCATTGTGTACTATGAGAACAAAATCATCTTTAGATAATTTATAATGTCTCATAATAACAGAATTTTCATTTACCCAAATCTAATCTATAATTTCATCATTTGCAAATAAGTTAACTGGCAAATTCAAAACTTAAACTTGCAATGAAATTTATAAATTTGATGATTTGGCTATTTTGGTGACTAACAAATCATCCATTATATATAAATTTTAGACACATATAACAACGCAAAACCTAACTCATGTAGATATGAAAGCAATAGTAGTAACCGTAATCACAATAATACAAACATCATTCCATTGCTTCGTCTCCGTGAATTTAATTAAGACAAATAAATAAATAAACATAGCCAAGATTCTTTCTAGAAATCTCAAAAGAAAGCATAGCCATGATTCATAAATCAGATAGAGACTTTTAATGCCAAAATCCAGACATGATTTCAATTGAAAATCCATGTAAATTAAAAGTCAGGACTCTTCTTAATAAATGTTACATATTGGGCCATAACTTGCAACATGAGGCAGGCTGTTGTCTACATCAACTCCATTAACTCTTATGAATAACCTCACAGGCATCCTCACAAAAGTGGATGTACTATATCATCAGCAGAGCACGTGTACTCTGTCCCACACGTATAAAATTGTGTGAATTCTTTTGTTTCAGTTCACTCCAACAATATAAGCAAACGTGAATACCTCCACTACCGTAACACAAAACAAAAAACTAACCTAAGAAACCAACAAAACATCGGCCTTGTTTGGTTTGCATGAAATAGGTCTCAAGATCTGATTCCGGCACATGCTAACATCAATTAGTCAGGATGCAGATTCTAAAAAGAATCTTATTCCTGGAAATTGCTAGAATCCCTTTTGCTCTCTCAAATATCTCTTCCAATAACAGGACTATCACCTCAATCTCTTTTCTCCAAACTCTATTCCCTTCAGCCCCCCATGTCCATTTTCTTCTTCTTCTTCTCCATATGCACATCGAGTTGACTAAACAGTATAATAGAATTTGGTCTCCATTCTTAAGAAAGCAGCCAATTATTATTATCAGTAAAATTCCAAGAAATCAGAATCCAGGAATTTGTACGGAAGAATTGGAAATTCAATCCATCAATCAAGCTAGCTATCCCGCGACAACGAATAACTGGAGAAAAAATAATAAAAAAGCAACCATTCCATTCCAGCAGATATTACATCCTAGATCTAAGTACGAATTGAAAAAGAAAAAAAAACGCAAACTACATCTTTATATAATCAATAACCATAAAAATGAGCTGTTTCGATGAGCCGAATACTGAGAAATGAAATCTAATCCAATACTCTCATCATTAGAACAAGAACTGCTTGTATCACAAGCAAGTAATGCAGCTAAACGAAAAAAGAGGAGGATTTTATTCAATACTAGTAATGAAAATGTTGCATCAAATGAAGCAGTAGAGAGAGTTATACATACCTTGAGAAGATAGAGAAACAGTGACAAAGAGAGAGAGAGAGAGAATGGAATGAATGGAGTTGGCTTATGTTTTTATTTCACTATATAGGAAAATGAGGTACTAGGATTTATGAATGGATTTAAGGTTTGATTTTGAAGGTGTGTTTTGAATGGTCGCTGGTCACGGTGCAGATGGTGAGAGAGATGATTTGTTGTAGACTGGCTTTTCGTCCCTCCAATCTTAAACTTCCCGGACCTTTCTCTGTTCTGCTATTCGCCATGAGTATTCGTATCCCAGTTACCATGCATTTTTTAGTATTTTAGGTATTACACTGATAACAACAGAACAAAAGTTAGGTGGCAGGGGCTGCGAAAAGACGAACGAGTTTGCCGGTTTAAAATTTATCAAGGTGGCGCTCGATTCAAGTTCCCTATGGAGTCCGAAATTGAGAGGCTCGAGCTTAGCTCGTTTGTCTAAATAAGTTTTAGTTTGAGCTCGAATTCTACTAGTTTGTTAAATAAGTTTAAGTTGAGCCGAGCTTAGTCTATCAACATTTCATAGAACCTATAATATGAGTTTAAGTTCGACTTGTTTAGATAGTCTTTTTTCTCTTTATTAAACCCAAAATTTAATATATAAGTATTGTTATAAATAAATATACATAATTATTAAATAAAAATTATCTTTTGTTTTTTTTTTTATTATGATGTTATATATAATATAACATCTATAAAAAATTTATAAATTTGTTAACGAACTTATTAACGAATCTAAATGAGCTTGCTCATGAGCCGGTTCTCTAGTCTAAACTAAAGTCCTAGCTTAGCCCGTTTACATAAACGAGCTTTATTTTAGGCTCGAGTTCGACTAGTTTACTAATCAAGCTTGAGCCAAGTCGAGCCGAGCTTGAAGGGAGCTGAGCTCGAATAGCTCAACGCATTTGTAGCCCCAAGCATATGTATTTTATAAAAATCTATAAAAGTTTTATAAGTTTGTAGTAACTTAAATTTGTTAATTGTATTAATTATTTGAATAAGTATTAATAACTCTAATATTATTTCATGGATCATATAATTCACAAAATTTCCTTCTATAATTATTATAATTAATTAAATATTTAATTCATAAAACAATCTATAAAAAAAGAATATATAGATTATGGTGTTCCTGTTTTTAACATTTTTCGCTATTTTTTTCCTATTTCCATTTCATAATGCCATCACTTATTCCACAATCCTATTTCCATTTCATAATGCTTTCACTTATTCCATAACGCACTATTTCACTTATAAGTGGATTTACTTTAAAACTTTAAGGTACTTTCTTTTTGTTTTTTTATTTGCCAACATGTATTTTCTAGTTATTGTAATATAGCTATCAGTGGTATCCAGAGGTGCAAATCCACAAAGCTAATTTACAAATTATTCGAGTTTAGCTCGATATTTATTCGAGTTTGATTCAAGAATAGTTGGATTAAGCTTGAACTCGAATTATTTGATAGTTTATCCAATCAAGTTCAAACTTTCTATATTTAACTCAATTAACTCAGGGGCTTAATCGAGTTTTATCGAACTCGAATTTAGTATAAATGTTAATTGAATTTGAAGCAAGTTTAAGTACTACTCTTATTTTAATTAAAATTGAAAAAACATATTCTTTTTGATAAATCGAGACTAAACGAGTTTAATCGAGTCAAGTTCAAGATCGTATAGTGTTGCTTCGAGCCAAAATCAAGTTTCAAATCCTAAACTTGGTCAAACTCAAATTGATCACAAGTTTTAAAATTTTAAGTCAAACTCAAATTTGAGCTCAATACTGTACCGACTCAATTTATTTGCATCTTTTATAGTATCCTATATCCTATATCTTAAGTACATAGCATTGACTCACTTTTGATTAGATCGTAAAGTAAAGTCCAAGAAATATGAGTAAACAATTTCAAATGTATGATACTAGTGGAATAAGTGACATGGAATGTCTAATAATGCTAAGATAACCTAACTATCCTGCTCCTTATTCTATAATTATTAAAGGCATTAAAATGCATCTATTGGGGTGTGTGCGTCTGTATCTTTTTGAAAATTTAATTTGACATTCAACTTAATTAATTCCAATTTTCCATGTTACATTGGAATCCAAACACTGTACTCGTGACTCTGTAAGTAGTATCGTCTTGTCTTGTCCCTATAGTCAAAGCAAACTTGCATAACAGTCCAGACTGATTTGTTTGAAAGTGTTAGGGAAGAATTATACTGGAAACCGTTTCACCAGTTATTTCCAACTCCTCAATGACAGGAAACTGCAAGATGGAACTTAAAGGGACGTTTTTGAAGACATCCAATTTCTTGTTCTAAAAATAAGTTTGATAGTCAACATTTTTGTTTTCCTTCGATTAATAGGAAGGCAAATGTCCACATGATTGGCAGCATTAGATTTTAGAATTGGGTAAATGTTATAGCTGGTATTTGAATTTTATTAAATTGTGAAGTTAATTATCTAATATTTTTTTGAGTTAGTTCTAACAACTAGATAAGGTAGTTAATTATAAAAATAGATAAAATTTAAATATTAAATGTATTTGGATTTAAGTTTGTATATAAAGTCTTCTTATTATATATGTTTATAGGTTTCTCACAAGACGTCTCATTTCAGCTTATTTGAGGTCTGTCAATAAAATAATTTCATCTTGGCCAAAAAATAATTCATGAAAAATAACAAAAGAGAAAAAGTCATCGTCAAATTAAAGTTTATATGAAAAAATTGTAAGAACCAAAGCTCTATCAAATTAAAATCTATTTTTTCTTTTTCTATAAGAGAATTAAATGGAAAAAAAAATTCAAAACTTATATTTTAATATTCAATATATTGAATGAGCTTATGAAATGGTTGGTTATCATAAACAATTTGATTACAATTATAAACTTTGATGAAACCAGACACATTTAGTTAAATGTAAATAATATGCTTATAACAGTATTATAGCATATTTTTAATAGAACATATAACACTAATTAATAATAAAGACAAAATAAATAAAAAGGATGTTGCTTGATTGAGCCCGACATGCATGGCTTGATTTTCTTTGTTTGCATATAATTTAAGTGAAAATTACAAATAACCTCATAAACTTTGACCTAATATGATACATCCCTAAATTTTCAAATATCGTAAATAACTCATTTAAATATTGATAAATTGACAACATTAAGGATATTTGACTTTTTTGTTTGATAAAAACATACTTAGATCAAAATTTAGGGGTATTAAAGGACATTTTCATAAGTTTTAAGAGCATTTTTTCACTAATATCAAAATTTCATATGGTCATTTTCAACTTTTAAGGGTAATTTGTCAATTTATTAAAGTTCAGGAAGTTAATATGCAACATGTAAAAGTTTAGGAATATACACGCTCCAAGATCAAAGTTTAGGAGAGTTATTTGCATTCCCCCTATGCACCGTATATGTTTGTAACCTAATATTTGCATATTAAATGATCTAAACACCATCTATTTTGGTTTCAACTATGAAGTTTAGATATATTGCTTTTGTGGTATCTTAGTATAATCATGATCAAGATGGATATTGAAAAATTAAAACTTAGAAAATGAGATGTATTTTAAGTTATTATTTTGGAACTTCCTACTTTTTCATTCATTAGATTTATTTTTTTATAACATTATTCAATACAGATTATATTATAAATATCTTTACATTTTCCAATTACTACTTACTAAAAGTTTTGGAGAATTTGAACCTAAATCCAATTCCTTGAGAGGATAGGCATATATGCTACTTGATTACAAGAATCTTAAATATGTTACAATAGATCAACAACCAGTGTTTTAAAAGTTTTTCCTCTAAATATCCTATAAATTACATTCTGATTCTATAAAGAAATGCCATTAAAAATCGGTCACTTAGCACCAATCCAAATCAAAAGAATAGTCATTCGATTTAGATATCTTTCTTTCTAATATTTTTTCACTATTGGCCTAATTTTGTGCGTACTTCCATCTAACATACAACAAAAATTCTATAGTTTTATTAGCTATTGATCAGTTCAAATTTACGTATAACCGTAATTATATTATTGGAATACTTAATATATTATTGTGTTGATAAGAAACATCATAATATTTGCAATGTCTCATTTTAATATATTTTTAATAGTTTCAATATCACACTTTAAGGTCATGGGTTTGCTACGTACTCCGACAGTCCTACTCATTGTGGGACTATGTATGACCCAAAAATCATTAGTAAGTGCACAAAAGAATTTCCCAAATATACTCTTTAAACTCTCATTTTATAACTTCATCCACAAAATATTCATAATGGAATTGATTAAGCTTAACCTTAATCATCAACACTCTCAAAAAATAATATGAACTGAATATCAATACTACAAGTTTATGAGAAAATTACTAGGTTCACTATTCTTAAATTCTTCATAATATCTATCATAAATATCCTTATTCGTGCACAAATCACATCTCAAATAATCATATGAATATATATTTTAAACACCATAATCACCAAAATATAACAAATATAGAACATTAATGAGTGGTAACACACAGTATAGAAATTACTGCGTGGAAACCCATTCAAGCGTCATAATGGAAACATCTTAATTATTTTATGTATCAATTGACATTAAACAACATATACAAACAGGTACTAATAATGTATCTATAGATCCTTGAATTCCATGAGTAAAAAATATGGATCATGTGATCCTAATAGTCATATATGGACATGAAGATACCATAAACTCAATAGTCAAAATCATCTCATACCGACTTCATCAACGTATTAATAATTGGTAGTCCAATCCACTATTAGTGTCCATTTGTCATCTTATTTCACTAGTGTGGCCCATTATAGTTTCCTTCTAATTTTTTGGTCCCTTGTTAGGCATTAAACATAGTTGATCATATTGTCTAGCTTAAGTGCCTAAACGTCTTGTTACTTCAATCTAAAATGTTCCACTCTCCAACAAGTGACATATACCTTTATGCCTCTCTGTACTTTGGCATGAGCATCAGACACAAGCAACACTTGATGATTTATTTAGTAGCTGAATAGTTTTTGGATTGATTATTTAAATTTTACACACACCATCAACAAGTAATAATAACTCATATACCTAAATAGCTACTCACCAAACTTAATAACTAAGATTTTGATAAAACTCCTATAATTATGAAGACATAGTTTGTTAATGTATAAGTGTAATGTCTTTGGCATTCTGTCATGTATGTGGCACTTAATGTAGTGCTTCAATGAACCTAATAATGTGATGTTGAACATGGAAGCAGAGTAGTAAATGAAAAGAATGAAATATAGGGGTTGTAGAAATATTAAGCAAGAAAATTAAACCAAATAGAGAAATATTAAGAAAATTAAATTAAAAAAAGATTATAACAGAGAATGCCAATAAACCCACCACAAATATCAAGAACTAAAATAAAATAAAGAACCTTTAATCTTGTTTCCACAAAATTTTTTTCACTCCAACAGATGGAATTCCATTGGTGATGAATCATGATCTTAGATCTCGAAGGCAATTAAAGAAATAATAATACTAGTAGGATTGTTTGGTAATCAATGAATATTAAGATGGCCTCACACTACCAATGAAAAAACAGGAATCACACCTTTAGGAAAATTTATTTATTTAAAATATCAATGAGTCTATTTAAAACCCTAACAAAAAGAACTATTTATAATAAAGTAAGGTCAAATATGAGCCTTACGATCTAAACTTAATCTAATGACTATTATTTAGTCATCTAAAGATATGATAAAATATAATCTAGAATAATAAAAGATAAAACAATGTCAATTATGAGTGTTACGATCTAAACTTAGTCTCATGGCTATTATTTAGCCACCTAAAGATATGATAAAAGATAATCTAAGTAAATATTATATAAAACTAAATATAAAAATCTTAATGCCATATGAGACGACGACGTTGATGCAAACTCTTACGCTTCTACTTTTAGTCCTTATCATTTCTCCTCAGCTTGGAAAAATTCACCTCCAGTGAATTAAAGCTGATGTACCGCTCATAAAGATCTAGATTAATCTTTTGAAGTTTTGACTTAGTAATCCATGTTGCATCTGAAAGTGGATGATCTACCCATTTCATAAGAAAGTATCTGCCATCTCTTTTAAAAAGGATTCGCCCTCGAATCTTGCAAAAAACTCCACCTGGATCATAAATTAGGATGTAGAAGACAAACATTTTGACTTGCCTCCAACCAAATGAATCAGCAACTAACTTCAAATCTTCATATAATACTTTTATAATGCCAAAATAAACTAAATAACCCACAAACGATAATAATGAAGAGATAGAATATCTTCTAATAATTGGTTTGAAAGATTGTCTTTCTTTTGTTGGTTCAATGAATGAATCAACTTCCCTAACAATTTTGATCTTGCAATTTAATTTTGAACCAATATTGGTAATCTCAATAGTTAAATCTTCAAGGGAATCTTTATCTTCATCACTCGTGATCAATTTGTATGAATTTGTATCTATTTCTTTGCCTTCATGTTTGTATGGTTCCATCATTTTAGTTTCAATTTGAGTCTCTTCAAACTCACTCTCTGCAATCTCTATAATTTCATCTTGTGCTGTCTCTATAATCTCTAATTCTTTTTCCTCATTGACAACTTTCTCTATAACATCAAGAGCATTATTTTGAATTTTTTCAATCTTTGACTCTGTTTTAAGGGAATTATGCTCTATGATGTTTTCTCAAATATTGCGTGAGACTGGAATAGTAGTTATGACATTTTTTTTTTTATCCACAGGTAATTTAGAAACTCCTAGGGCATCAAAACAATGAGCAATATATTGAAGTTGGTTTTTTGTTCTATCTAATTTAACATTAGCTTCCTCTAACATAAGTTTAATCTTCTTACACAAATCAAGCCATTGAGATTCCACATCATATGACATTTTGTATGACAAAGAAAAATTATGTTCTTTGATCCTAGGAAGGAATGTTAAAGTCAAATCCTAAGAAAAATAAGACGATAGGCTCTAATACCAAATTTGATGTAGGACAGCAGAAGCAAAAAAATAAATTGCAAAAAGCAAATAAATAGATGGTTTGGTAACCTTACACTATTGGCGAATATTATGATGGCCTCACACCACCAATGAAAAAACATGAATCAAAAAAATTTTTTTATTCAAAATATTAATGAGTCTATTTAAAACCATAACAAAAAAAATATTTATAATAAAATAAGGCCAAATATAAGCCTTACAATCTAAGTTTAATCTAATGGCTATTATTTAGCTATCTAAAGATGTGATAAAATATAATCTAGAATAATAAAAGATAAAGTAAGGTCAATTATGAGACTTACGATCTAAACTTAATATAATGACTATTATTAAGCCATCTAAAGATATGATAAAAGATAATCTAAAATAATAAAACTAAATATAATATAAAACTAAATATAAAAATCTTCATGCTATATGAGATGACGATGTTAATGCGAACTCTTATGCTTGTATTTTTGGTCCCCAATCATAATGTCTTGCATTGATAATACATGTAGGGAAGTCATGAGAGAGAGATATCTTGAATTAATAATACATGTAGGGAAGTGATGAGAGAGAGAGATGCGGGAGGGTTAATGGACAATCCACAACCTAGTGCTTATAACAAGTGAAGAAATTTTAAGCATCAACTTCATTATTCTTGAATAAGAGCTCTTCAACTAACTTTTGATCCTTGAGAGTACAACTTCAAGAACACGCTTATGTTTGTTTGATCTTCTAGCTTGTGCTAAAGAAAGAGGAGTAGGTGTTTATTTGAGGATTTTAAAGCTTATTTTTGTATGTTGTATAACTTTAATGATTCTTGGATGTTGTTCATTGGATGACTTTGATAAGTGATGGACGGGTTGTATCCTCCATCTAATGTGAATCATTCTTCTTGGTCTTCTTATAGTTGATGCAAATGGGCAAGTTTACTAAGAGCAAAAGTTACTAAAAAAGATTGAAATTTGTTGGATCGGTCTGATGATCCTTGCAACAAGCTAATATATTAATCTTTCCACACATCTTTTGTAAATGAGACTAATTCTTTAAGTGAAACTACTAGACCACGATATTAGTCTAAAATATCTCTCAAATATAGTTCCAATTAAATTGATCATTTATAGCCAATAGCTTATTTCTATGAAAATATCTTATTTATCGAACTCTTGTTTTCACTCAATTTAGTTTTTTTTTGGGGGGGGGGGGGGGGGGGTGGGGGGGGGGGGTGGGGTGTGGGAAATAGGCTAGTTAGATCCCACTTAAGGCAAATTTAGTTTACTTTGCACTAGAAAAATAATGGATCATTGTTGGTTTTTTTTTTTTTTTTTTAACCTTATCCAACTCAGTTGATTTATATCTAAATTTGGTTGATTAAGTATATAACTTGGTCAGCTAAATATCAACTTTAATCGACTAAATATCAAATTCAATCTTTTTCAATTTTTTCCTTTGAAAGTTACGTTGAGGTTTTCTGGATTGTGCTTCGCACTAAAAGTTCTTTTCATTATATTCTTAATCTCAAGTGCTCAAACTTTCATAAAAAATTTTAAATCTTTTACAAATTTAATTTATCACCTATTTGTATGCATGAGTTATTTTTTTTTTTTCGTTTTAATTATTCTTGTAAACCATACCTAACACACATCCCTCTAATGTTTTGGGATGATTGTTAGATATGGTTTCAAAACCCATAAGCATGTAAGGTATAAAGGCAAGTTCAGGCTCTATAAATTATTTCAAACATGTCCCAGTTACACCTCTAACTTTTGGTGACTAAGTAAAATGGATTATGAGTGATTTTTAGCCAATATAGATGATTGTAAGTCAACTAGGAGTAGGCGTGTGCATGATACAGTTTGGTTTGATTTGTATCTCAAACCGAACCACACCATATTTTATGGTTTGTTTTATCTTTTAAATTCGAATTTAACCATAAGGTTCGGTTCGTTATTTTTTGAAAAAAAAAAAACAGTTTGGTACTGTTCGATTTGCGATTCAAACCATTTTTATTGATAAAATAAAAATATATTTTATCTGTCAAGCCTGGAATTTCCATTTTCTGGTTTGATTTCTTTTAATCCAACCCGTATTAAACCCGAACCTATTTAATACGAATCTTCGACTAGAAATTAAAAGAAACTTGATTTTTTAAAAAAATTTTGAAGTCGGCATCCAATTGAAATCGGGAAAAATTTATAAGTTAAGATTAATTGATTGGTTAATCTTAACTTAGCTACTAGTTTACAAAAATTTTGATTTTTAACCATAAATTTTTGGATTCGGGGATTATCTTATTAAAACCATATGGTTACTACTTGCATTTCATAAATTAAAAATTTATCCTTTTAATACTAAAAAAATGAATCAAATATCATGAGTTCCTAAATTTACAATTTTGTATGCAAATTGATGATAAGATCGTTTAATATTTGCAATTAACTAATTAATTCAAAATTTATAAGATAACGTGATGGAACAAAATATTTTTTTTAGATTTTATGTTGCCCCAAAGATGCCTACGTACCTGCTAATCGAGACCAGAAAATACGTAGCTCTTTTTAAGAAAACTTTAGTGTGTTATTTTTTCTTAATTTTGAAATATTCTCAATATAAGTTTATTAAATTTTCAGATTTTGTGAGAATGATTTTTAGATGAGATCCTATGGACTACCAATTAAATTTTGTGTATAAGAAATACATTTTTCTACGTGGCATTGAGATCATAAGACGTTTCCTTATAATTTTTTATGTATATTCATGCTATCTTAACCACTTTTATTATACACAAACACACGTACAATTAACTATCATGTGATGGAAGGGATATTCGAGCATATACCATGACGTAATGGCCATTTTCGCAACTTTGAAAACTGTGCATACAACGGCCATTCATATCGCGCATTGCGGATTACAATACAGGCATTCGTCTATATTGTTTATTATTTTTTTTATGTTCTTTTTATTACTCATAAATAATTAATGTGAATAAAATAAAAAAAAACCATGGGATATGAGGGACTTACTTGGCAGATGAATCACGTGGATGTCAATGGACGCGGAGCAAATTGAACACGACTTTGGGTATTGCGGATCGGATTGACATGAACAATGGGCAAAGGTTATAAGGGGTTTTCGAGGACGCTGATTAGTCCTGTTGCCTTGGCTTTGGTTGAACGTGCTGGGTGGTGGTGGCCTGCGATGGACTTGAGACGGTTGGAGACGAGTATTGGCGTCTAAGCTATAAGCACAAATTGAAAAATTTTTCTTCAAAATCCTAGTTTCCAAACTTCTCCGATTTGAAGCTTTTTGAGTGGATTTTTTTCAATAGAATTCTTTTGTTTGTGTTTTTTTTTTTTTCCTCTATGTGATTCTTCTGTTCTTGTTATTGTTTTTTTGTATGAGATTCCATCCTATTTTAATGAAATCAAACATGAATATAGCAAGTGCACCATACAATTAGACCTATGAAAATAAAATCAAGCTATTAATTACAAATACTCAGTCAATATTTACTTGAAAGCAAATTTGAAATCATATGAATCAAGACTTGGATTCACAAACCCTATGCTGTAGGAGATTATTGCTCTACAGATTTATAAATTTAGAACGAATTTTGATAAAATAATATAAAATTAAAGAATATTTCAATTAAGAACAAAGTCTTGCAAAAATTACAAATAATAGGTTAAAATTTTACCCAGAAAACTTGAGATTTCTAAAGTAAGAAGAAACTAATTCTTTCGCCTTAGAATTCTCTCTCTACACTATGTTAGGGAAATTTATTACGTATGCTACACTGTTTTATAATGCATGCCTGCAGGCTTATTTATATGCTCAGAGCATAGAAATCATGACAATTTTATTACTAACATGGCAGATTCTTTAATAACAAAATTCATTTTCTTTCTTCACATGCATGTCTGTATTGCTTGGTCACACATTCGCTTGTCGCGGGATAGGTCAAGTGCTCGAGTATTGCATTAAAGTCAGGGCTCAACCTTAGCTAGAGTATTTTGTCAAAACGCATGAGTTTTTGTCCATCTTTCCATCGAAGGGTAAATTGAGGACGTCGAGGGCTCGATACTTTGGGCTAAACCCAACTTGTGCTTCTTAGCAAAGGTCTGCTCTTCATTTAGTCTTCATCGCGGATCAAGATTAGGGCTAGACAATGCAAAGCTATACAATTTGTTCTTCAATGTCCAAGGTTTGATTACCTCTAAACATATGTCGAGGGTCATGTTGATGGCTCGGTCTAGGGCGTGGCAAACCATTTTCCTTTGTTTTGCCTTCACATTTAAGCTTTGATAGCAGCTTTCGTAGTGCTTGATGTAATCTGTCTTCAAGGTTTGTTGCTGTTTTGCTCCAATCTGATTCCAAACACTTTATTTCTTCTTCTTTTGATTCAATGAGCTATAAAACAATAATCAAACACTAAAAGCATCAGGTTTATAGGAATTTATCTTAAAATACATCAATTTAAGCCCAAATTCCTATGGATAGAATAGAATAAAATAGATGTATCAAATTTCTCTACACTTAGCCCTTTACTTGTCCTTAAGCAAACATCATTCTAACAAAGCAAAGCTTTTTCAAATAGGAAGATAAATAAATGGAAATTTGACCAAATCAGTTCAAGCTCAAATCATCTTAGCACTTTGAGTATTCAATCATCCCCATTAACTATGCTAAAATTACTTCTGCTAAAATCATAGAACTTATCCATGTAAGTCAGTTTTTACCTTCATTGCTTAATTAAGAATTCTAAGCAAAAATTATTCAAAAGATCAATCAAAGTAAGAAAGAAACTGAAATAGCCATGAATTCCTTAATTTATATATATGTGTGTTATTGAAATGATATATATATGTGTGCTTGGATAATATAATTAGTGAATGTGTTAGACATGTGCTATTTTGTATGTGTATAGTATAATGAAATTAATATTATTGTATGATATGTATAAATGTAAGTATAGTGTAATGAATATGTGTGTCTTTTTTTCAAATTAATATGTATGTGTTATGTTTAGAATTTAATAAAATTACTTTTGAATAGCTTAAGATTAATGACTGAAATTTTTCAAACTTTAAGTTCACTTTTTAAGCCTAAAACAAATTCAAATGCATTAAATTAATCTTAGATCAAATATACCCCTTAAGACATATGTTGGAGGAGTATTGGCTTTGTTTTAAACAAGATTAGGACCTCTTTTTGGCAGCCCTATTTCCCCATACGAATTTTCCTTTCTTTTCTTTTCTTTCTTTCTTTCTTTCTTTCTTTTCCATTCCAAAATCTTAAACCCTAAGCCAAGATCAACTACAAGCTTTTGGATTTAAACAACATTCCAAGCCAAGATTTAGTCGTGTGAGTTAAATGCAAGCTTAATCTTTCCATTTTATGTTTTATATTGTGTTTGTTTGTAAAGGTTAGATAAAAATGAATTTTATGTACTAATTGGTGTGAGATTGATTTGGTGCATGGATGGTAGCTTAAATAAGATTATATGGCTAAAGGAGTGGTAGTGTATATCTTGTATGAATATTGATATGTGAGAATGAGTGTTTTAGGAAAATTGAAGAATTGAGTAGTGAGGAGTAGATTTGAAGTGTGATTAGTGTATTGAAGATTAGAAGTAGAATTCATGTTATTAGGATAGTATTTGGAACATATAACAAGCTTTGGAAAGTTTGGATTAAGTTTGAGGAATTTTTGAAAGTGAACAAAGTTTGTAATAAAACAGGGAAAATCAAAAACATTTTCGTATAGGCTTAAATTTGGTTGTACACCGGCATCTGGCACTTCTACGCCGCCGGCTTATAGGCGGTGTTAGAAGTGAACATAATCAAATTTCTTAAAGCCATTTGAACATTGCCGGCTTTCACTGGAAAAGTCAGCCAGTGTTCATTTTTCAAATTGTACGCTGGCTACTGGGATTCCAACATCGCCGGCTTAGGGGCGGTGTGGAATAGGAACAGAATCCTAATTTTTAACGCCGGGCTTAAGGCTGTCGGTGTAGGATCAAAGATTGCCAGCGTACATGGATACGCTGCCGATGTTGGGGGTATTCATGGGCGTGGATCAACCCCGTGTACCTCTCGGTAATTTTTGGAAAATTGGAGTTGTATTCTACACCGGCTCAAAGCCACCGGCGTAGAATAAAGGCTGCCGGTGTACCCTTGAACGCTGCCCGTGTTGGCAGTGTTGATCTTTAGCATATTGAACACCGATTCAAAGCCGCCGGCTTTAAATGCCGGCGTATCCCCTGTACTTTTGAATTTCAAAAACTTTTTTTTAAATTTTTCAAAGTTTGATATATGATCAATTAAACATTTGTTAAGTGTTCTAGGATATAATAGGATGTTTAAATGCTTTATTATGAATTTGTATTAAATTATTTGAATTTTTTTAATTAATTGTATTTTCGACTAGTTAATTAGTACTTAAGCTAAATGTGAAACTTAATGTTATTTTAAACAGTGATAGATTCTCGCCCGGCCAACCCCATTAGTTCCCGAGCTATCTTAGGTACGTAGTAACTTGCTTGTTTCTTTGTTAGGGTACGCATTACAACTAAATTACTTTAAATTAAGAAAACTTTATTAATTGATGAGTGTTGCTTGTCCTTGTTTGCTATTGAATCTGGTTCGGAGAGCGGTACCCTTCTCAGATTGGGGGTAGGGTACTTTCCCGTTAATGGATAGAATTATTTAGGAGATATGAGTATCCGAGCTACTCATATCAACCCCCTGAGCGTCGTGTATACGTTACTCAAGATCCTCTAGTAGGGGCTACGCCAGAAGGTGGGGCTACCTAGTCTGTATGAACAGTAGGGACCACCAGGGAGGACGTAATACTAGATCCTTGTTGTCCGGAGTTTGAATACTCCCGTGTTGTTTTACTAACTAAAGACTTAACAATAAACCTTTGATTGTTGCATAATGCATTAGTCTAAGAATGCGTGATCCACTTTGCATTTGTATTCGTTACTTGTGTACTGGGCCTTGGCTCATATTTTATCCATTTCAGGTGACGACTCCGGTGAGTTATATGCGAGTATGGGGTACGGAATCGACTTTGAAGATTTTCTTGATGGTTTGGAGGATTAGAGTTAACAATGGACTCAATGGAACCCTATGATTTGTAATAGATTAGATGTGATTCCTTTTGTTGATAATGTAATTAAAGTGTTAGTTTGGATTGTGTCTTGAAGATTTCGTTAAAGGTTTGTAAGCAGCCTTTGGATGTAATATGTGTATATATATGTACTTAGCTATGTAGGAGTTAAGTTGTTTCCCTTACCAAAATGTTTGGTAGCGTAGTAGTATAACTATGTTTAAGGTTTAAAAAAAATATATATATATTATATATATTATGATTCCATTATATTATCTATATGGAATTAGATAAACAATTTCTCAAACAATTCTTTCAGGCAACCTTACATATAATCTTGTAGGCTATATGTGGTTGGGGAACCATTATCGCCTATTTCAAATATAGGGGTGATAGC
Source organism: Combretum micranthum (assembly GCA_024138025.1). NCBI lineage: Eukaryota > Viridiplantae > Streptophyta > Magnoliopsida > Myrtales > Combretaceae > Combretum > Combretum micranthum. The sequence continues at coordinate 345,305 of JAMXBD010000191.1, read as the reverse complement.
GGGTCCTTACAGAAACTCAATCAACTTTATTCCCTTATACATATAAATATGCAATTCCTTGATCATCTCTCTAAGTATTATAATCAAAGATAGAGACATATACATCAGTTAATCCCCTAAATCTTCTTCCTTATTTGTGCTTTTTTATTTTATTTTTATTATTTATTTATGTACTTCAAAGCTGCAGAAGGGAAGGTTTTTGCCTTCTTCTTTTCATTTCCTCTAGATGGGTTTTTGATCGCTTTTTTTTTTACTATTTTTTTAATCATTGCCTACTTAAAATTGAAAGAAAGGATAAGAAATTACTCTTTTGAGGGATTAACCCATGCCTATTTCAACTCTAAGAGCATAGTTGTTTTCATTTTTCAATTTTTGTTTTGTTTTGGTTATATGCAGCACAAGGAAAAATTATTAAGTTATGATAATCATTTGAACCTTCATTAGAGATTCCACGGCTCTTAAAATGAATAAATTGAAAGACATATAGATCATTTAAGCTTTTACAAGAAAATTAAGTAACCTTACTAAGGACTTTAAGCTCATTCCAACTCTAAATTTTCAAATTAAATAACAAGTAAAACTACTCCACATGGTTACTATAAAGTGAATTATACCAAGTAAAGCCAACTCAATTTTTATGATGATTTTCATTGATTGCTCTGTTGAGTAAATTGGTGATTTTCAAAAAATTTTGGTCAAAATTTTCACCATTTCATTAATTTTCTATAATTTCATGTGGAAAAAATGATCATTTAAAACTCAGTTACTTTGCTCTGGATAGATTTTCAATTTCAAATCCAACTTAAATCTTGCTATTTTCCTTCCCGTACACTTAAATAAAATATTGTCCTCAATATTTTAAAGCATGAGCGACGTACAAGGGATTTTTTAACAATTAATTCAGAGCAGGAATAAAAATAAGAAGTTGTAAGGAAACTTCTCTATTAGAGTTTGAAGGTGGGATTTTTGTAGCTACTGCTTCATTGTCTTCTGATTCTGTTTGAAGACTTAAGCAAATTATAGAAAATATTAGTAATAAATATGGCTCAATTAGAGCCTCAATTAAATTATGGACAAAAATTTCTTTTGATCCTACACAAAAATCTATTATTTCACCACAAAGAATGATATTTATTTAAAAAGAATAAGAGAATAAAAGAATACTAAAGTTACAACAATCATAATGAATAGAATTATTTGTTCTTCTTTTTAGAGGTTTGTTTCGATTTTTTCTTTTTCTTCCTTTAAGCTACTTGTTTCTTCTCCTTTTCCCACTACTGCTGAAGAGTTTAGGCAAGTTCTTTGTCTTTTCTTTGTTGTTCATCCAAGCCTGAATGTTGCTTAAATTTCTAAAGACATTCTTGCTCTTCTCTTTTCCTTTCCAAGAATTTCTCCTTTTCTTTTTCCTCCTCGATTTTAGGTAATATTATAGGTCTCCTCTGCTCTCCTCTTTAAGCCATCTACCATATTTCTTTCGTCAAACTTAACTCTCATAAAATTTCTATATATTATCTACAAGAATCATTTCTCCATTCAGCTTAACCCAACCTTCTTCAGTAACTATGGAAGCCCATTCATCTAGGAGGTTATTAGCTAGTTCTTTCGGGAAATTATCTACTTCAGCTCTGTAACCTTTCTCCTCTTCAACTGTTTGTAACACTAAAGTGTTGATTGCTAGAAGAATGTCTTCCTCTTCAAGGTTTTGTATAGTTAGCTGGTTGATGGCTTCAAAGATTTCTTCATTCGAATTACTTAGAGAGGGAGTGATGATTCCAAGAACTTCATTGGAGAGTTCTCCTAAAGAGAGGTTTCTTACAATTGTTGATGCTCCATCCATAACAATCCTGCAAATTTGTTTGCAAATTATTTCAAGAATTTCCTTGTTAGCTATCTGATTCTTTATTTCTCCCATTGCTGCTGCAATATTAGCTTCCAGTTCATAGTATTATTCATCGATAGGCAATTGTATAGTTGGTATAGTTGACTCCTCTTCAATAGGTGATTTATTTAGGTCAATGCCACCAATGATTGTGGCATTGCCTTCTCTTCTATCGATGTAGTAGCTTCATTGGAAATATTATCACCTTCTTCCTCTACTACCAATTCTTCTTCCTTGTGGAGCATCCTTCTGCTCCTTTCTCTTCTCAGCTATTTCCTCTTCGACTGGCTTCTTTTACTATTTTTTGTACCAGATTACTCAACAGAGACAGGTTATACTCTTCATTTGATGGAACATCTTCTTGTACTTGTTCTGCTGTTTCTTCAACTACTTCTGCTACTTTTGTTGATTCAACAACAATGAATTTATTCTGTATGATGGGATTGAAATCCTCATTTGCTAAATCATATTGCAAAATTAATTTCCTCCTTTTTGGTGAAGTAGAAGGTTTCTTGGTCTTCCTCCTGAAAGATTTGGTGTGGGTATGAATTGGAGCTAAAGTTGTGTTTGGTGTAAGCTCCAAAATTGGTGTTGGTTCGATTATGGCTTCATTATCTTCACAAGTGTGAGCAAGCGACTCAACCATTTGTTGAATAGGTTTAAATGGATCTGTTTGAGGTAATGATTGTGTATGTGGTGGAGAGTGTTTGTGTTTCCAGAGGTATAGGAGATGGTAATTGTGTATGGGTTGGTGATGTATGAGGGGATGTTATGTGTGTAAGATGAGGAGGTGATGGAATGTAGGTAGAAGATGATAGTGGTTTGACATCATTATTGTTCTTGTTGTCATCATTAGGATAATCTGACTTAGCCAAGATCGGTTGTGGTGATGGAGATTTGGATTAAGGAGGATGACCTTGAGTAATCAAATCAAGAATTTGGTGCATGGTCTTCTTCAAATCTTCCATGCCCTCCTTAGTTTCTTTTTCAAAAGCAACCAGATTTTCCTTCATACCCTTCACTTCAGCTTCTAGTCTATTGAAGCTAGTTGCTGATGGTTGAGAAGTAACTAATTGAACAGACACATCATGGTGCTCTATTGTTGGCTCTATAGGTGTAGATGATGGATCTTAAGATATTGGTGTTGGGCTCTGATCTGTCACATTTATATCCCTTTTTGCTAGTGTAGTAATAGGCTGAGCTCTTACTTCGTTCAATCCCCAATCTCTAAATGACCTTTTATTAAGCTCCTTAAACTTACTAACCACATCATTTGGCCTTTGTTCTGGCCACATCTCCAAATTCTTCAAAATTCTTGTTATTAGTCCCCCCAAAAATATGCCTTTGCATTGCAATCTTGCGTGATTTTTGATTCTCCATGCTACCAATAGGCCCATATTAAACTGTTTGTTCTTCATCATGCTTATCATAGGGTAAAGCTCAGCTTCTGCAATGGTGGAAGCTCTTTCTAGCTTGGAGAATATGCTCCTGATGAGAAGATGATGTAACATCCTAGCACTTGAACTTCTTAATTTTGAATTAGTTATTTAGAAGGAGCAAAAGTGCCTTCAATTTCTTCTTTAGAAAACTGCCTCACTTCTGCCTCTAATGCTTCAATAGGTAATTCCTTAAATTCTGGCTCATTTAGTACTTCTTCCTCATCGTATATATCCATGGAAACTATAAACTGCCTTACTGTAACTTTTCTATACTCTCCAAATGCGTAAAATTGTACTACATTATCTAAACTATGTACAATACTTCCAATTTTGAAACTGGCCATTGAAGCCATTGTAACTTCATCATTTTCTTCTTCTTTAATCTCAAAAACTCCTTGCCATGCAGGTTCCTCAAAATACCTTGTAAAATCACCTTCTATCCCATAACTTCTTAACAAACCCCATTTTAGAATAGAATTTTTAATTATCTTCTTCTTTACTAAACACAATCTATATTTCTCTTTATTCTCAGTAGATAATCCTATGGGAATGTGTGGGGTATTACTTACTTGAGTGAGGGGTCTAGACTCAACTTTAGCCTTTTTTTATTGTTTCTGGGTTTGTGGTTGGGATCTCTTTGTTGCCACTTTTGCAGAAGGAACGTGATCAACATGAGTGCCTATGTTTTTAAAGTTTGAAATAAGCAGAAATTATACCCTGATTTATAAAACTGTCTACTTTAAGGGATATCATTAGAGCATATCCATCAAAACTGTTTAGTTAGCATTTTACTTTAACATCAATCACATTATTGTCCTGAACTTCGTTTCACTATCCTTTAATTTCATAATCATCTTTTTCAAGTAATTTGAAACAAACTAAGCTTATACAAAACATTGATGAAGCTCGAAAATCACAACGAAGTTTTTGGCTGATTACTTAGAATTTTAGCTTATAAAGTTGCATAAGACAGTTGTTTCAACCCATTTTCATCATCAAACAAATTTCTTTTCACCGAACATAACAGATGTAAAAATTTGTGTATATATTGTGTAATGCCCTAAAATTTCTTTAAGGCAATTATACCCACGTATAATACCTTAAGTATCAGACATATAGGCTTCTTTAAAAAAAGTATGTTTATTGTGAACACTTGCCAGCCACATTTTAACTTATGAAATTATTTACTTAAATTTCTTAGTTGACTGGATTTAAAACTTATAATGCAAACTTTAACAAAAACATTTTTATAATCTACTCTCATGAGTAGACTAAAACCCACAAGAACAACTGTACAATCAAGTATCTTATATATCTTTTAATGATGGTATACAAAACTTTTAAAAACTTCATTTATAAAACTCGGGCTCCATTAGGCCCATTAAAAGAATATTACAAACTTAAAATATAAATCCAACTTTTAAAACAAAAAAAAAAAACAATTTAAATACATTCTTCGTTCCTAGCTCACTTCACTCCAACAAATCCTCCTCGACATCTCATCCTCCCAAAACAAACATTATCATCATTAGCTTCATAATCATCAACAAAACAATACCTAGAAAAAGAACAACAACAATAATAATGAATCGAAGCCCAATACACAGTAACACATACACACATGAAAATGACATACGATCTTAACTAAATGCAATGCATCAAACAACAAATTATTATATTTAATTTAAAATAAACAAATCTATACTGGAGCACTCATACTCCGTAATAAGCAACCGATAATCTAGGGGTCCTGAGTAACCACACGACGCTCAAAGAGTTGATATAAACAGCCCGGATACCTATATCTCCTAGATGATATAACTGGAAAAGCATAAAAACCTCATATAGGGTTCACAGCCATTACATGCACTCTACCCATCTCAAACCATAATATAAAAAGGCTCAATCGATCTAATAAATGTGAGCTCCAACTATTACTTATCACCAATCAAGATATAAGTTACATCGATACTGTTAACCCCATTGGCCACCTACTAAGCCACCTACAATAGTCTAAGCGCTTAAACTACCGTGTCTACTCGGACAAGGTTACCGCTCCCCAATCTGGTATCAACGACATAAGTACAAGCGACACTTAATTATTAGAGTTGTCTCTAAACTTTAATTTTTTTAAAGATGCATCTCCTAACAATCACCATGTAAGCTACTGTGTACCTTTCATATTTGAGATCAAAACAAGGACAAAGGGTATTTTAGAATCCATTTCAGAAGATAAATCAGGTATCCATGTCATAGATTCAGGAATTAAACTCATATGAGATATTATACTCATTATCCACTTATATTAAACTTTTATTAAAATCCTGTTTGATTAGACACTAAATAGGAATTCTACTACGGCTACGAAGATCGTCCCGCCAAAATACGGATAATTCTCCTTTGTCTGTCAAATTGTTTCTTTTCTCTTTATTTATGATTTTTTATTACAGAAGCATCATCAAATCATTCATATTCAACAAAACTTATTTCCAAAGCAAATATATATTTGAAACAACATACTCAGATAATTCATGGTTTATCCTAATTTATCATTCTAAACAAATTATTAGCTATTAAACCCATTTTAACTTAATCTTAGCCAAATTGGTTATAATTAATCATTTAATCCAATTACTCAGCTAAGATAATTAAACTTAATCAATCTAATCCATTTTAGCTTACTAAAGTCTATTTAGTCAAGTTAGACTAAGATTGATTAACTAGATTTATTTTATATCTAAGATTTATGTTAAATTGAATCTATATTAACTTGACCTTAGACAAGTTGATTAAATTTAATCAATCTAATTCATTTTATTTTATTCAAGTTCATTAAGCCAAGTTGAACTTAGATTATTAACTAGGTTTATTTTATATCTAACTCCATATTTAATAAAATTATTTATTAAATCTTTAAATTCACTAAAATCATGCTTAATTATATCACTTAACAAATATAACACATTAACTATCATTTATTTATTTTATTTTAGCTAAAAAAGATTCATATTATACTTAACAACATACATTTAACTAGTAAAATAAGTTTTTAACTTTGTATGGAAAATATAGTAGTTAGAATCAATCAAAATTTAGGTCTTGATACTTTTGCAATTTGTAAAAACTTAAAACATGAAAGTTGTAAATATCTTTTTAATCTTTTCATGGCATTTTGAATCACCTAAATCGAAGGTCGGATGAAAAAGTTGTGATCAAAATACGAAACAATATAGTGGTAAGGGATACCAAACAAGTTGTTTCAACTTTCAACCCAAGGGTTTACCCAAAAATGATATGAAAGTGAAACACCCCTCCAAATGGGCCATTTCAAGAACATTTGCTCCATACACCCCCTCAAAAGGGCCGTTTCAAGGGTTGTTTCAAGGCAAAATCTTTACATAAAATTGAAACACCCCTCCAAACGAGCCATTTGATAGGATGTTTAGATCCTTGCGACTTTCCCTGTTTTCTTTCTTCTTTTTTCAACACTTTTTCACACATCTTACTTCAATTCAAACACCATAAAACCACATACAACTCATCACACTCACTGAATAACACCAAATGTATAAAAACTCTACAGTCCCAATATCATACAACTCCATAACTTCATTAACTCACTCATTTACCATTTTATCATAAACTCTACTTATAGCTGATATCAATTCATCATGCACATTCATATCTACAATCTATCAACTTTAATCACAAAATCTGCATAATTCTATTCTAATTCATCACATATATGCATATACAACAATTAAAACAACATAAAACTACTATACTTAACTTTTTGGCAAGAACATGCAATTGAATTCTCATTTTTTGTTGTTGGAGATTCCTCTAACATACTTTTCACTTCTTGTTTCATCTTCTAACTTTGATTCTTTGTTTAATCTAATTGGAACTGAGATTTGAGAGTTGAAATTGAAGAAAGAAAAGAGAGAAGAAGAAGAAGAGGAAAGAAGAAAGAAAGATACGGGAAGGAAAGAGAAAGAGAGCAGAATTTGAAAAAGAGAAAGGGGAAAAGGAAAATATAAAGATAAGGGAAAAGAAGAAATTAAAGATTTTTTCGCATAAGGTACTGAGTTTAAACCTTTCTGATAATTATCTTTAATATGAAAACTAATTATAAAATAATTTAAGAACATATATATTAGAAATTTATAACTTGATATAAAAACACAATTAAAAAATATAATTTCTGGATATCTGATATTTAACTAAGGTTCAGGTTTAAAACTGATATTTTTAAACATGTAATTGATTTACAAAATAAATAAGATTTTCAAAATAAAAGATAGCTAAAGTTTAAAGATTTAGAGTTTGTAAAACATTTAAAATATTTGTTTTGAGATTTAGGAATTGAAATTGAAGAAAAAGGAGTCTCAACAAAGAATTTGAATAAAATGAAAAGTTTGATTCATAAAGAAAAGTCATTGAGACATATGGAGGATTTAAAAAAATATTTTAAATCTCAATTTAACCAATTTACTAATTTAATTATATCAAATTATCTATTTCTTTTTGTTATTGTGTACTCATATTATTTATCTAAACTATCTAGCTATATTCGAAATTAACTATTATTATATTATTCAATTAAACCATTTCTAAATTAATTAAGCGAGGGTTTGGGATATTTCATATTGAAACCCTAAAATACACAGATTAACCTAATCTTTTCATGCTTTAATAAAACAGTAATAAAGAACAAGTGAGGAAAAGAGCTTACCTTAGTATGTTGATGCACGAAATAATGAAAAGAATTAATTTTTAGAAAGTTATTAGAGTGGAGGAAAGTCGAGGTATGTTCACTCATCAGGTTCACAAACTTTGGAATGCAGTAAAGAAAAAGAGGGAATTAATAGTTTTTAGCTTTTTTATAAAAGAACGTGTCGAGGGAAAAATTTTAGGCTCGACATTTAGGCTGTGGCTCATTTATTAACAAGAGAATAAAAGAATTAATGAATCAAGATTTGAATGCAAGTTGTTGTTTATTAAAAGAATAAAGAATAACTGAATTGAGGCCTAAATCTAGGCCTTTATTTAAATCCTGCAAAAAGAATTAGAGATGTCATGGACTAAAGGCAAGGCTCGACTCACGGCTCGATGAAAAATTGTAATAAAAATTCCTTCCTCTTTTACATCACAACTTTGGCATGAGGCCAAATTTATCAGATTAATTACCTGCAAAACTCTTTAAAATTGCTCATAAAACAACCATATCTCTATCATACATTTCAAGAAACACATTCATATACTTCAAACATCATTAAAATTCATTCAAAAACAAGTCTCTAAGCCTGAACAAAGTCATATATACATCAACAATCACAGATTTCAACTAGGACAACATGTATTCTATCATCAAACTTTGCTCAACAAACTTCACCAAGGTCTTTAAAACAGAGAAAAAATCATACATCAACTCTCTCTCTCGACTTTCAAAAGCAAACAAATATGATAGAAAAAGAAAAAGCAAGATAATCATCCTAGGAGTTTCTTTTCTTATGGCTTTAGTTACTTTCTCGGATTGGCTTTTATGTTGGATGGTAAATATCCTATGAGTCTCTTTGAAAGGAGCTTAGAAATTTGGCCTAACTGGGTCTCCAAATTGTGTATGGTAGCTGTATGATTCCTCAAAGTCATATCCACATTCTGCTACATATTCCTAGAAGCTTTAATGAATTGATAGATCAAATTTTCTAGAGAACTTTTGTTATACTGAGAACCACTTGACCCTGACCCTGACCCTGACCCTGACCCTGACCTTATCGCATTTGATAATTTGGTGGGTTCAAAATAGGTTGTTGAAAGTTGGTATTGCTCCAACTAAAATTGGGATGGTTTCTCCAACCAGGGTTATAGGTCTGACTATAGGGGTCACATACTCCACAGAATCATAGATCATTCCCTCAGCTTTTTGCCATATCCAATATCAATCATATCACCTGGCCATTTTCTAAAGTCATGCTCCCATCCTTCTACTCAGGGCCTCTATTTTGGAGGTTAAATTGGTCACTACATCCAGCTCAAACACTCATGTACATTTGTTCTTCCCAGTTCTATTAGAGAACCACTAATAACAGTTGTTGGCCATATCTTCCAACAAATTTAAATATTCTTCCGAAGACTTATTGTTTAAACTCCCATGTGTTGCTGCATCTATTAACTGCCTAGTTCCATAGTTTAACCATTATAAAAAGTTTGGACCTAAGTCCACTCAGGTAATCCATGATAAAGGCAATAAATTAAAAGTTCTTTCCACCTCCCAAAAGATTCATAAAAGGGTTTCACAGTCAAGCTGGTAGAATGAGGCAATATCAGCTCTAAGTTTAGCTATTCGGGATGAGGGAAAGTATTTCCTCATAAATTGTTCAGTCATTTGTTGCCATGTCATTATGGAATTCTTAGGCAAGCTGTTTAACTACTTCTTTGCATTTCCTCTCACAGAAAATGGAAATAACCCCAACCGTATGGCATCGTTAGAAGCGCCATTTATCATAAATGTATCACATATTTTAAGGAATTGATGCAGGTAAGTATTGGGATCTTCATCTTATAGTCCATCAAACTACACATATTGCTACACCATTTGTATAACTTTTGGCTTTATTTCAAAGTTATTGGCAGCAACCCTTGGTCCAACAATACTTGTATTGGATCTTCTAGATTTGTTCTACAAAACTCAAGCATTGTCCTAGGTTAGGCTACTCTAGCAGGTTTTATGTCTTCATGGACTTCTCCTTCAGTCTCTCTTTTTAGATCAACTCTAGCAGCCGTCTCTTCTATAAAAATTCTTTGTTCCACCCCAGCCACACGTTGAGAAATTCTTCGTATTCTTTGGGCTCAAAAGTAAACAAAAACAAAGGGTGAAATTAACTTCTAGTCATAATCCTACATTTTATTTTAAAAGAAATTAGACAAAGAAGAATAATAAAAACAACATACAAAAAGAATAAAAGCATGAAAAAAATAAATGAATAAACAAATTTAAAGAATTACAGAATCTAGCAAAAAAGATAAACTATACATAACAGATTAACACATGAATATATACAAACAAAAAGAACGCCATATACAAAAATGAAACAAAACAACTGTATATACATATATACAAGAGAAAAGGACAAGGATTAGCATATATTTACAAAATAAAAAGAAACAGATATTTGTAGAAAGAAAAAAGTATATACAAAAGCATATATACAAGAAAACAAAACAAAAGCTTTCTACAATATTCACAGGTGTTAGTGATCAGAATAATAAATGAAATGTTTTTCAGATATTACCTTATTGGGATTCAATTGCTTGAATCCAACACCGATCCTTGGCAACGGACCAAAAAACTTGTTTTAGTATGAGTTAGGTGATAACAACCATTTTTAAAAGAACACAAAGTTGAGGCTTTCGAAAATTTATAAAACTAATAAGTTTTGCTCAATTTTAGATAGCAACTATCGATTTTTAGCAAGTGCACCTATCGAAAAAGTATAGAAATATTAGGTTGTATTCCAAGGAATCGATGGCTTCTACTATACTTGCATTTCATCTATTATCTTGCCAAAGAAAAAATTAGAAAATCATAATGAACATAGAAGTTCTGTTATGTTAATGAATATTCATAAACGTTCTCAAGGAAAAATAGAGGATGCGTTTGTAAAAATGCAAGAAAAGAGCCCAAGGTTTGCTTCACCAATTTCTTATCATGTGATTTCTTAACAAAACTCTGAGAGAGTTGTTTGTTGGTGTATTTGTATTGTTGGATTCACTAGTGTAAGCTAAAGCCTCTCTCAAGGTCAATAGCTCTAGGTTCAGACCAGACCACCAGAATCTCTTCCTTCATTATCAATGGTACTAAAACTTGCATGAAGCTCAAGAATCCTTTGTTTTGAAAACTAAACTAATGAATTTCAAAATAAGCGACAGAAAGTTTTCACCATTCCTCCCTCAAGTTGTTTAGGATCAACTCTATTAGTAGCCACATATCTATTCATTAAAATAACCTCTTAGCCTATTATAACAAAATCAAACATGAATCTAACTGGTGCACCACGTAATTAAACCCACAAAATAAAATCAAACTATTAATTACAAATATCTGATCAATATTTACTTAAAAAACACATTTGAAATCACATGAATAAAGATTTAGATTCATAAACCCAAAGCTATAAGAGATTATTTCTCCATGGATATAGAAATTAAGACTGAATTCTGAAGAAACAATATGGAATCAAAGAATATTTTAATTAAGAACAGAGTCTCGTAAAAATTACAAACAATGGGTTAAAATGATTTTACCCAGAAAACTTGAGATTTCTATTGCAAGAAGAAACTAATTCTTTCACCTTAAAATTCTTTCTCTACACTATGTTAAGAGAAATTTTTACATATGCTACACTATTTGACAACACATGCCTGCATGCTTATTTACAGCCTCAGGGCATAGAAATCATGATGATTTTATTGCTGATGTGGTAGATTCTTTAATAACAAAATTCATTTTCTTTCTTTACGCACGCTTGTATCACTTGCTCACACATTCGCTTGTCGCGGGGTAGGTTGAGTGCTCGAGTATTACGTTAAAGTTAGGGCTTGACCTCAGATGGAGCATTTTGTCAAAAGGCATGAGTTTTTGTCCATCTTTCCATTGAGGGTAAATTGAAGACGTAGAGGGCTCAATGCTTTAGGCTCGACTCAACTTATGCTTCTTAGCAAAGGTCTGCTCTTCATTCAATCTTCGTCACGGGTCAAGATTAGGGCTCAATAGTGCAATGCAATAGAATTGTTCTTCAAAGTCTAGGGCTACATATGTTGAGGGTCATGTTGAAGGCTTGGTCTAGGGCGCAACGAACCATTTTCCTTTGTTTTAGCTTTCACATTTAGGCCTCGATAGCAACTTTTGCTGGGTTCGATGGAATCTGTCTTCAAGTGTTGCTGCTATTTTGCTCCAAATCTCATTTCAAACACTTTAATTCTTCTTCTTTTGATTTAAGGAGCTGTAAAAAAACAATTAAACATTAAAAGCACTTGATTCATAGGAATTTATGCAAAAATACATTGATTTAAACCTAAATTCCTATTGATAGAATAGAGTAAAATAGACTTATCAGTATACTTTTAACTAATATATTATCAATTATATAAATCAATAAGTCACTAAATAATAAAAGTAAATTAATCAGTAAAACAAATGGAAAAAAAATATTCATAAGTTTGAATACTAGGTGCTAAAATGTAAAATCAATCTTATTTGTAGAATAACATAACAATGAAAACATAATATGACAAATCTAATTTTATTCTCATGAATGATACATATTTAAGCAACAATTTTTTTAAATAATATTTTTTAATGAAAAATATATGTTTAAGTTAAAAATATATGTAAAATGGTTCGGTTCGGTTCAGTTCTAACCATACGGGTCGGTTCAAGGTTCGAACTGAAGCATAAACCGAATAGTTTCAAAACAGAACAAAAATTTCAGTTTGGTTCAATTCATGGTTCGGTTAATTTTTTTGTACAGCCCTAACTAGGAGTGATGCATGGTTGTGGAGTGGTGGATCGTTCTAATAAATTATGGAGAGAGAATGAAGATGCTAGTTGAAAAATTTTAGATAGAAAGCTCAAAATCAAGAGATTTAAGTGAAAAATCAATGGCAAATGATCTTGACGCTATCTTCTTTATGAGATTAGGAGCCTATTTATAGGCATTTGGTCATTTAATAAGAAGAAATATAATATATCAAAATTTAGGTTTTCACATTACCTAAATGTGATTGTTGATCTCGAATTCCTAATTACCAATTGAATTTTATAAGGAAATGATTTTCTAGAATTCACCTTTTAATTTCTAATAGTTTGATTTTTTTTTTTTTTTTTTTTTTGGCTTGTGGTAGTCTTTAATGGCACATAAGGAAGGGTATTGGTGAGAGGTAGATTACAATTAATGAAACTGGGCGAGTTCTCATAGGATACCCGACTCGTATAACCTAATAAATACCTTTTAGGGTTTATGATGGGTTTTAAGACTTTGTACGAGAACTTATAAGATTATTGGTTAGGTTTTATGGTAGATATAAAACCCATTGGGAACCTAGACCAATTAAGAGAAAAAAAATATTAAATTTATTTTCATTAATAAAATTAAAAGTCAAATTAACTTTAAGTTTATATATTTTAAATACTAGTTTAATTTAATAAATGACATGCCTTTTTTTAATTTTAGCATATTCGTTATTTGATTTTAACTAATTATAGTAACTTATTATAGTGTTAAGTTATTGGAAAATAAATTTGGAAGGATTTGTTCTATATACATATATTAATAGATATGTATGGTAGGATTGCTACAGCTGCCTGATCATGTAAAATAGACATGCCGGTCGACTTGAGAGGAGTTATGAACCGATGACACATGTGAGATATCGTAAAGAGAAGCGTAGGAGGAGGAACAGATGAACTCGATTTCTCAAGCGCATGAATGTGGTAGAAGATCCAATCGAGTAGACTAGATTGTTCTTAACTTGTTCTTTGTAAAGTGTATATACTTTGATCTTTACTGGGATATTCCAGTAGAGTTTTCATGTTACTCTCAATCTTTGCAATATGTCGAATGACTGCAAATAAGGGGAGAAACCTCTTATTTATAGATGGTGGAGGTAGATGCTAGCCATTAGATGTATTTGAACAAATAGTTGAGATCAAGTGTTACTGGTCACCATTGGATTCTAATAATTCGATTACTGCTATTGAAGCCTCCTTTTCTTTTAGTAATGGGCAAGCTTGAAAATTAGTTTGGGGGGCTTTTATAATATAAAAGAAGCCCATTCTTAATATAAAAATATTGAAGGCTTATTTTAGTCAACAGAAGCCCTAATTTAATCAAATATAACCCAAATTAACCCAAAAAAATATTTTTAGAGTTTACATTTCGCGTGCGAGATAATTGAATAAGGCTAAAAGCGAAATAAACCAATCCAACAATCTCTAATTTGAGTCAACCAAGTCAAATCTCCTATAACATCCTTTATGAGACTCAGTCTTTTAAGGCCTATCACCAACCAAAAATATTGGCCCATGTCATTAAGTTAGGCTAAGAGCCCAATTATCGAAATCATCCTCTACAAGATATAGATTTTTTCATGAGTAGACAATAACAAAATTATGGATATGTATGTTATAAAAAGAAAAATTTCTTTTGTTAGATAAGTTTAAGCATAAAATAATTATGGTTGAAAGATTATCAAGTTCGGGCATCCTATAGAGTTTATCAGGCGGATTTCGAGTTCACAAACAAAACCCTATAGGGTTTGAGACGAGTTTTGAGAAGCTTATAGGGTATTGGGTTTAAGTTTGTAAAACTTGTCCTAGTTGTATCTCTAATTAAGATGTAACCTGCACAAATCATCATCTATCAATCACGAGCATCGATGTGAAATGGGAAATTGATGAATTTTTTTTTTTCTTTTGAAAGATTAAATAATATCAATATAATAAAAAATGCTTAAAGAGAAGATTTGAACCCTATACAATTTTCATGCTTAACCAAACTCCTAACTAATAAACTAGTAAGTTCACTACAAATTATAAATGAAGTTAAATTACAATTAAGTTAATTAAATAACACAAGAAAATGAGGTCCAAAGGAAGTTTTGGATCAAAACACAAGCAAATTAGTATGCAAAATTTGAGCTTGTAATGATATATATATATGGCATTGGAATAAGCACCTCTCCCAATGGAGTCTGAACCAAGACTCTATCCTGCATGGTGCGATTCAGACCTAACAGGTCCTCAAGGTCCAAACAGTTTATATATATAGCAAATTTAGCATGGCTTCAATTTCCATGTGCATGGGAAGAATGAATTAATGAAATGCAAAGAAGGAATACAAATTCAAGATAAAGGGCATTCTAAGAATAAATATAAATGCACAAGGGAAGAAGAATACAAATTTCCATGCGCATGGGAAGAAGGAATTAATGAAATACAGATTGAACATGCTAAGAATAAATAATTAAATCAGTAATTAATAAAGTACATAGAAAAAAAGGAAATACAAGCCACACACCTATTGGTACATAAATTTAAGGCAAAAATTGTATTGATTCTAAATTTATAAAGACATGTTCGACCCAATTTCATCGAATAATTTTAATAAAAAAAAAAATTCAGGGTCAGACCATTAGACTCATCCTGTTGAATCGGCAAGTCCACGGGTTCGAACCACCATGCTTATCACCCAAGGCGGTTATGGGTCCTTAGATATTAGGCCCGAACCTAGCAGATCAAATTACAATTCGGACTCAACCCATGCATGGGAGATCTGTACCATGGACTGTGCAAATTTAATAGAAAATGGAGATCTTTGCTCTATTGCTAGTCCAGTTGGTTCATATTTTGATTTTCCCCTATTTTGCTCAAGTTAAGTCCAAACCATGCATGGTTTGAATTGAAGTTTCACTTAAATTGTGCTCTTAAAATTTAACATATTTAAAAATTAAAGTCTATTTTTGAATATCAGTATTCCAAACTCAATTTGCGGCTAATAACTTCTATATCTTCACTGGAATTTTAGATTTTTTTTTTTTTTAAATTTCTAAAACATTTTCATTTTTTACAATTTGGGGGGTTCAGTGTTCACTCGCTCTAAGCTTTTGTAATTATAAATCAATCCTTTTATATGAGAATATTTTCAATTTTCCCCATCCTTTTATATATCTATCAATTAATTTAATCAAGGGTAGTTTTGAAAACCAACACAATGCAAAATCCTCATGGCCATCCACTACTGTTGGTGAAAAAAAAAAAAAAAACTATCAGCTACCACCCATGACCACGTTCACCAAATCACATAAATGTACATGAGCAGTTATTTTTACTCAACATTTCTCAATAACTAAGTTACTTTTTCTTTAATTTTATTAAAATATAAACTGTACATTATATTTTCTCTTTTTTAAATTAGCAACATTCCGTGGAAGTTAATTATATAATTATTTAAAATAAATTTTTTGGGTACATATGACGGCTGTGTTGCCACTAATTGCTGCTGCTGCTATATTATTATTATTATTATTATTATTAGTGGTAGTAGGGTGGGATGTTTATTTATATACATCAAAAGTTATTTTTATCTGTTGGATGATCACAGCAACTTAAAGATATGATAAGCTCTCACGACATCTATTCACAGCTTTGATGAGCAATGAACAAGATGGATGTTCCATTTAATGTGATTCCTTTTTCTTGGGCTTGCTATAGTCTAAACCCCTGACAAGTCCTGAGCATAAAAACCCACTGAGATGTAGTTGGACTTGTCTAGTGGATCAGTCAGGTGAGCCCTGATTCATGCCCATAAAACCAAGTTTTCTATAACATCATTGAACATGAGTGTTTTTTTCCCCTTTCCTTTTCCCCTTTTCTATCCTCAATATATGAGTTTGATTATTCGCTATGTCACTCGTCCAAGGGATGAGTCCAAAAAATATGTTAGGTCAAGATCAAACCATATTAAGCTTTTATAGGTGGAAAAAAAAAAAATTTGGTTTTTGCAATGTATATATATGTGCGTGTATATAAATAAGAGCGAAAGTTAGAACCATTGTCTAATAATATGAATACTAATATAAAAATAAGATTTCCCCCTTCCTAAGCTAAAATATGTGAAATAGTTGGCACATAAAAAAATAATAAATAAATAAAGTGAAAGATAAAGTAATATATCAATTTAAGGGAAAATTGTAAATTGCCATCCTAAAGCTTTATGTAGATATAGATTCTCTGACATTTTGAAGTAAGTTTTTTGACTCTTAAACCTTTAAAAATTAGTACTGTTAAAGATACTTAACTTTGTTTTTTTGTTAAAACAAAATGGGGTAGTTGTAAATAGGGGTGTGCAAAAAAACCGATAAAATCGAAAAATCGAACCGAACCGAAACCGTAAAACCAATTCAAAAAATGGTTAACCGATCCATTGGTTTCGGTTTAGGATTTTTTCGGTTTTCGATTTTGGTTTCAGTTTGTAACCATAAAAAACCGATGGTTAACGATTAATCGTTTCAATATTTATAAGTATATTATATATATAATTTAAATATACATATAATTATTTTTTAAAATATATATACATATAATTATTTTCAAAATATATATACATATAATTTACCTATGTTAATATTCCTTAGATTTCGATTAAAATACTATTATCCTATGTTTGATGGAGTTAATGTGGTAATTGATTTGGTTTGATTATTGATAATGATCATCTAAAGGTTTTTTTTTTTCCTCTTTTCCTTGATTTGATTTTCTTCTTTTTATAGCTCTTGTAACATATATAATAATTTAAAGAAAAACTTTATAATAAAGGTTAAAAATTACGGTTTATTAAAATTATCAATTTGGTTTGCTGAGACTATTACGTTAAATGGTTAAAAACCGGTAAACGAATAAAACGGTTAACCGTTAAGGCGGTTAACCATTTATAATGGACCGGTTAAGGATCGACATATTAAAAAACCGATCATTACGGTTAAATTAAAAAAATAGAACCATGGACCGGTTAACTGATCCGTGAACACACCTAGTTGTAAAATACCATCTCGAACTTTCACTTATATACAGATTCACCCTCCCAAATTCATGAAAAATTTTAACCGTCCCTAACAATTTTAATTTTTAAAAGTTTAAGAGATTAAAAATTTTACTTTAAAAGTTAGAGGGTGGGAGGGTGGAGGTGGGGTGAATTTGCACCATAATAAAAGTTCAAGAGAGTAGTATGGGAATTCCTCTCAATTTAATGCAAGTTTATCAGTTATTACTTTAGTGGTGATACATGTATCTATATTATTTAAGTGGGAAGGAGGGGGTTTGGTGGCTCATTATGCTCTTTTTCTAAAATTACTTATTTAGGTCTATTTATAGTATTTTTACTTATATATGTACACACAATTTTTAGTATAAAAGGCTAAAACTATCTATTCATTTATTGGAACTTCTCTCCGTGTCCATGTTCTCTCTTACAACTCTAAAATACTTGTGTTAACTTACCTTCTTAATTTTTTATAATTAATTTTTTGTGACTTGATATTATTAAATTTGCACATGAGACGCATGGATGCCGCACCTGCTAATATATATATATATAATGTATATAATAATTCTATCATATTTGCATTTTATTAGCTATGTACCAAAAAAAATAAAGAGTTCACGTGACTAAAGATATCTAAACTTTTGTAAAATATGCAATTAGTACACTTTCTCTTAATCAGTTTTAACCTATTTATAATTTTGGAGTTTGCTTTTAATACCTCTATCATCTTAACTAACCTTTTTTTTTTTTTTACCATTATAATGGAGGGAGGGGGAGTCAAACTTAATACTCTCACCTTAGCTAACTTAGTTATCCTAACTGACAAAAGACATCTATGAACAAGATCATATTTGCACTTTATTAGCTATGTACCATAAAAATAAAGTGTCGTGTGATAAAAGATACCTAAACTTTTGCAAAATGTGCAATTAGTACACTTTCTCTTAATCAATCTAAACCTAATTTTACTTTTAGAGTTTGTTTTTAATACCTCTATCATCTTAGCTAACTTATTTTTTTTTTGGCCATTACAATAGGGAAGAAGGAATGGAACCTAGTATCTTAGCTAACTTAATTATCCTAACTAGCAAAAGATATCTATGAACAAGCGACACACAGCACAGTTTTGTTCATTCAAATGCCCAAAAAGATTAAGGGGAGAAAGGAAAAAAGAAAAAAAGTCAATATGAAATTATGAACTAAATGAACTACACCAATAACAAGTAACTTCAATTAACCAAGATGTTTTTCCATAATTAACTAAACCAAGCATCCTGAAATTGCTACTGAGTGACAACCCATCAAATTCTCAAATTTATATTTCAAAATTGTAATTATATGGGAGAGAGATCTGGATTGAGAACAAACTTGACTCTAATTATTATAGTCCCCATATATAACGGAATCCAAACAATTACATCAATCCCTCATCCCAAATTCCCATTTACCTTTAAAATCGCCACATAATAACTCCCAACAAATCCATAAAATCACTAACCTTTACAATATACCAGACAAAATTAAAATTCTCCATCATTTACAAATTGCAAAATCTTAAGACATTTTAACATATAAAAGCCCCACTTTCATCAAATAAGTAAAACTTAACCTCCAATAATTATTCATGACAAAACTTTCCAACCATTAACCATCACATAAAGAAACACCAAATCAGCATGAAATACAACACAACTGAGATTAAATCATAAAGAAATAAAGAAATAAAAAAATATGATTCAAAGAACATATGATATAGATAAAAAGAATGCAATAGAGGTAAATAAAAAGAATGCATCTAAATGAAAGAATCATCAAATCAAAGTTGATTCGACTAATGAACGTTGAAGAAGTTTTTGTTTAGAGAGAGAGAAAGAGAGAAAGGAAAAAATGTACATTGTGCTTGACTTTTTTTTTTTTTTAAACGAAAAGATATAGAAAGTTGTAGAGAGTAAAAGAATGGAAAAGAAAGGAAAATAAGTTTTTACCATTCTTTGGATATGAAAAGTGAAAAATGGTGGAAATAGGTAGAAATAGAAGTTGAGCATGACAAAATAACCTCTATTTCCTTAATTCTTAAGGGCACTTTTGTAACTAAACTCACTTTGACTCTTTTCCACCTATCTCTCTCCAAATTTAGGAAGAGAATCTTGAGCCATCCAAGTGGAAACATTTCTATCTCTTTCACTTGCCTCATTCACTTTCTACTATCTTAAGTTGTCAAACGTCAACCTTTTTCCCAATTCGACAACTTTCTTTTCATTTCCTCATATTTCCACCCCATCAAAATTTAGGGAGAGATCTTGAGCCATCAAAGTGGAAACATTTCCTCTCTTCCACTAAACTCATTCACTTTTTACCATTTCTTAAATTGCCAAAACATCTACCTTTTTTTCACAGATTCCATAGCTTTCTTTTCATTTCTTGATATCTCTACCCCCTCAAAATTTAGGGAGAGAATCTTGAGCCATCAAAGTGGAAACATTTTTATCTCTTTCACTTGCCTCATTCACTTTCTACCATTTCTTAAATTGCAAAAACGTTTGCTTTTTTTTTTTTTTTTCCAATTCCACAACTTTCTTTTTATTTCCTCATATTTCCACCCAGTCAATACATAGTGATAATGTTGATCCAGAAGTAGGAAAACAAGAGTAAATTAACTAGAAAATGGAATTAAATCATATGAATTTTCTAGGTTTTTCTTTCTCTTTCTTCTCTCTCAAAGTTTTTCTTTCTTTTTTTCAATTGTGTCATGTGTTAAATAACTCTATTATTTTTTTTAAAAGAAATTTTTTATAAAGTCTCTTGTGCCACATGTTGTTTGTTTATAGAACCATATTGCTAGCTATGGATGACAAAGTTAGCTAAGATAATCAAGGTACCAAAAACCAACTTGAGAAGTAAAATTAGATGTTAAATTGATTAAATAAAAATGAAGGTACCAAATTGCATATTCTATAAAAGTTTTGGCACTTTTGTGGCATGCAACCTAAAAATAAAAGGATAATTCTATTAGAAATCAACTGAAGCGATACATACCTTATGTTGGATGGGTGCAAACAAAAGGAAATGGAAGGCAATTATGTATTTGTCAACTTAATTATATAGTGAAAATGGGTGAAAGAAAAAATGAAAAAAAAAGGAAGAAAATGAGTGGAAATATTCTTACTAGCTCCATTTAAGGTTATTTTCTTTGTTAATAACTTCATTTCGCTTTATTTTCCTTGAGAAAATAAACCAAAGAATAAAAATAAAAATATATCTATTGAATTCTTCAACTGTTATGTAACGCACAATGCAAATCATTTCCATGATTATCCTTCTGTTTTTTTCACTCGTTTTGGCCCATTTTCCATCCTGCCGAGTGATTATTATTATTATTACGTCACTTTCAATCGCATTCGCATATGAATTTATGTAAAATGCCATAAATGCTTCACATGCTTAAACAAAACTTTTATTCTCAAGGACCACCTAGTAATAATGGACGTTAGACCCCCAAGCCTTACACCTTGCAATATCTTTGAGATGAAAGGTAAAGACAAAAGTGTGTGCCATACAAGAAAGATTCTTTAAAAAATTGGATCAGGATAGGTAAGAAACATCAACATTATCCAACCGGGACCAAGAAAAAAAGAATGATACAAGGATGCTATTTTTCTGCACATGACTACTGTCTTGAATTGTTCAAATTGTTCAACTTAAGTCTCAAGGAACGTGAAAGGCTAAGCGAAGAATAAGTTGACACTTTATAAGCATCAATGCCTTCAACACCGACAAGATGAGTCATGGTTTTTTTTTTTTTTTCCTCCCCCAAATTATATGTATTACATAAAAAAAAAATAAATAAATAAAAGAATTCAATTTTTTTTTATTATTGAGTTAAAAAAAAAATTATTGGATATCTTCTTTTGATTGATTGGAATGTTACCTAAATTTTACTTGATTGTTAACTTAGCATCCTATTGGACTTTTCAAGGTAAGCCATATTATCTATATTAACTCTATTTAAAACCATTTGCCCAAATTGGCCTTTTATACTAATTATGGATTACAAAGTGTTCTAGATGAAGTTAACATGCAGACAATCTAATTATTATTATATTTTAAGTGGGATAAATTTATTAAAATAATCATTTAAACACGTGGCAATCCATAAGTAATTAGAAGAGTGACCAGCAAGTTAATATGGAGTTGACATAGCAAGCATAATCACCTCGAATTGAATATGGAAATTGGATACTGAAATTGATAGCTAATTGAATAATTGGTTAAAGTTTAGGTATTAAAGGCAACATCTCTAAAATTTAAGATAATAGATAGTTTGTTTTTCAAAAAAAAAAAAAAAAAAATTGATGAATAAAATTTACCTATTTTTCAAATATTATATGAATTTTAAGCAATCAGACATAGTTTGATAACTTCATATTAAGCATTGCAAAGAGATGGGAAAACATGACCTTGTCTTTCTATTCAGAGGCTCCATAGTATCTCTTTAGTATATCACTTATTGTGTGTTGATGACATACTAAATGCAAAAGAGTCATGATATTCAAAGGGTTAAGGACCATGCATTAGGCATAGATTTGAGGTGAGAGGCCTTAGTAACACAAGGAAAACATATGGTACGAAGATTTATAGAGTTAGATGATTTGACCAATTTTAGTTGTCTTAGCAGTGTACACCATGGAGGTACTTTAGTAATTTAACGTGCAACGTGGCAAGTTAGCCTTCATGTTATTAGCTAGTGCATGCCAATTTGTATGTAGAGTTGTCACCATAATTAAAGAATGATGTTGAGTATAGATCTAAAGTACCCAGTTGTCATGCATTGAGAGTGTTATGTACACAGCACCATGCACTTGTTTTGGTATTGCACATCCCATGAGTGTAAACATAACTAATCTTGGTTAATGCTATCATAATGGTATTTAGTAGATATTGAGATACAGAGGAGAATATCCAATCTTTTTTGGGTTTAGCAAGGGCTCTAGTGGTTTGGTTATATTTTTATGTTATATATATATATTATAGGGGAGATGAACAAGAAGAGATCTTTGATAAGGTATGAATATTATCTTGGAGTTTTCTACCTCACTTTATCTTATCGTTGGCTCATTTATCCGAGTTTATAGTAATAAGCAAAGTAATATAAAAATGCAATTCTATTGGGGTATTCGATTTCTCAAATTGTTCAAGGGAGTTCTACTATTGTATGCTACGGTAGTCAAGGGTGTCATTCATCTTATGGAGGATTGCATGCATTAAGGGAGGACAAAACATATAAATGTTTAATATCATTTTATGCATAGTGAGATTAGGAATTGAATGTTGCAAATGCAAAGAAGACCCTATAAAGCTGCAAGATGGAAAGCTTCATTGGAGTCGTTGAATCAAAGAGTATACCTTTTAAGTTAAGGAGATTGAAGAAGTAGACCTAATTGGACTTAAAGAGTTTCTACAACCCATCTTTATTAGTAAGAATCCCTTATAGAGATAAAGGTCCATCTTATTGAATTAATAGAAAAGTACAAGAATGTATTGCTTGACTTGTAAGGAAATGTCATGATTAAACCCTAGCCTTATGGTGCATTGATAGCATTAGAGTTAAGCCGGTGAAGTGATATCAACAAGTTTTTCATCGTAAAGTGGAAACATGGATCAAGGAAGAGATAGAGGAGTTTCTTTGAGCAAGATTCATAAGATTTATCAAGGATCCCACTTGGTTGGCTAACATAGTATTAGTGAGGAAGAAAAATTTTCAAATACTTACTTGTGAAGATTTCCTAAATTTGAACAAGGTTCTATACATCAATATATTATGTGGAAGTAGCATTCAAACATAAAATATACTATTTTCTAGATGGTTTTAGCGCATAAAATTATATCAAGATGGGCACCAGATATATTAAGTCACAACTATTTAGATGCTTTTAGGAAACTTCCAGTATATTAAAACACTGTTTGGATTGATGAATGCATATGTCACCTATCAAAGGCAATAATTGCCATATTCTACAATTTAATGCATGGAAGATTCTCACCTTGTCCACCTATGGAGTTGTGTCATATATGTATATATATGCCTTAAATGAATCCCTTAAAGTGTGCATTTGGAATGGCATCATGATAGTTGCTTAGATACATAAGGCACAAGAATGGGTTGGTGTCGATTCAACAAAGGTATTGACAAAATTTAGTTCATGCCCTAAAAAATGTGAGAAAGATTTGAAGAGTTCTATAATAGGGTCTTTTACATAAGAAGATTTGTCCTAGCGCTAGTAATTCTTCCTTTCTCCCTTCTTCCCTCCCCGACAATAGTTCATTGAGAAGAGAGTACCCTTTAGTTGTGAATGTGCAAGAGGATACAATATGAAAGATCATGGGGATATTAACTCCCCCATGAATGAAGGTACCTGTCAACAAATTGTTGATGGTTTTGTATTTAACTTATAGTGACAAATCCTATATGTTACCTAAGTCGATTCCTCCTTTGTAATAAAGTTAATTACTCAACTTGCAAGAAACATCGGCTTGTGTTGATATCCAACCCCAAAATTTCTCTAGTTTTCTTAATTTTGTCCCATTTTAACTGACCCATTTAACACAAACTGCTTAGCAAAAGTCAATGAAAAGACCCTTATTTAGAAAACTTGGAGTTGCCAAGATAAAAAATGAAAAGGTAATAGCCAACTGGATTTATTGATTCAAACATGGTGACTGGTCCAATCGGGGAAAAAAGAATGGAAGAAAAAGAGATATAGGGTCATGGTACATTGAAATTTAAAATTGCAACCTATCAAGTAAAATTTTCAAATAAGAAGAGCTTTTGCTATTTTCCAAAAAATTAACTAGTCTGATTAAAAATCAATTAATTACAAGAAAAGGTATGAAAAGAGAAAGAAATATTACAAGGATAAGTAAAACAAGGAAAAGAAATATTTTTCATTAATTCAACTTCGAATTTGGATGTCTACGCACGGAGGTTTGTTTAGATGGTCTTTTTTTTTTTTTTTTAATTTGTATCTTATATGTATTTGATCTATATAGCTTGTTTATGAGTAAATATATATACATATTTTTTTTTTCATTTGTATATGTTTTTAACAAACAGTCTTATTGAAACAGATATCAAATAGACGCCAAACCAACGAACCAAACATACTTTTATTTTATAAATAAAGCTGTCACATTTCCTTTCTTTTTTTGTAAAAAGGCTTGTTAGTGGTGGTTCTTTTTTTTTTCCCCCCTTCATTTTCAAAATTTTCAATTTTTATATTTGTCTTTTTTTTTTTGGTACTCTTCTCCTTTATATTATTTGACAAGAGATATATATAAATTATTGAACGTTTAGTTCTGAAGTCCAAAACAAAAGCCGTCCTAAGGAAACCCCAATCAACCTAAATTCACTTTAAAAATTTTTTTTTCTGTGACTTTACCAAGAAAGTCTTAAGAAATACAATTTATCAATCTAGTAAACCTAGAAACCTTCCTGTGATTACAATAACAGGACAAAAACTAATTACTACCGACAGCGACAGAGAGAGTGCTCAAATGTGAGTGGTTATTAGTTCCAATGATTTGAGTGTATTAGCGCTAATTGTTATTTAGTTTATAATGACCCCCATCTTAAACATTATTTCACATCCGATTGCACCCTTTTATGAATAAACTCTTACCAATGATGAATAAGATAAAATCAGATCGAAAGGTATGAAATTTTATGGTAAGTTTCTTCAATGTATCAATACCTAAAATAGTTAAACAGATGGATCAGAGGACAAATTCATTTAAAGTATCAACATTTTAGATGATTAATAAAATAAATCGATGCTTCCACTTATTATTGACTGTTGAGAAAAATTAAGAAAACTTAATAAAAAACTAATTTAAATGTTGATGCCTTAAATGAACTTTATGAAATGTTGATATATCATTTGAACATCTCATGAAAATGATTCATTTTCATAACCATCCGAAATATTATATCTTAAATATTATATTTTAAATAAATTTATTTCAAACTAGACTATTCAGTGTAATTACTAATGATAAATACATGATAAATATTTGGTAGAATACAAAATTATACAACTTTAAACGTTATTTGTAAAAATATAACGGCCGAAAATTTGATCGAGCGAAACAATCAATAATTTTAAACTTCAAATATAAAATTAAAAAATCAATTAAAATTCAAATAATAGTTATGATGATTTGCGAACCTTCCTAGACACTACTCCCTATTGTGACACCCAGGTGAGCTGTAAATCATTCTCGTCAATTTTAAATTAATCGTTACTGTTGTACGTGACATCATGGTCCTTTGTCATTCTTAGCTACAAACAAAAACAAAAGTAAGCGAAGATGCCATAATTATTCAACTTTTAAGCATTCCAACTTTTTAAATATCAAAATCAATTACCAAACTGCATCTCAAATGGCTTCGATTTAGACAACTTTTTATGATTTCTTAGTTTTTGCAACATTTTAGTTCCAACCATGATCTACCTACTAAATTGTGAATAATAGAAGTTTTGGTAAGAGCAATCATGTTATGGTAAAAAGTAGAACAACAAAATTAAGTCCATGAAACCCCATCAACATCCAATAAAAATGAATGTTATTGTTTGATTTTTATTTGTATCTTATTTATATCTGATTTACATCTATATCTTATCTGTTTATTTGTATCTGGTTTATTTAATCTGTTTATGAGTAAAATATTTATTTTTCATTTGTATTTGTTTCTTGAAAAATAATCTATTTGAAAACAACAAAAATAAAATACTAAAATAATTAGAATAAGATTAATCAAACAGAAGTGGTACAAATAGAGATGCTACATCAGCAACATTTAATGGAGTTATAAACGGGTCTATTTGGATGATTGTTTTTTATTTGTATCTGCATTTTTTTCAAAACAATATGTATATATATGTCCGATTTACATTTATATTTTATCTATATTTGATCTATTTGATCTTTTAATGATAACTACCAACTTTTTTTACATGTATCTAATTTTTTATAAATAATTAGTTAAAAAAAGTTTGAAAAAAAGTGTTTGTATCTGTAATCTGCCAACAAACAAATAGACCCTAATGGTATAGCATATTCTCTATCCATAACATTATTAATAATGTCTATTTCCATTTCGTGTTACTAAAATCTTTCATTTTTTATTCTAACTTGAACTTAAATGTTCATCCTTAAGAATAATGATGTAATATATAGAAAATATGAAGCACAACATGGCAAAGAAGGGGAAATGGAAAAGGTCACACAGATGAACTGACCAAAAAGTAAGAATATTTGTTCTCACCTGAGAAGGGGACAAAGCTTTCTTGTCTACAAATGGTATCCCCTTCTGTTTTCCATCAAAATCATGTTGACATATAAGACGTAAGGCTTCATCAGAGATTCTTATATTTATAACAGTATGCGACAGTAGAGAATGCAAAGGAGACAAACAGATTTTGATTAAACAACTTCATCCAAAAACCGTCTGCATTAAACTTAAGAGCTTAAAACGATATCGAATTAGCCAACCTACACTAGACTGCTTCACTCACATAATTAGTGACTAACACGAGGAAGGAGCAGACAGTATTCACAGGCAGCTCCAGCCCAGAAGTTAGCATGGCTTCTTAGACACAAACTATAATCCTAAAGTTACATTATACCATGGCAACCAGCTGATTCCAACAGTACTGCCTTGATGTGCTCTGGCAACATTTCTTGACCTTCCATGCATTGCTGATACACAAAATGCGGAAGAAGAGTAAGCTGACTGAAGTACCTCTAGTTTTTTGTACTTATAGCAGATTGGTTTGTGTGAGCATGAGTAATTTCATGTTTCTGCCTAAAAAAAGCTAGGATACACAGCAATCAATTTTTATTTATCACTGCTTGACATCTTATGTGTATGGGTTTAATAACGTGTGTTAAATTACAGATGAGATTGGTCATATTTGGAAAACAAGAATGGTACCTCAGCTCGGAAGACATCCAGAGCGAATCCATTGAAACAGCTGATAACAGCCTGTTGAATGTCCAGGCCAAGGTTGTCCAAAGCCCTCATGGTGGAGAGCAAAAGACCTGGTCTTCGAGCACAAAACATATGAATATTAACTGCTCTTCCTTCTCTTAGCCTGACCTCCACCTACAAACAAGAGCATCAGTTTAAAAATGAATTTCGTGTCAAAGTATGCATGCATCTATGTAATCATGAGTATCCAGTGAGCAGATTATGAGTGCATCGCCATATATCATCATCCTTGCAAGTGAAAATTTCCACACATGTCGAAAC
This sequence comes from Combretum micranthum, assembly GCA_024138025.1. NCBI lineage: Eukaryota > Viridiplantae > Streptophyta > Magnoliopsida > Myrtales > Combretaceae > Combretum > Combretum micranthum. The sequence continues at coordinate 317,075 of JAMXBD010000191.1, read as the reverse complement.
TATAAAGGTTTCTAAAAATTTTAGCAAAAAATGGACCATCCATGTGGACTTTATTTTGGCTTTCTAAGACAACTGTCTTGGAGGAGCCAGAGGCGGTTATGAGAGTTTAGAATCATGTTTGATGTTAGTATTCCCTAGGGAAACAAATCTGATATAAACAAAACCAAGCAGTAAGAAGGTATCATGGATAAGATATCATGCAACAAGCTCCTGTACATGGCACTTCTTCATGGAAAACACATATGAAATATGCATCAAAATAACTTATACCCTAGCAGGTTGGTCCTTAGGGCTTGACAAGGAGCTAGAGGATAGTTCATCCTTTATGCGGCAAGGAAGGGTAGGCAGGGTGGGGGTCAATGGATGGAAATTAGATGTCGAGGAAACCACTGACCCCGAGCCAGTAGATTCCAATTCATTATGCAGATCATTGATTCTTTGTAAAAGCTCCTTCAAGTAGTCAATCGCATCCCCAAGAATCGATGCTCGGTCCATCTGCAACAGTAGTTAGATAACTAGCAGCATCCATGGTAAAATAATAAAAATGATAATATTTCACTCTAGAGCAAGCCTATTACTAATGTTCACTTCCTCACATATGATTTCATAAAACAATCGACTGAGATTCTCTTTGAAGACAAGCAAGTGCTGGTTCAAAAAGGTTTTCTCTTACAACCTATTATATTCCCTAACATCACATGGTTCAAGAGCTAAATAAAGATCACAAGTCTCAAAGTGTTAAAAGACCAAGAACCATGCCACCATCACAAGTATCATGTGCAATGCGTTTGAATGATCATCCTTTATAATAAAAGCAGCACGTTTAAGAAAAAGGATGAAGGAAGCAAATTACAAAACTAGATATTATGAAAAATCTTTGGTTCTTATAGTCTTACCTTGCTGATTTTGGGGACAACAGATCTAAGCATATAAAGCCTATCATTAAGCTTCTTTCTCCTCCTCCTCTCTGCCATCAAATTCTTTGCTGGCAATCCCTTCTTCTTCCCCTTCCCTTCACCAACCATAACTGTACTATTCGCATTGGAATCACACCCATCATTCTTCACATTCTCCACTCCCTTACTGCTGTTTTCATTCCCTTCATCTGAATCATAATTCAAACCCGAAAGCTCAACCGTTAGATCTTCATTGTCCCCCTCTTCATCAATCTTCTTCCTCTTCCTATTGAAATCAACTAACTGCGAACTCGATATTTCCAAACTAGGCAACTTACTGTTGTTATTAACATCACCACCTTGCCTAAGTGCAGCTCTCTTTTGAAACAAAGTAGGTTGAGCACCCGTTTGAGGAAACACTTCAAGAGGTCTTAAAACTTTTGCTCTATTCATAAACAAAGAATTCGCATTCGCATTCAAATTCACATTTGGATTTACATTACTATAATTACTATCAAAGGCAGTACTTTGGAACCCCTCAAAACCACCAGACACAAACAAATGATTCAAAATTATTGAATTGTCGCTTAAAGGCAACAACCTAGTTGACAAGTCCTCAGAACTGGACCCTAACTCAGCATTACTCATCAAAAGGTTCGAACTTTGAGCATGATTACTTTGCAAACCACTCGCAAACCCACCATCACAGCTCAAATCAAACCCATTCTCAAAAGGGTTACTACAAACAACATTAAAAACAGAGGAAAAACCCGGTTTTGCATCCAAAAAGGCTTGCGACTGCAAAGGGTCAAGTGAAGAAGAAGAAGAAGAGTGATGAAATGAATGTTGCAACAAAAGGTGTTTGCATCATTTGGGTAGGTGACAAATGCTGTTGTGAATTCTCCTACTTCATGGTGATTTTGAAGATTATGAAAGTCTTGTGAAGATGGGTTCAGGTTAGTTGTAGGGTTCAAGTACCAGTCTGCTTCAAGCATGGACTTGAAGTTGCTTAAAGAACTACTTCCTATGGTTGAACCATCTTGTTTTGGGTCTGTTTCTTCATTATTTTGAGTCCATGAAACGGACTCTTCTTCCCAAATGACACCATTGTTATGCCCCAAAACCATGTCTACAGCTTTGGGTATGTTAAAGTTCAAAGCTTTTTAGTTTTTTCTGGTCTAGGGTGAGAAGGAGGGGAGGAGGAGGAGGAGAAGAGTGTGTTCTGTCTTGTCTTGTTGTGTTGAGTTAGGCGTTAGGAAGTGAAATGGGTGGAGACAGTTTGCGGTTATCTGCCCTTGGTCCGTTTGAGCTGAGCGAGAACTCGGAAAGGTCGTTGACGTGTATTCACACTAAGATTATTATATACAATTTAATTAGGTATCTGCATGATGGAAAAAAAAAAAAAAAAAAAAGGTATCTGCATGTAAACATTCCTACCGGTTTTCTTAACATGACAAATTAATATTATTACTACAAGTTTTAGATTACTCTATTAAAAATAATCTACTGTCATACCCATCTGCGATATATATGATCTAAAATTAAAAAAGTAAGTATTGTTTAGTGTTTAAATTTTACTTACTTTTATAATCAATAATCTAACATTTTATTCGTATTTGCAATTAATGGAGTCAATTTTTTTAAATTATATAAGGATTCAAAAGCGTAAATTCATAATTTTTAAACTTTATGTTGTTTAATTATTATTTTTTTTCTTTTGATCATTACAACGCAAAGGAGAATTCAAATATGGTCCATTCTACTTGGGAGACAAGTGTTAACATCTCTATATTATAAGACTATTGATACTTTAGATAGTTCACAATAAAAAAAAAAAAAATTCAAGTAATCAATGCAAAACTAGATAAATCTCAAGTATTGAATGTCACATTTACCATTAAAAAAATTCATATTATATTTGGTAATATTCAAACTTTACTTATTTTTATAATTAATTATCTATTCTTTTTATTAATAAGTACTTAAAATGTTAAATTATCTCCTATGAAATTTTTAAGGTAATTCATAGTACTTAGATTGACTCCATTTAAATACTAAATATTAAATATGGTTGCAAAATGAACAAAGGTTAGATATCAGATTAATACTAGTAAACTTCAAATGATTTTTTTAAAAGGTAATTCTTTGTGAAAATGTGTAAAATTTAATACCTACTACAATATAGAACCTATCTAAAACTACTTTAAAAAATATCATAGATCTTTATACGTAAGTAATGATGGAGTAAATATTACAATGGTACTTGTACATGGTCTAATATAGAACATGAGCCTCTCGAACCAAAATTAGCCCATGAATTAATTAGGTCAACCACTTGGGTCGGCTCCCTACCTACGATAACATTGGCTTGGAGACCTGTCTGAACACCCTTTGCTCCAAGTTGGCATCTGGCCGACTCCTTTAGCAATCGGTTACCACCTTACTATATTATGATCCCACGGTGCATCCAACTATCAAGGATTAGCTAACTATAAGTACTCCACTCCCCTCCCCTCTATGAGATAAGTAATGTTGCACACACCATTCTCTATATCTATAATTTGCCTGTATCTCAATATGATCACTGACTTAAAAATCGAAGTGGCTGTGCGGGGCTCAAATCAAGCATGCCACTACTCTCATTTCTATTTTGTAACCCTATTGCTACCTAAGTTCAAACCCAAATTCTCTATATTTTGTCTCTAGTGGATTCGAACTAGCAATTGTACCTAAATTTTATTAATATTAATAATCAATTATCTTAAGTTTAAAAGTACAAATAATTCTGTCTGTAAACTTTTCGAGGTCATTTATAATACTTAACTCAATTTTAGTTCTGCAGTTTATTAGAAAAATACATAAAATTTACATAATTTATTATAAAAATACTTAAAATTCAAATATCAAATTAACCATATCATGAAAATTTGAATTTGGGTATTTCTTATTGTGACCTGGAAAGCAGTTGCAGTGATGATTTAAATCACACATAAACATATATTTGTATAAGACACCAACATATGTTAACTGTCAAGGACTTTAATATTATACATTATGCAAGAGTTGGTTTTGTATTTTATATAAAGATAGTAATATAATAAATTATAAAAATGTTATGAACAAAGAAACTGTCTAAAAAACGTTATCGAGGCTGTTAATCAAAATAGAAAAATTACTGGAAGAAATCAGATCTATGTGGCTAGTTTTTTCTAGCAGATACAAATAATTTTTTTCGAACTTTTTCTTAATAAATTGTTTATCAAGAAATATATATAAATAAATAAAAAGTTGGTAGTTCTCATGACAAGGTCAAATAGATTATATATAAATAAAATATAAATGAAAATAAAACTTATTTACAAATCTCATTTCCATACAAATATAGATACAGATGAAAAATAAACTATCCAAACAGACTCGCAATTTAGTTGGTTTTATAGAAATGCCTTTGCTTTTGATAAACAATAATTGCTATACAAAGAACACCAGCATTTTTTTTAAATAATCTTGTAAATGATTTATTTAATCTAAAACTTAACATTTTATCTAGCACATATGATATTAGTGTGATCATTAAATTCTTATTTCGTTTACTTAAATTTTACACAAAGCATATCACTTTTTGTAATTCTTTTTATTTTGTCCTTACAACTTTTAATTAATTTACATATGAAAATTATCTTACAAAATTTTTGGGATTTCATCTATGGTACTAAAGTCCTTGTAATTTATGACATAAAATCGATCTTTTAATAGGATGGATCGAGTTCTTTTTTCATATTTGTAGTGTATATTGTAATTGGAAAAATAAATCAATCAAATAATAAATTTTCTCTAAAGTAAGCATTAATTTTAAACATTATTAAAATTGCTAAATAGGTATAATTATTAATTTTTTAGTAATTTTTATTAAATTTGGAGACCCAGTTAACAATTAACATTATCTAAAATCATAATTAAACGCAGTAGCAAATAAATTTTAAAGTCAATTGCTATACCGTAAAAGAGAGAGAGCACATGACACGGTCAGTTTGCATCCAGTCTTCAATTGGCCACCTAATACCAATTATGTTCGTTCCCAATAATGCATTGGTAGACTAATCAGTTTCAAAAGTGTGTGACTATGTTTACTGGTTCCTTTGCACCGGTAGTAGTGCTTCTCGAGTTGTTAGGGCCTCACATGCCTCGGGACAATTGGCATCCACTTGGATACATTCTCCTAATATATATTGTCCTTCGTGATTCCGAGTAAAAATGGGTGATCAAGAACCATCGATCTTTGATAGCACCCTCTGTTGAAGGTATACTCATTAGGATTGTGAGTCCGCATGCGATACTACATGATCTACATGCAGTTCCACTTGCTTGTATGACACACCTTTAATGAAGAGTATTGTCAAAGATATGTGAACCTTAGGACCATCTTGATTCCTATCAATAGTACCATTGTGTTATGATTTAAGAATAGTTTGGCAGTAAGTAAATAGTAGAATTAGTTGAAAAATTAGTTGTTACAATGAATATTATAAAGGGTTAATGTTATAAATAGTATACAAACTTTTATAAAATATGCAATTAAGGTACTTGAACTTTAACATTAATCAATTTAGTACCTAAAAGATCTTTTAATATACGCCAACAATATTTCCATGATATTTTTAGCATATATAAAAAGTAATTTTAAGTACTAAATTAATCAATTTCAAAGTTCAGGTACTTGATTGATTAAATTTAAAAATAAGGTACTTAATTGCATATTTTGTTTAAGTTTCAGGTACTATTTGCAACATTTACCTCATTAAATTAATATTTTAAAAGCTAAATGTAACATTAAGTTCCTAAAGTAAATTTATGAAGTTTTTTCATTTTTCTTTTTTTTTTTATATGCTTGAATAGTTTGTTTTTCATTCAACTCAAAGATGGTGTTATTTTGCATTTGTTCCTATTGTCTAGTTATGAGAGTTCCTATTAATGGTGTTCTTATTGTGATCAAATCTCAGAGTCCACAATGTTAGGAAAAATCCCCCCAGAAAAACCTAGAAGCAATCATAGATAGTTTTCCCTCTTGCCTATAGCCATCATAATCAATCAAACAACAAAATAACATAATAAAAAACAATAACATTAGGATTTACTTGGAAAACCCAATTTTGGGAAAAACCACGAGATCAGCAACGCAAATTTCTTCCACTATCACTAATAATAAGATCTACATAGACTTTCCTCACTAAACAACACTAGTAGATCTATAGATCTTCACCGCAAACCGATAGATTATAATAGGAATAGGCCTCTCTCTCTCTAGAATCTGTCTCTAGGTTTTAGGATAGCCTCTACTCCTCATCTCATATAAACCCTAAGACAAATAAGAAGAATATATATGCAACACAAAGGGGAATTCGTAGGACAACAAAGGTTGGCACGAATTAATAAAGGTTGGTGGCATTTGAAGTGGCATTAGATTTCAGCGTTCCTATGCTGGCCCAATGCTGTTGACGTAGCCCCCCAAGGATAGCGGCGTTGAAGCCGGCCTTAGCAATCCAATGCTCTCGACAAACGATTTCAAAATTCAATGCTAGCTAGTATATTGATGTAGGTCGACGGTGTCTCTGTCCCAGTGGCCAGCTCACATGTTTTAACTCCTTTGTTTGCACAAAAAACTCCTTATTTTCAAGTCCTCTTTCAAGTATATACCATATACTTAAGTATCATTGATTTCAATATCTTCTAAATATATACAACATATATTTAGGATCTCTTTGATTATAAACCCATATGAGTTGGATCTATAACTCACACATGGTATTGTTAAGCGGATCCAATCTTGCTGTTCAAGAACTAAAATGGTTGACAGTATTTTGAAAAAGTCAATACAACATCTAAGAGAGACCATGAAAGAAGACATCCATATATAATCTTCTAAGCAATCAAAATCACAAATCGAAGATGACATCATTTAACAATAATAAGGCATGTCGAATAGGATGGCAGAAGAGGAAACCTTAAGTTACCATGAATGGTTATTTCATAATGAATTAATGAGCAGTTAGCAACCAGTTGAGAGAGTTTGGAGTTGCATTTTACATGACGATAATGTGAATACTAGTTAGGAAAACAAGCAAAATTACCTACAATTTCCAAGGATGAGAACACTATTATGGTGATCAGCACATTTTGAATGACAACTAGGTCGATGGGGGAGAACTAATCGATGCAATTACAAATTTGAAGACCTTACAGCCACTATAGAAGAAGATATCCCTAAAATCTCTTAAAGAGGACACTTGAATGGAACTTTCATAAATTTTATTTAAAACCAATGACATTCTTAGCTTCTATAAGATGCTATTTATAATTTTTGAACAACTAAATTGTCAATTAATCTTACTAATTGTAAATATGTAATTATTCACTAAACTAATCTTTGTAGACGAGGGAGTTTAGTTGTAGTCATCACATATATGTAGCGTGTGCCCTACACCACATGTGATCTTAGTGAGCAATATAGAAGTACATGTAAGTAATAACCAAGAGTGAAAGGCAAGAGGATGTAATGTGCTTACGATCGAGGGGACTCCATACCCAAGCAGTAATTGAAATGCAATAGAAAGATAAATATTGAAACTGATTATTTTGTGGGTTTTTAGTGTTTAAAATGATAAATAAAGGATTATGGATGTAAACAATGTTTGATATAATGCATAAACAACGAATATAAATTGGTTTGAATCCAAAATAGGAATTGATATTACTTGTAATTGCTAAATTAGATTTAGGTTCTAATAGCAATAGCTATTACACATTGTTTATAAAAGAAGGTTCAACACAATCTACAAAAGATGGATAAAAACATAAATGTTAAAGAGGATGATAGTTACTTAATAACCATAAACTCGTTTGTGGAGTTCACAAAGTATTCTCACTAAATATTAAATATAGGATAATGATTAAAGGCTAGTAAAACCTCAAAATATATTAAGAGAAAAGGTTCAAATAAGCTAAAGTTTAGTGTCAAAAATAAAAGAAATATAGAAATAACATTGTAGAGTTCGGTGCTGGCATCGAACTGTTTATTTTAGTGTCTAGACTTCTTTAGGTAGTGTTTTGACTCTGTTCTACATTTCCAAGCTAAAATCCATACTCATTTTGCTAACATCCCCAACCTAGCTTCAATAGAAATTTGCTTCCTATTTTGTCATCCTTTCTTAATATAGTCCCATAGCTTTTGAACTTGAGTCTTGGCATCATCTTAGGTTCTCTAAGATCTTTAATCACATTAGGATGAGTATCCAATCTTAAAGAGTTTGAATACACTAGTGATAGGTGGAGAAGTTACAAAATATCAACCTTGCAGTTCTTGAAGAGAGATAATGTTTTCTTTTTTTTGACTTTTATCTAACCTTTTGTGAAATTTGATATAAAAATTGTTGTTTCTTTCAATTTTTGAATTTGTAAAATGAAAAGGAGCTTTTACTATTTATAGAGTTCGTTTGTTCCCTATATTTATCAAATCGTGTTGATGATCAACGACCAAGATGACTTCTCTTTAGACATGGTGTGGTGCGTTCATTCTAATTTGTCCCATGAATCAAACCAGACTGTATATTAAGATTTATTTTTTCTTTTAAATTTGAACTTAATAATATGGTTTGGTTCACAATATTTTTTAATAAAAAAAAAAGAAAAGATTTGATGCAATTTTGATTTGCAGTTCAAATTGTTTTTTTACTCTTAAAATGAAGATATATTTTATCAAGAAGCTTCAATTATACATTTCTTATCACAAATGAAAATATAAATAATAATATTGAAATTAATTATATATACAAGTAAATATGTGAAACTTATAGGAGGGAAATATCTCATCTATCATTAAGCTATATTTGCATACTAGTTTTATTCTCTTAAATTATCATAAACTATAATAATATATTGGACTTAATAAAATTAAAATATGCTATCATAACATGGGGCAAAAATATTGATTCGCTATGCTTCTAATAAACATACTATCAGTTATATAAACAAATGAGTAACTAAGTAATGAAAGTGGATTAATCACTAAGAGAAAGTAAAAAAGAAAATATTTAGAACATTAGAGGCGAAAACCTGAACTTAACTTACTTGCAAAATTACTGTGATGATCTAGACATAATACAAACAATATAATTTCATTCTCATGAACCTAAATTATACAAAGTCCTAAATAGTTACTTAATTAATTATCACAAGGAATGTTAAAGATGTTGCAAGATGGATCTATTTTAGTAATTAAAGTATTTCAACTGAAAGAGACTATCATTTTATGGAAGCTAATAGCTCATCTAGAAGGTTGGCAATAATTTGATGAAATGTTTTTTTCCCCTCTCTTAAGTTCATGACATTCACTTTTATAAAGAAAATGAAGTTATTTGCAAAATATAAATGTATTCATTATAAATTTGTTTAATTTGTGAAAATGTTACTTGAACTTTGAGTAAAAATGTCGTAAAAAGTTTGATTGGGTATTAAATTGAATTTTTGTGCAAAGTTTAGTACTAAATTTGATATTTATCCATTTTATTGTAATACCTTTTCAAAATACCACCAACAACTTTATTATTGACATCCTCTTAAAAGCATTGACTATGAAGAAGGATAGAGAAATAGATATGGAGATATAAATTTCGTCGTTTAATCTCTTTGGTAGGCCAAATTTCGCTATTGCATTTACCATACAACATTAGGTTATAAGTGGCTATAGTGATACTTTTCATGGCCCAATTAAATAAGGTTCACTAAAACACATCTTGGCCAATATTTTCTTAAGAAAAAAACCATTTAACACTACCATAAGCATCCATTATGTCAAAAGGATATTGTTTTTTTTTTTTTTTTTTTTCACACTTCTTCTTAAGCTTCAAGTGCTAGAGAGTTAAATGGACTACTGCTGTACTATAATGAATTGAGTCCTCTAAGACAAAAACACTTGGACAAAAGGTTATAATATCATTCAAGAGAGGCATTAGTTTATTAGCTAAGATTGTAAAGATAATTTTGAAAGAAAATTTACAAAGGCTTATTATTTAAGTTGATCAAAATGAGATTGGTTTCATTAAGTTTAAGATCGATTTAACAATCTCCACGAGCTTAGTCATCACTTCAAAAGCTAAAGATCTCATGACATACCAAAACAATTGAAAGATAATTACTCAAATCCATCAAGTTAAGGCATTACGCTACTTCTTCTCTTTTATCGATTTGATGAAATTTACATTTATTTCCTCTGTGGTGATATGTGGAACATCTAAGATTGCATTAGTATTGTTGTCATCCTTTGCTATATACAAGATTTTGTAGAATTTAAGGAATAACAAATTGATGCTATCTTTGTGATCTTCCTACTCTCCTTCTCCATTCTTGATTTGAAGCACTTTATTTTTAAACTTTTATTAGCAATTGCTTGATGGAAAGACTTCCAATATAGTGAAAAAGGCAACATGCAATGTGGTACTAGCATCCTCAAAATGTTTGACATTATCATTTTGGTCAAATAGGTCATAATATGTCCACCTTCCAAGCTGTAAATCATGCTATTGTCCCATAGGTTAGACAATTTTGCCTATATATATGCATTTCACTTGTTTTCATCATTTGTTTTTAGTTATACTTGCTAAGATCAATTTATGAGTTTTGAAGTTAGTTGTATAACTTTAAGTACTAAGATTAACCTTAAAAAAGTCAGTGTTATAGGATGAAGAATGGGAGCATAGGCAGTAAGATTTAGGCAAGACTACTATTGTAATGCCCTAATTTAGAATTAATTACAACCCGCCACATTTCCATATGAATATGAACATGAAAAGAAACACCATAATTAACTCCAAAATTGCTCATTATATTAATGACATCAAATAACATCGGATTACATACATGGATTCTTAATTGATTTTGTAAATAACATCTTATATCTATATAAATTAATCTAATAGATGGTTTACAGAAAGCCACTTTACCAATACTATAAAAATTACACATTGACGAAATGTTACTAACAAACTATAATAGGTATTACTACTCAAACCAACTACACGTAACTTATTACATGTCCTCTACTTCTCAATTGAAAGTCTTCAATGCTAGTGATATTCCCTAAACTTGTTAACTAGTTGAGACTATCAATACAATCTATTTATATATTCATCACTTGCATCTAAAAAAAATAAATAAAGGAGTGAACCACAACCCAGTATGGTATTTTATAAACAAACACACATGATTCAACAAGCACACATTCACATACATACCTTATACTAATGAAATAACCAACGTCTCATTATCTTGATTTAAACCAAGCAAACAACATAGGGGTAACTCAGTATCCTATCCCACATAAATATAGCAATACATATATATGATGTTTGATACTCCCTAATATCCATGAGTCCAAAATTGATTATTGGGTACTACCAATATTCCACAAACCGAAACACATAAATCTACTCGAATAGTTTCCACGCACGACTTAACTCTTGGACAATGTTACACATGGATATTCGGATTGTCACGACAATAGCGTAGATACTCTCTACCCATTATCAATAGCTACACACAAGCAACAATCAAATTATTAAGGCCTGATAGTTAACTAATCTATTTAAGTTTTTACACTAAACAAGTACAAGAAACAAAAAAGTTATATATGTACTTGATATTCATTTTGTTGCACACAAAAAAGCTACTTGGGTCTTCTGTTCATCTTATTCAACTCTTGCTGCATTCCTATCATACTCTTCCTTACACCTAATATCTAGATTCATAAGATCTCAAAGCATACTTTAATCCTAAAAGAAAGAATTAAACAGATCCTAGTCACTTTTGGGAAAGTGAAAGATGATTTTTAGGTATTATAATATACATAAACTAGTGCACAAGTCGATATGGGGTTGGGTATCACTTAAATGTAAAAAATTAAGACAGAACACATGGCACACTGGAGGATACATGACCTTTTGTTTTTCTTATGTTCTTTTGTAGACACAACTTTAAAGCCACAGGGAGTATAATGCCTTGAAACTTTGCCCATCTAGGTATTGTCTGCTTTAGTCATATGTCGCACAGTTTTATCTTTGGTGCCAACACTTCCCAGAAGGTCACCTATCTTGAGATTGCTCTTCCTATAGCATGTTTAACTTTGGAGTTTTGACGAACTCTAAGTCATTACACTAAAAGGTACCTCTATGCTTAGAGTTTCACTATTTATATTTGAGGGTATCACACACTTCCCCACTAATAGAATTGACGTCCTTGTCACTTTTATTACACAGGTTTAGAACCACACCAGATAGTGAGACACACTTCTCCACTTCTAGCTGGTGAACTGCTTTGATACACCTATAACGCCCCAAAACTCTCGCCCATTGAGGTATTGTTCGATTTAGCATACGCCACACAGGTTTTATCCTTGATGCCAACACTTCCTAGGAGCTCACCCATCTTGGGATTGGTCTGCCTAGATCATGCTTAACTTTAGAGTTCTGACGAACTCTAAGCCATCACACTAAAATGCACTTCTATGATTAGAGTTCCACCATCTATATTTAAGGTATCACAAGAGGGACATGAACAGGAACACTATATCATGTATGTTGTGTTTGTTTCAAGGCTCTTGTTTGTTGAAAACACAGAAAGAAACATGACATAATACATGAGCTTGTGTATTGGCTGTATATTTATGGAAAAACACCATTTTATTATAGAGAGGTACGTGACTAGTATACGGGGCAGTGTATTGGTCGTGTATTTGTCAAAAATGTCCCTTTTTGCCAATCATGTTTAAACCCTTTTTAATCTTGTTACATCACTTAACACCCTTTTATATGTTTTGACGATTACAACATCACATTATACGACTATTACTCAATCTCAACTAAACTACTGCCTAAAAATATTACGAATTTGCAATTTTTCATATTCTTTGATCTTTTTTTATTCCCACTCCTTGAAATCTTTACTCCTTAACATTTCCCAAAACTTCCCCAAAACTCATTGTCTTTTACTTAAAGTCACTATCAACATTGAAATGCCAAGACTTCATCTTCCATGTGATTATGTCACCGAAACATTAAGGAAACGAAAGATAGTATCACTCACCATAGAAATATATTTAAGATTCCTCTAAGATTGTGAAGAATTTTTGTGAGTGGGAGAGAGAGAAAGAGAGACTTTTGTAATATATGATTAAAAAAGAATGTGGACAATTAATTCTTATTGTTTTAAATAGGTTTAAATAATATATCTTTTAATATTTTAAAAGGTTGGACTGTTTTAATAATCACTTTACCTTTTTACTTCTCTTATGATTTTATTTGTCTAGGATATTTCTAATTATTGAAGTTGCATGAAATCACAATATTGTGCTTTATAAAATGTAATTCAAAGTTTATGAATGTAGATTGTAGATGTTCTTTGTTGATAAACTGGAAGTTTAAATAATATTGATATTTTGTGAAATAGTTGAATTCTTGTTTACATGTAAAGCCTTATTCTTAATTTTAAATGGGATAGCGAACCGTTTATCACGAATTAAGAGATTTAGTAGGTTAAATATAGGCATAAAGAGCTGTTTTGTTCCTACAACAGAAAATAAATATTTACACGTATTAGAAAGTAATATTATTACTTACTTTAATTTGAGGATTTTTATACTTTTACAATTTATTTGACATGTTTTTATTCGCAGGATTAATATCCCAATATTTAGCACCACATGTCATGATAGAATTTAATTGCAAGTTTTAAAAAGCACTTACGATGTGATTGCGCAAATGAAAGCTTTAAACGTTGTCAGTTTGACGAGTTTTACTAATGGGTTCGGATTTGAATTTGGAAATTGAAGCGTTTCAATCTTTCCATCTATTATGATAGAAATCTTACGTAATCATACCAAATTTTTTAATACCAGTGAATTAATTTTGTTCCTTCTTTTGGAAGTTTTAGAGAAAAATTTAAACTTGATTTGGTTACAATTCCGGAACCTCCGGAAAACAAATGAGAAAAAATATAATTTTACATTATGTAACACTACTAATAATCCATTAATTATGCATTCGATATATGTAGCAATATGAATATGTAATATATACATATATTTATAGAGATAGTGTTAAAAATCCGAACTTTAATTCTATTTTCTTTTTAATTTTATACCTCAATTTTGAAAATATTAAATGTACGCAATTGAGCATATATAATAGCGCATAAAAGAACTTATATGTGTCGTTAACTTTAAATAGAGAATAAATATTATAATATGTTCCGTATATGGACATGTATATTTGTCTATCTTAAGAAACAGAGAATGCAATTAGTTGGTGTATGCCAAAATAAACAACAAATTGAATTATTTTGACAGAGAAAGTAATAGATAATGATAGAATCAAAGTCGCATCAATAACTTGCATGTCATGACAAAATTAATCCTCTCTTACCATCTAATTTATGAATTCAAGTGGTAATTTAAGAATTAACTTATCATATAAATTGCATTTCCTACATGGCAAGTGTACAATTATATGTTCTTATACACACACATATAGAAAATTTTTTGCTATCCCATGTTTACTGTTACATTGTTGTCTCGACGAATTAGTCTGATCGAATGATTTGTTTTACGTCTGTATCTGGATCTATATTAAAATGATATATGTAAATATATCCGATTTGTATATATATATTATTTATATTTGATCTTTTAATGAGAATTGTAAACTTTTTTTTATATGTATTTATTTTTTTGATAAACAATTTGTTAGAAAAAAAGCTTGAAAAAAAATGTTTGTATTTGCTAAAAAAAAACTAGCCAAACATGCCTAATAATGTGTTATGCATTATTTAATATCACCTACACAAAATATCTAAAATAATTAAAACTAAATTAATAACATGTGGCATATTATTATTTACTGAGACAACAATACCGTACAAAGTTTGGTACAACAAACTTCCGTCCCACACACATATATGTATATATTATATGTGAGATTTTGAAACTCCCTAGTCCCTACATTACTTTCACAACTTCACAAAAGAGAGAGAGGGAAAAAAAAAAATGCATCCTTATACTCCAAAGTATTCTCTCTTACTAATAATGGTTTTTATCATGAAACCAAATTGTGAAGCACTTAAGACATATGTTATGATATGGAATGGGCTACAAGAGTCCGTGAATCCGACAGTTCATTGTAAATCAAGAGATGATGATTTAGGATTTCATGACCTCCCCCCAAATGATCCACATCAGTACTATGTATTCGAGTTTGAGCCTAACGTATGGGGAACAACCTTATTCTTTTGTAATTTTAAGTGGTTGCAAGAATTTCATTACTTTGATATATATATATATTCGAAAGAGATATTCTCACCTGTGCCTATTGTTTATATTCGCCTAGAGCGTCTAATGAAAGACCCATCCTAGGTTGTATAAGGTGTTAATCAGGTGTCTCAGAATATTTATTAATATCAAATAAATATTATTTCATATTTTATTCATTTAATTTAACTATCCTTTTAACTAGGTTGTTATGTTAATGTCAAATAAGCACTATTCCATATTTTAATATTAATTCTCTTCTTAACTATGCTTTTTGAAATAGTTGTTCTGTTAATGTCAAATAAGTACTATTCCATATTTTACTCATTTAATTTAACTATACTTAAAAATGTGAAAAGTTTCTTCTCTTTCAGTTTCATATTAGTCATTTTCGAATAACCATTAACTAACAAGACTCTCTTGTAAAAGAGTTTGGTATAGCATCCACTAATGTTAAGTGCTTTTTTTTTTTTTTTTTTGAATTGCAATGTTGTTCTTTTTGATAATGGCTTATGCATTATTATGAGATCAAACAACAGAAGAAAGTATGTAATCAGCTATAATTAATTTTCTTATTTTGATGATATGAGCAAGTTCATTATATTTATTTGATTAAGGGAACTTCTATGGTTCCATCATGAGACCATTCTCCTATAATATCATCATTAAATTGATTTTAAAAAATTAGTATTTATACTATACAATGATGTAAAGTGAAGTGACCGTTTATGTTATAACCATTATAAACCATAAAATTTATCATTTGGTTATGAGCACTTGTGTCTGGGTTTCACATACTTATAAATTCAAGCTAAGCTTATGGCATCAACCATCAGGATTAGGGTTGGCTATTGCTATACAGTCATCTAAAACAGACAAAGTTTTGGTATTTTTAATACGAATTTGTTGATGGTATATTATGGGATAAGTGCTTGACGTGCTAGCTTCTTATAATGCTTTTAGACTAATGTGTAATTGTATTTATATTATTGAATTTTTTAGCATTTAATTAGTACGACCCGACATAATATATAAATATGATGACAAGTTTATATAGGATAATGTCGCCATAAAAATTTATTTTCCTGATGCTAGTTATTTACAATATCTTTCTGATTGTGTACATGTAGAAGATATATAAAATTATAATAAGCTCATCTACAACACCAAATAATTATACGTTAAGATTGATTTTGTTGGTTGATATATTTGTATGGACATGAAATGTGAAATCGACCCACATAATAGAAATTAAATTTATAAATTGCTTAATTTTCCGGATACAATTATTAAAGGTTTATCTAAATTATAAACGAATCCAACCACATAAAACTTAACCGAATTCCACAACATATTAATGAATTCAACTATAAAGATCCTAAATTTGAAAACGGCGCATCATGTTTGTATTTTTCTTTAATTATTTTTGTATGTTTTTTTCCATGAATGTATGGGGTAGAACATAAAAATTCAAATTTGATTTTCTGATCTTTCCACTAAATTAATCATAAATAAAAGGGAATTCGAGAATAAGCTTTGCTGGTACAAGAGTCACATGCTTCTTGTGATTGCTTTCTTTTCATCGCACCTATTCTTCCAATCAAATCGTCACCCATCGTTTTTCACTCGTATATTTCTTTAGCATTTGCTCAACGGTCATTAATTACTTTTGACAATTCTATATGATTCAATTTTGATGTGGTAAAAGAAAAAAACTTGATAAAT
Organism: Combretum micranthum; assembly: GCA_024138025.1. NCBI lineage: Eukaryota > Viridiplantae > Streptophyta > Magnoliopsida > Myrtales > Combretaceae > Combretum > Combretum micranthum. The sequence goes on along the minus strand of JAMXBD010000191.1, from coordinate 300,104 downwards.
TCCCAGACTTCATAGGCTATTTTCTACATAGTTGGATATTTGATAAGAGTGGGGTGGTTTTAAATGAACCCATTTATAAATAAACCTTTCACAAATTTATTAAAGCATGATTGTATGCTTTGTATAAAATACAGGGAAAAAAAAAAAGAAATTGTGTGTACAAAGCGAGTATGGGATAATATTAAAACAATATTTTAAATTTACACTTCTTAATTTTTCATTTAATTTTGAAATGATTTAACATCCTATCTTATTAGACGTTTTATTTAAATTATACTATTATTAAATATTATATTTATTGATAGTCTAATTTAGAATAAGGGCCTCATAAACCGAAACCAACTAGGACAACTACTTGCGTCAGGACCCCATCCATACTTGGTATGGCTTGAAGATCTGTCTACCCATACTTGCCATAGCCTAAAGACCCAGCTAAGCACCCTTCATCCTAACTCGACACCCTACTAGCTTCCCTAACACTCAGTCGACACCTCACTTGAAGTCTCTTGGCATATTTCCCTTGATCGGGCTACACACATTTGAAAGTGGATCAGTGAGTCTGCTTCATGTCCACCATAATTATCATCAACCACCCACTATTCCATTAGCACATTGTGCACTTAACTGCTGGACATCAGCTAACTATAAATAGCCCTGGATCCATACTTGATGTGCCACTAATCATATTCAGATTTGCAAGCTCATACTCTTGTCCAATTAAGGCCAGATTATCAATATTTATCTTTTACTATATTTGAACTAACAACAATACTTAATTAGATTTTTATTTAATTATTAATTCTAATATCTCTATCATGATCTTTGGAAAAAGGAAAACATCTATTGTTCGACTAAATTAGCAAGCATAAAATTCATGAGCATGAATACATATAATATACATATACATATATATATATATATGTCTCGAAAGTTAATTAGATGTGATGGTCTGGACAATATTGACCAAACTATTACCTCATATCTCAGCGTCTAATCTTCACGTTAAACACCAACTACCTTGCCATTATTCACAAAACGTGGCATCCTTGCAATGGAGAGTGTTTCGTCTCTATCAGAGCTGTCCGTTGTTACTTTATCACTCCATGCATTAAAATGCACTCTTGTTTGTCTCAAGCAAAGGTGTTAGTTTAACTTCAAATTGACCTCGAGTGTCCTTTTATTGTTTTGAGAGAAAAAGCCATATTTAAGTTGAGATTGAACTTTTATGCATACAAATACATATTATAAAAATTACACCATATTGAAATCAGTATTTAAGGATAAATTTAAATAGTAAATTAAAAGGTAAATTAACATTTTAAGTGGCAGAAAAAGATATCAAAAATTATATGAAATGATACAAATATCAAGTAATTGAAAGAATCATCAACATTGTTTTTAGTATTACAAATACACACTAATATAATTTCACCAAAATGTGTTAGATTAGTATTTTTTGTTATGACACTGAAATGATCTCCTATCTACACCACTTTATAATGTTGATCTTTTTTTTTTTTAACTACTTAAAATATTAATCCTTTATTTAAAAGATATTAACGTTTGAAGGTAGATTCATTTAACGTATAAACGTTTTTAGTAATTTAAAGGAGAAATCAATATTTCATAAAGTGAGTCAAATGAGGTATTGATTAATAACAATTAGGGAAAATCAACAAAAAAACCATCTAAAGGTTAATACTTTTAATGAACTTTGCAAAACATTAATTTTTTTTAACCAATTGAAATGTTGATACTTTAAATTAACTTACTTTAAAAAATTGATATCTTTAGATCTGATTGACACCTCATTTAAAATTAAGTAGAACCTATTTAAATATTAATACCTTAAATGAATTTTACAAAACAATGATATTTCTTTTTACTCTCTTTGCATAACATTGATTCATCCTTTTAACCACTGAAATATTGATACCTTAAATAAGCTTAATTTTAAACATTGATACATTTAGGTGTCATTTGCCCCTCATTTAGACTTACTTCAAATATTAATCCCTTATTTGTGGAGTACATTTTCTTTAACTATGATTCCTAATTTCATTGTAAAAGCTACTTCATTTGTCCATTACTCGGAAATTTTCATTCCTACTCCAAACAATGATTTAATCTGTAGTTTTAGATGTTCAATGTGCCTAAAATGTTTAAAACCCACATGGGTTAGTTATGAAACTTAATATAACAATAGAATACTATACATGCACGCACACGAGTACCACATCTCACATAAATCTAAAAAGAAATACTAATGCAGTATACATGGTATCCCACGTTTTAAGTGTTAGTCAACCCTATTAAGTAACTTGTAATAAAAGGATATCTAAAAATAAAGATTCCACATAATCCTTAAATTAAGGATAAGAATAATTTATTCACCAACTTGTATTTACACTTCACAAAACATTCAAAACGTTTATATGAAAACTGTTGACAGCTATACTAGATCAAGGGATCATCACATCGACTAAGTTTCCATGTTTATGAATCATCATGATATATATCCATGTTTAAAACAGTCTTTTGCCATTCGTAGGCCCACATAAACTAGATTAACATAGCTTACTTGAAGGAAAAAATTCATGGTGAACCATAATCTATATTGAGTAATTACATATATACTACTGCTATTTGCATGAAACTAAACTATTTACAAAACAACAAATTACTATTATGTTTATTTAAAAGATAGTCTTCTAAACAAGCGGATAGCTAGTGCTCTCAAATAATCCATTTCCAAATTAGTTGCTTTAGTCAACATTACTTGTACCTAAAATCAGTAAATCAAACTGATTTTAGTTTGTTATAAATAAAAGTGAGTATAAAATAAGGTAAGAAAAGGAAAAATGCACCTCACATCATTAGTCACAAAATATTACATTCAAGCATTGAATCACATGCATCTTGTATTGTATGGGAACAACAAGAAGGAAATATACTAAACAACTAGGCTAAGGATGCCTCTGGTTGAGCTATTTCCTATATGTGTTATCAATGCCTTGTTTTAACAATTCCGCTAGGGCCATTTACGCATGAGATCAATCAATATCAATAAACCATTTTAATGAGGAGCTGATATATTGCCACTTTTGTGCTCTTCGACTTAACAATTATCAGACCTCTTTTACATACCTTCTTGATCCACTTTTGGTTGTCAAGCTATTAGTATCTTTAGTGCATCATCCTACTGCCACATACAACTAGGGGACTAATCCCAATAGGTCCCTTAAAGTAGGTTCACTCAAGTCAAATCACATATGTATCAACTCAATTCAAAGATTGGACCACATACTTAGTGAATAGTGTTTAAGACTTAGTTCTTTTTAGTGTTTTAGGGTTAGTACTTTCACCTATATGTTAGTATTCTTACCTGTAATCCAAACTTTGAACAATATTCGAACAATATAAATGCATATGGCATCAAATTTATATTGCAAAATGTCAGTCGAACATCTAATCCAAGAATTACAAGCAACAATGTCCAATTCCTACACTCTTTATATTAGTGATACTAATCTCTTTTCCCAATCCAAACACTGTCGATCAAGCACAACCACTGAAAAATTAAGTAAAACAACTAATACCATCGATCTATTATCATTACATAACTAAGCCTTCTATGACAATTGCAGTAAGTGATTAAATAGGGTATGCCTAATTCCAAGGGGCGAAAGGGGGTACACTCACCTCAAGTAGCAAATTCCAATATTTCAAGCACGGAAAACTGAACGCTGGATAATACTTTCACTAGTTCGTACAACTTAAGTAGTTTAAAAAAAAATAGCATAAAGCAATAGGAAATGCTTTGGCGCAATTTCGCTTTTATACAAACATCTTCTAATTACAATAACTTGCTCGTTTTTCTAGTCAATTTTTAATGAGATTTATATCATTTCAATTGCTATTATAGGAAGATATATGTGTGTGTGTGTGTGTATTAAAACATTAAATGACCAAACTTATGTAAAGATATATTTTGTAAAATACGAAAACTCAAAAAGAAGCTTCATTTTGGAGAATTAATAAATACTAAAACTGAAAGAGATTGAGTATACATAAAAATGACAGGAAACAAAACTTTAAAGTAGGTTTTAATCTTTCCTTTTAATCTTTTTTATTTTGTTTTCTTCTTTATACTTTCCTTCTGTGAGTTTATTACTTACCCACTATTACGTATTAATTGCTAGTTGTCTCAATATAACCCACGCATCATAGGTAAATTTATCCTCCATGATACCAGCGCATAGCCATATCTTTCTTACCATATGCGTATCTATATTAAGTAAAAACACTATGTAGTAGCTATCTATAGAGTAAATTATATCAAAAAGTATTAACGTTTAGAAATTAGTTTATTTAAGGTATTAGCATTTTGAGTAATTAAAAAAATGTGTACACATTTCAAAAGTGTGCAAAATGAGAAATCAACTTTTTGCAAAATTCATAAGATGTATCAATATTTGGATTAGTTTTTAATTAAATCTCTTTTATTTTCTATCAATGGTCATTACTGATACTTTATTTGACCTACCTTGTGAAACGTTGATACCTCGTTTTAACCTCTTAAAATGTTAATATTTTAAATGAACTTACTCTTAAAACATTGATACATTTTTTTAGTGATTTAAAATATTGATAAATTAAATAAATTTATCTTTGATATCTTTTAATATAATTTACCAATTATCTATATCCTTTAGATATGATATCGTACTATAATGTTTATTTTATACGTTAATTAATCTTTCTTTAACTTGTTCGGAGCTCGACTTTCAAGTTTCCAACCATCACCCAACTGTAATCTTTATAATTCATAATCATGATTGTTAATTTATAGGATCATTTCAAGTAACTTTTTGATCATATCCTAAAGGTCTAACTAAAATAGGAAACACCGACTCAAAGCCCGACATAGTAGGCTCAGCCGCTTAGAGACTTGAAATATATACCCCATTCTAATTTCTATCTACAAGCTACAAACAAGTTGTGGATTTATAATTATTTATATGTTTATTTATTTTTTAAAATTTTTATATTATAAAAAAATCCCTTGCAATCTACCTTGACAATAATGATAGATTCAAATTAGGAATATTTCTAGGATAGCATAATACAGCAATAAGAGAGGATTAGGGTTTGACAGCTTATCAGCTTACCATTTTAATAAGAGCACAGTTGAGAGGGGATGGAGTGCTTGAGATTTTGAACTCCTACAAATGAATGGAGTTTAGGGCTAGGAATTGAAGGAGGGTCCAAGGACAAATTATCTTTTTACCTTTGCTTTCAAATTATTTTTCGAGGTATTTTAGCATAAATATCGAATCTATAAATATTATACATTCATATATAGGATAAAATATTTACATTAGTTTCAAGATCAATTTTGTCTTTTTAATATTCTTGTATAAATGTAACCAACCTAATTGTAAACTACATAGATTGCTAATTTTCTAGCCAAGTATGATTTTTGGAAGTATGTATGAATTTTGAATCATTAGTGTATTGGTGTGTTTAATTCGTTAGTTTAATGTCAGTTTGGTATCTATTTTATGTCTGTTTCAATGAGACAATTTATTAAAAATAAATATAGATGAAAAGCAAACATTTTTACTCATAAATAGACCTTACAGATAAGATACAAATAAAATATAGAAATAGATTGAATACAAATAAAATACAAATAAAAACAGACTATCTACATAGTTTTCAAATTTAACTATACGGTAACATAGGTGAATTGATGGCATCACTATCAACTTTTCTTAATTGGCAAATATGCTACTTTGTTCTATTCAACTATTCAAAACCTTTTTGAATTCGAAAAACTATTGATGACTTCGGTTTTAACGATCCTAAATTTGTATGGCACACAAAGTTTTCAAAAAAAAAAAAAAAAAAATTCTGCCAAGAATATATGGGTGAAACGTAAGATTCAAATTTGATTTCTTGATCTTTCCATTGAATCATTCATAAATAAGAGGGAGTTCGAGAATGAATTTGCTTGTAAAGGAGTCACAAGCGCCTTGTGATTCTTCTCTATTCATTGCGCCTACCCTCTCAATCAAATCTTCACCCATCGCTTTCACTTATATATCTCTTTAGCTTTTGATCAACAGTCTTTTTATTTATTTATTTAAGTATATATTTATTTTTATAATTCTAAATGATTCAATTTCAATATGTAGTACTAGTGGTAGAGGATAAAACGTTTTAAAGCATGCATAACAAAAGTATTTGACACCAACCGATATGCTAAAAATTCTTTTCTTTTCTTTTTTTGTTGTAGTTTTTCACCATTGGATTGGGTCCTTATAAAATCTAAAATCCTTCAACAAGGATCCTAAAAATTGTTTTCTTCCCCAAAAATTTTTAAATTTCTAACAAATTCTAGTAGAAAAATTGGAAAAGTTGACATGACACCTAAGAAACCCTAAATAAAGGATTCTTGCATAAAGTAAAAAGGCCATTAAGGAATTTTTATGGTATCCGGATCTAAATGAGGTTCTTATTATTTACATGCTGTGACCATGGTCTTACCTATTCAAATATAGGATGAAATTCACTAAAGTAATGCAAATAAAAATTGAATGTTATTAAAGTGATGTAAATAAATGATAACTTTACATTTGAAGTGAAAATGAAATTTACATACTAGAGGCTAAAATTGTTTTGAGATTGCAGCTGTAATGTTAGTGTATCTATATCATTGTTTTATATAATATTTATTTTCTATATGAACCCTTAAAAATTTTTATTCTCTATTTAAGTTTGACTCTTATGTTATACTATGCGATTTTGCTTTTGAAATAGATCCAATTCCAAATAAGGATAGATATTTGAAAGATGAATTTGATTACGTTTATTCCTAATTTTAGATGGGATGTAAGTGAGAGTAAATCCAAGTGGCTTGGAGGACCATCCTTCTATACATAATATCTTCTATTTAGCTTTAAAATCACGATTCTAGGCATTGCATACAAGAAAACGAGATTCGCATTTATCTTATTACCCATTATGATGTGAGAACAAATAAAGGCCAAAGTGCGAGCTACTTAATCAAATTTTATTCTTCATATCTAAAATTATTAAATTAATATGCTAAAAATTAATTTTTTATTCATCAAATTTATTATTTTTTTTTTATCAATTTTTAGAATAAACATAATATTTAAACGTCACATTGTCAAAGCATAGGAGGGAGACCAATAATTATATATCCTGATAATATAATTCTGATCTTCTATTAAAATAAATCAAGTTCGAACCTCCTCCTTTAACATACAAAAAATATCAGAGATATCAATAAAAAATGATAGAAAGATGAGGTGGTTGTGTTCGTATGGACCCAATGTATGACCATATGCTATAGTTAAGAGTCTATCTTCAAGTTAAACGCCAATTGCCTCATTATTACTCAATAGACGTGGCATACATGCGATGGTGAGAGGCCTAATTACGTCTCGATCTGGATCACATTACTACACGATGCATTAAAATTTGTATTGTGGTTTCTTACATATTAAAAGGTTCTAGTTTGAATTTAGAATGTACTCGGATGTTCGTATCGTGTTTTGTTTTGATAGTATGAAGTATAACCATTTCCATGTCGGGAATGAACTTTTATGCTAATTGTATATCTAAATTGATCATATGCACCTTGCTTACCCACAAAAATTAAACATAATCCTTAAATAAGTTTGAATTCAATTGAATATATGTGTGTGTGTATATATATTGAACATACTAACTAAATTTTAAATCCCACCAAAATATCGCAATAATAAATTATGGGTAATGAATATATGCCATAATGAATCTTGATTTCTGACTAATAACCTCAGTCCTACTGACATCATTCCTAATTTTTTAAATGAGAGGTTGCAGTTTTGAATTTCATTTCCTTGTTTTGATGAAAAAAAAAAGAAATCTTGAATCCTAGGAAAAAAGGGGAAAAAAAAAAAAGAGAACAAGAAGTTAAATTATTTTTTATATGTGTGATACTACATAGTTTATTTAATTCATTTGAATTTCTTCTATGTTAGCATACTATTCAAAAACAATTTCAATCTAAACTAATAAACTTGACGTCTTTCAGAGATTATAAAATTATGGACCAACACCTGGTTTTACTCCGTACAACAAAACGAGAATATTTAAATGCAGCCTTCAATGTATCTATTTATGATGAATCTTATATTTAATGCTTTTGAGTTATGAATTATGATAAATGCATATCGTGTTTTTTAATTTTTTTTAATCAGAGAATAGCACGGAGAATAGATATTTGACCGGAATCATCGAATACGAATAAAATTATTTATCAATAAATACATATAAATACATTTTTTAAATTTTTTCCTAACAAATTATTTATCAAGAAATAGATATAGATAAAAAAAATTAATAGTTCTCATAAAAAGATCAAATAAATCAAATACAAATAAAATATAAATACAAATTAGATATATTTATACATATTATTTCAATACAGATTCAAATAGAAAACAAACCATCCACATAGAACACGTCTCTATCAATAAATATCTAGGTATTTGAAAAGCCAATTAATATACAATTATAGAAATTTTTCTTATCAAAATTAAGTGTATACTTATAATTGAATATTTACGTTCAAGTTAGAGAACAGCAAGCTCCCTAGAGATCTAAGACATGCTGGTGGAACCTTGTCATTAATAATCGTTACCTTCTTGCATAATAAATGATGTCCTCGTTGTCAGCATTAGCGAAGTCGGTAGATAGATTTAATTTTCACATGCTTTTTTCATTGAATTTTTAATAGACAAAATATTAATGGTTGCATATATATCAAGTCGTAGGATTTTATACATATATTTATATATACCTATATAAATATTTTTCTTTTGAGTTCAGTAGAGATGGGAATTCAAAATCCTGATCATCTTAATAAAAAACGAAAATTTTTGCCCCAAGGTAAAATGGCACATTTGGTATTTTAGTATAAATTGAAAATAGAATCACGATTTTAATGTTGCTCCCTTTTCTATATTCAGAAGCATTCTTATAATTTGGAAAGATAAATTCCTTAGGACTATAGATTTTAGCTTTAAAGAAAAATTTATATTATGTCTTTTTAAAACAGAATCACCACTTTGTTCCCTTTATTAATATATATTTACTTTAACAAAGTTTATATCCTACCACAAATATTTACTACATCTATTAATTGGGCATTTTTAAAAAATACTCTATATACAAGTTGCATTCCATTTCTAGATAGAAATAGATTTGTATTATGTTATTTGTTCCATCCTAAATCATTCTTGTATATTAGAGAAAATTCACGTTTCTCATTTTATGAGACCAGTATGCTATATATTGAATGACTTAGATTTATGCCGATCATAATCTCACATTCAAATCCTTGTCACATTATCTCCTATAATTAATTGAATGGTTAGATAATAGCCAATCCTTCCTATTTACCAACCATAAAAGTTTCCATATACCATATATAACATATATGGGCTTGACAAATTTTGTTTTATTTCATGTATAATTTGTCTTATGTACTCTTCCATACCATCTTATTAATGATTTTATAAATTAATAAAGAAAAAACAAATTTGGTGGAACAGAATATGAAACTTTGAGGGTTTTTTTTTTTTTTTTTTCCTTTTTCAGTGACAATGTGCTATTATGAAATTGAGCAAATTACGATCCTCACTTTATTATTATTGTTGTTGTTGTCGTTGTTGGAAATTAATACTTAATCATATCCGAAATAGTTTTATTGAAAGTTTGTGTTTAAGTAGACGAAAGAGCTACATTAACAAGAGAAAATATTTAGAATTTTGAGTTAGTGATCATATATTACTTAAGATTTACCAGCGAAATGATAGTCCGATTCGAAATAAAACAAGAAATTGAGTCCACAACGTATAGGACAATTGAGTTCAAAAAAAAAAAAAAAAAAAAAAAACAAAGATGAGTAAAGCAGCGCATAGGTTGGCCTTACGTCTGACTTTGAACACGGTAGGAGCACAAAATGATTTTATTTTTTTAATGTTTTACTACTACATAATTATAATCCTAACATAGATTAGATAGTAGAATTGAAAGCAGTCAAATATCCAACCAAACTGGTGTGTCTAAGAGGACAATCAATCAGACATCAATAGAGTGATACTTCAATTGATAGTAAAAGCCTTAATTTTGATAGTAAAATTAAGGTTTGGATGCTATGGGGATTTAGGGTTTGGATATGGATGGCATCAATGGTGCATATTGAGCAACATAGCTAACTCGAACTACATGACTCATGAATTAGTTGAAATGGTTTGTTTGCCATATGTCAAGAGAGAAAGAAGCTATAATCCAAAACCTTAAGGTATTAGGTTAATGGGTCTTTCCTCTTATAAATCATTTACATAATTCTCATATTTCTCATGTAGGATTTTGTCCGACCTCACACATCCACCCTAACAAAACTCTCCCTCAAGTTTGAGGCTCCACAATGAGTTAGGTCATACTCCCTTTCAACAAGAGCTTGTCAAATTGACTCAATTAAACCACTTTTTGTGAGTGGTCTACTCCCCACCTACTCACCATATATGAAGGGTTTCGTAAACTAGTCACACCATAAAACTCTTCTTTCCACATAGAGGACCAACCATCTGAGCTTCCCAAACGAACCATTGGCTCTGATATCAATTATTAAGAGAGAAAGAAGCCTTAAAAGGGGAGAAATTCTTCAAATAGGCTCTGTGAAGGAATATACAAATGGGCTTGACACCATCTATAATCCAAAACCTTAAGTATTACGTTAATGGGTCTTCCTTCTTATAAGTCCCATATTTTCCATGTAGGATTTTTCCAATCTCACACTTGCACCTTAACACCAAATAAATGATTGATAAAAATTTCAGAGAGGGGAGTGTTTAAAACTATAGTATTATTTTATAAACCATAAAAAACTAACTAAGCCTATTACAAAAAGGTGCATTTATATGAAACTTATAGTGACAAAACTAATGGGTAAACGACTTTAGATATATCCAAACTTGTTTAGAGCAAACCATCATGTGTACTAGCGTGTTGACATAGGAGTCAATACAAGAAAACATTTGTTCCCTAATTAAAGTATACCGATAAGCTAGTGGGTGATGCTAGCGACAAGCCGATGCACTTCGTAGGACACATTTACCTAAAATTTATTACTCTTGCTATCAACTACAAGTACTTAGCTTCCTACTCAAATTTAAACAATCTCCCACATAAATATACTCAGTAGATTTACAACACTAATAATATGATTATTGCGTGCAAGAGAGAGAGAGGGGGAGAGGGGGGAGAGAGAGAGAGAGAGAGAGCTTCAACTCATATAGTGCAAGTTGATTAGTTAAAATATTGAAAGTTAATATTGTGATTCTTTGGCTTGAGCTTGGATTATTAGATTTAGGATTTGATTCTTATCATAAACCTCATTTGAATTGGATTCACCATAAAAATGGTGGAAACCAAGGAGCAAACCTCAAGAAGAAAAATTATTAAGTACATCAAGGTCTAATGAAGGAATACTTTGAAAGGGAGTGACTAAAGAATTTTAGAAAGGCATAAGAAGCAATTATTCCAAATTGTTTACCTAACCAAGCAGATTTCAAGGACAATTTTTTCTTTTTTCCATTTTTTTTATAGGGAGAGGGGGATGATGAAATATCCCATAAAATATATCATATCTATGGGAAAAATAGTAATCTTCCCATAAAACCCTACTTATTATCTAATCCCTCTTATAACCTCTTTAACTTGTTGTAGGAATTTTACAAGGACAAGGATTCCACTAAAACATAAGGAGCACAAGAACTCATGGAAAACATAAGAAACTTGTAGCAACTCTTGCTCATTGGTTTATGTTTTCCATATTAAATCAATAATAATGAAATAATGATGTTTGATAAAGAAATTGAAAGATTCTAGATAAACCACTATAAGAACCTAGATTGTAAGGGCTTTTTTCCATGTGAAGTATACATTATAAACAAGATACGTATGGGAAACGAAGTTGTGATTTTGTGGAAGTTAATGGGAATGAACCATTATTTTGGACATGATGAGATACAAAATATTACTATAATCTAAACCATGAGGAAGAAACCTTAACCCAATCATGGCATGATATATTCTTCAATTTGTTATGTATAGTTTTACTTATGTGGCTAACCTAAAGGTTGAAAGTTGAGATCGATTTTGAGATAATAACTAATAATTTCTTATGCTTTTGTTAGACATTTAATTAAAAATTGATTAGGTGATAAAGATGCTAAAAGATTTAGACTTTTATGTATAGTTTTTAGAAAACACCTTAAAAGTGGGTCAGGTTGGAACTAATGGGACCCTAAATCAATCCATGTAAAGGATTATGATTGGAGAAGACAACTAAGTTAGGCTAGCTAATCATTGATTTGACTTGATTCCATTGGCAATTAATCTATGTCCAATTTTAAAAAGTTTATAAAATTGAAAAAATTGAGTTAAAATTGTGTTTAACATAAGAAAAATTATAATTTTTGGGATGTAATCTTTCACTTAGTGATTCCTAATATGAGATTAATTATTCTATTATAGGTTTTGGATTTTAGAGTTAACATTGTCTAGTGGTTGTGCATATAGGTTTAGCAAATTGAACGAATTAATACATATTTGATAAGTCAATATATTTATTCATTGAGTTGTTGTGGAAAAATATTTGTGGACTCATACATATACGCTATTTTTTTTATAAAATTTTATGAGAATTTTGAACGGTTCATACCATTTTTCTCAAATTTGTCTAAAATATACATCATTGGTACCTGTACCTATTTCTTACATTCTAAAGCCACGATACCTATTTCATGTGATTTGAGTAGTAATGCTTGTTTCTTGTGTTAAGAGGTGTAATACGTATTTCTTGTGATCTAAGGCAGTGATGTCTATTTCTTGCGTTTAAGGCCTTCCTATTACATTTTAGAGGATACCCTTGTGACAGGGCCATGACAACTCATTATGAATGCTTATTTCCGCCCACATAAGCATTCATCGAGCATTTACTTGATAATATACTTTGTATTTAAAATATCTACCTTAGCTAATTTACTAGCATTTCAGGAATCATCATACAAAACACTATGTGTCTAGCTTAAAGCCATTACATCCAATATCGAAAATCTGAGCGCAACCATTGCACCAAATAAACCTTTTATCTTGTGACCAAAAAGGATTTGAAGAAGCACCGTCGATAAATAAGACACCATGGAATTTACCCAAATGCCCATCAAACTTTTTGGAGGTAGGAAATAATAAAACGGTTTAATTTGAATTCTGAAAAATGTTTTCGAGTAGACAAAAAATGTGATGCATATGATTGTGGGAATTATGTTTCTCTGGAGGGTAATCTGCAAGCACACGGAGGAGGGAAGCCGTGAAAGTTTGGGGGAATGGGAGACTGAACACGACTCCATCTGTTCTTATTAACCAGAGAAAACTCTTGCCCCTTGGTTACGGGGAATTAAATGTTTGAACCAACATGTGAGTTTGAACTTTTTGACATCATCTGCCCTAAATTACACGCAATTAAAACTCACTCGCATCGTTTCTCTAGCAGTCTTCCAAATAATGGGCGGCACCTAGTTTCATTTAATTGTGAGATAACCTATAATCCTACACGTTAGGATACAAGTGTAAGAACAAAAAGGTCTATTGTCAGAAATACGTGAATTATGTGAAGATTTATAACAGAGATAATCAAGTAATCTAAAGTTTTCTATTATATATGATATCAAATCTATTGGTGTATTCTTTCGTAAGCTCATATATACTAATTCTTCCTATTGAAAGCTTCTTCTTTCCTTAAAAGTCAAGATATATAAAGTTGTACATCTTGGTAGTTTACTATTTAGCCTCTAAAAATATGCTTATATAAGATAAAACCCTAGTTCTTGTACAATTGATGTACAAGCTTAACGTCTTCATCTCATCTGAAATTAAGTTTGTGGAGCATGAGCAAGTGAAGGAATAAGGAAAAGGCGAAACCTAAGCGCAGAATAAAGTTGTGTGTTGATTTATGCAAATAAGAGAAGTTAGAAAAATCTGGTAGACCTATATAGAAAATCCAGCTGCTACTAATTAGGTATATTTGAATCATATATTAAATAAAAAACGGAATTGATAAGATTATCTCCTTATTTATTATGTTTTAACAAAGAAAATTAGAAAATATTTCTGAAAACTAGAACGACAGGTCCTTATTTTTCTAGACCACAACAATTCTTCGAGTTACTCAAGAGTTTATTTTATGGGCACTTTTGGTTCAAACATGTATAAATATTTATAATTTTTATCAATCCGAAGCAGCCAAGGAAGGAATAGTAGCTGTACTAGCTATAGGAAAGCTGAACTTTCTTTACCAAGTGATTGGCTCCGACTTTAAATAATTGTTATGATGTTCCCAAGATTTCCAAGAACCTTATTCATGTGTCGTGTTTATATATGAAGGGATATACTCATTTGAATTTTACAAATAGTTTATGTTCTTTTATCGAATGGTGCACTTTGCGGAAATGGTATTTCGTAATTTAGTCTATAGCTGCTTCATTTAGGAAAATCCATTTTACTTATCCGAAACAAAAAAGAACCTAGAATGCGTGACTCACACGACACTTATCTGTGGCATTTCAGGCTTAGCAATATGAGAAACATTTAGCTAAACTCGATGCCAAGTGTTATTTGGATTTATTTGACTTTTGGTCCCTAGATACTTTAGAAAGCATACTTACAAGGTAAAATAACCCAACCAAACCCAACCCACCCAACCCTGGTTAAGAGAGAAAATGAACTATAGGAGTTCATACATATTAATGTGCGCGGATCTAGCTCAATTATGTTAAATTTATTGTTACCTAGATTTTATAAAAAAATTCAATTTATACATGAGCTTTGAAATGATTAATTTAATACTTAATTAAATTTTTCATAGTAATATTTACTATATTGCTAACATTATGTTTAATTTCCTCACGAGGAAGAAGCATATCTAATGATCTATTTCCTCTTCTATGTTTATCATAGAGCAAACAATATTAATGAAATAGCAAAAATTATTTTCATTTGCTCTCTATATAGATTATTTCACATAGAAAGTCATGATATCTTCGAAGTCATCCAATAATAGCTTTGAAATATGAAATCTCTTATTCATCTTATCTTATTCAATCCTATTATATACGGAGTTTCTATATGTATGTCCAGTATGATGGCGTGTGAGATGCATACTTGCCACTATTATAAAATTATAACCAAGCATTTTTGTTGTTTATTCAGTAATTTTATTATGTGGGTACCGTTTCGCGCTTACACAACCGTTGGGAAGAATTCAGACATCAACTTGCTCAAAATGCTTAGCAAAAAGAATGTTTTAACTCCACACAACGAAATGAATTTGGACTTATTTTGTGACCCATAAAGCATAACAGAAGACAAGCCAAACTTGCTAACTAAAAGGGACGGAACCCTGACGCAATACGACATTATAAACCCAACAAGCCGTAGGAATCGCATGTTACTTCTGGCATCGACAAGCTGGGAAACTATATGTGTTAGGGCATTCTGGTCTGTCAACTTAAGCAGTAGGGTATATGTGCATTGATAAGTGGGTTGCTATTCCCGTGAGCTGCATATAAAGTTACTTGGCCACCATTAATGAGATATATATGAGTTGGGAATTGGAAATTCCTTTTGGTGTGTCACTTTCTCCAATTTGAGCTATTTATGATTGCTCATATCATTTATTCTTACCTCATAGCCAATCAACCACTTGTGTTTCCTGTTCGATCTGTTCCAAATTCATGGAACCGAAACTGGAAAACAACAGATAAAAGGTCATGCCATTCCTGGATTTGGTTTTGAGCCCATTTTGGTAGATTTTGCTGGATTTGTTGGAATAGCCAATAGATTTCTATATGCAAATGAATTATATGATCTTATGCATGAAATTAAGACATGGTGAATAAAATTAAAAAGAGTAGAAGTATATGAATCGATAGAAAAACTACTCTTTTGAGAATATTTTAATCTTTCAGTTTCAAATAGTGATTGTTCTCTTCATTTTTTTCACTAATAGGATGTGAAAATGTGAAATTGAAAAATTTTCACTGCTTGAATTGGGATCTCAACTCGATTTATTGTTTTTATCATCATGATAACTGAAATAAATTATATGAGTTATCACACATTAAAGCCTATACATAAAAACCATAAAGATTAGTTTTAAAAGACTTACCATCAATAAGTGGATAATCACTTTTATTTTATTTTATTTTCTGCCAGTTATAAGAAAGGAGGGAGAGTCTACTATGTATATGATTAATATATTGGCTCACAAAATTATAACAGAATTTTTCATATTTTAAAAGATTATTGCTATCTCCATCATCATGAATTGGAGCAACAACCAAGAATCGCGTTTTAAGACGGCGCCTAGACTTTTTAGAATGGGTTCCCATTTCTAGAGTTGGTACTGCATGCCATACTTGATCATTTCCCAGTCCGATTCCGAACTGGCACGTATAGCCAAACGGAGATTTATTGTGTGTAAAAAGAAGAGATAGAACAAAGGAAGAAAGCTATTGTGAATATCTTCACCATAATCCATCACATCTTTGATTCCACGATCGATTTTCTTGGATCATTATACTATGTTGGGATAACATGCAAAACAAAACAAATGTGTGTGTGTGTGTGTGTATCATAAAAAGAAAATAAAGTAGCAAAAATTAAAAGAGGGAAAGAAAGTGTGGTATTTTATTTCTATCAAACGTATTTAGATAGTGAAAAGAAACAAATGAGGGGGACTAATACACAATAAATCATATACTTGATATGGTTTATTTCAAGAACTTTTCCAAAGCAAGTAAGAAAATGTTTAAGTAATACAAGGTCCATAGGAGGAAAAAGGGAATACAAACTATCATGCTATGACAAGCCAATGTTGATTCAACTATGGATGCAACTAATTAAGGTGGGTCATTATACTATGACTAGCCAATGTTCATTCATTATAGGTGGGTCATTATTGGACGCAACTAGTATGACCATATACTATATTGCTATGTATACATAGCCAATTTTAAGACGAGTTTGGATATAGTTTGAAAACTTTATAGGATTTTGAATCAAGTTTTGAGTTTAAAATGTTCCATTAGCAAAATCTAACTTGATAAAAGAAGATGATAATATTTAAAATGTAAGGGATAATCCTAACATAATGCCTAGACATTTAACTAAACGAATAACAATTATAATTGAAAAATGGAATAGAAATGTGATAAGCGTCAATTTTTTTTCCATTGTTTAATTACCTGAAATAGAATTAAATAAATTTTGTTTAGTTGACTGAATGGATTAAGAACTAGACTTGAATAGTTTAGAAAAGTACAACAATGTTCCTCTATAAATTATAAAGTCATAATATAAAAAAGAGAAATACAAAAACAACAAAACATATATTATAGTATATATAACAATTATATATTACATATAAATTCTTTAATAATATATTATATATACATAACAATATATGATATTACAATAGAACAAAAGAATAAATCACCTTACCATTTTAATTTTTTTAATTCGTTATTCTTTTACAATTCATTTATTGTATTTTTTTAATCATTGATAAGAAAGTGATAAGAGGGTAAGATATTGATGAAGTCATTTAAACATACCTCAACAGCTTTAAGACTAAATTAGAATATTAAAGAGACACATTTGACACCATGACTGGAACACTCATTCCATTATATCAATATTAAGGGAGAAAAGGATTATTTTAAAGGCATGGGTTTGAGCAACTATCGAGTTGTCAGATTCCTTATTGGAGTAGGTTATAGGTTTAGTATAAAAAACGATGCTGGGGTTTACTAGGTTATGGAAAACCTTATAGAATTTCATAGTGAATTTAGGTTTTATGCCCGTCCCAATTGCATCTCTATCAGTAGGTAGTCACTAGGATGATTCATAGTTACTACGAGTTGGCTTAAGACATAACAAAGTTGTTACAAATGCTATTAGATGTTATACGAAGGACGTCACCTTAAATCAATAATAAAAGAACCCTGATAATATGATATAAAGGGGTCCTTCTTGCCGATGGCTAATACAGTAGAGAGTTTCATATGAGGCTATTAAGTTTTTGGTTTCAATGTGGTGATCTATCCATCCAAATTAATCTTATTGCTTGCTACCATGTGATTTAGATCTTGTTTATTCTTTGTTACTATGCTTAAAGCCATTAGTTACTATATATTCCAAGAGGTTAGAATCATTCCGTTTACTTTCAATAATAATTATCCTTAATAATCCTTCTCGCTATACCAAAAATAACTACACATGAGTGTGACACGATATGTGTATGCGTAGCTGTAAACTTATTTCTTTGAAATTCAATATTCCATGTGTTTTTTGTATACTAATGGTGTAAAATAAATTTATATGCAATCTTTATATTAATACCCTCTCCTTAAGGTATGCACCCACCTCTAAAACTCTATTGTCATTATAAGCAAACAGGAGAATGATAAAACAAAGTCTTGCCTTATAGCATGACTACTACATGAGGAGTTACTAGTCATCCCATCTTATTGCAATTTATTGGAAACTAGGGAAGGAATAACATCAGTTGGGGAACTCTTCACTTTTGTGATCCTACCCTTGCATGATGTCAAATGCCTCCTATGTGCCATTCTCGTAAGATGCTTTCTACGCATGAAATTTTAACTTGGTATTTGTTGCACGAGGATTGCTTCACGATAAGCCTTAATGTGATCTTTGCTGTGTATGTAGTAAGTATGTATAAGCCACCACCTCTCTAGTATTTGTCGCTACATGGGGCCCAAACATGATAGAATCTTTAATCCTTAACTTTCATCAAGAGATGCCCTAAAAAATACCAATAACTTTCTAGTTAGTAAGAAGTTGGCATTAGGCTTATTGGCACGTTCTCTTGTAATAGATGAATGTGACTACCCTTAAGCCTCTGATTATGGTGAAAAAGGAAAAAAAGAAGAAACTTTATTAATGAAAGAACATGCTAGTTTAGTATAATAATAATAATCACTTAAAAATAAAATAACATTCATCCCATCTTTTAATTGTAATTGTTCTAACCTCCTAATACTATCTTGTTGTTGTATGATGGCTCCTCTATTAGGGCCAGTCCCAATAAACAATTTATTAATCATATTTACAAAATTATAGGGCTTTGACCCATAGTTTCTAAGTTCTTGAAATCTTTATGGAAATTGTTCTTTGTACCTTTCCCATGCTACTGTATCTACTAGCATTAGAGGCGTAATCAAATAACTAAGCATCTCATATGTTGTATGATCAAAACCTTACCTAAGATAATCTTGTAATAAAAGGCAAAAATATAAGTACTGAAATAGCTATCATTATCAAAGTAAGAAATTAGAAAAGCAATAACATGTATTAGCATGCAATCAGTCAAAGTAAGCATGTGATTTATACATCATTTTGATTATTGATTATCATGTACAAACTCTTGATATGTTAAAACGAGGTGACTCATGACGATGATGTTTAAGTGCTAACCTTTCCATGAGACTTACTCTTAAGAAAGGCTTATCTGAGGGGTTTGAAAGAAGAAGTTGCTACCTCCTTAGTAGAGGATACAAAGTGGTTGCGGTCTTAACCACCACCGCCTTTGTGGAGTTTTGGGATAATTTATTATGTACTATGACTTCCAAGTATGATTTATTGTCTCTTCTAAAATCAGCCTTCAAGATGGAAGGCTTAGGAAAAAAAATAAAAATCACTACATCTCTAACAAAAGACTTAGAGTTACCACCCATAGCTAGCAATGATAATCCTTTCAACAAATGCACAATCTCCTTATCTTAATATTGCTACTATTGATGGCTTGGTGCTAAATTGATCTCGACATGGAGATAGATTAAGGTGCTATCTTGGAATATCCAATCTCTAATGCAACAAATCAAGCATGGCTATAGCAGTTGATTGTCAACATGCACTACTGAGTCCTTTTGCTTCACCACTCAGAATTGCAGACTTAACCATTTTCTTTTATATCATTATACTTTGACTCTAGAATTGGTTGCAAGCTTGATGAAGAGCAAAAAAATTATCAAAGTGGCATATGTCATTATTAACTATGATTAATGAAGCATGATAACAACTACAGAAGAAACACAACAAATGACATAATGGAAATAGGGTGTAGTTGATACTTTCCAAAGTCTATGAATAAAACTTTACAATGTCTTAGACACTAACTAAAAAGTCTTTAATAACCATAGTGAGAAGGGGCCAAGTTATGCTCAATTTTATTATTGACTCGAAACAATGGCTAAGATCTATACAAGAATCCATAAATTCGTTGACAACAATAAAAAAAATATATACTCATAATTTATTGAGGTAATATCAAATTTGGTACATGAACTTCGCACAAAATTCAATTTTATATAAATTTTGAAGCGGTCAATTTAGTATTTAATCAAAGTTTTTATAGCTATTTTTACTACTCCACCAATATTATTTGCTATGTTTCTTAACTTGTAAGTAGCAGCTTATGAGTGTTAAATAGTGCTAAGAGTATTAATATAAATTCAATAATATGTTGCATTTTTTATGTTTGTAAAAAGAGTAAATAATATTAAGAGGTAGTAAAAATAGCAACAAAAAGTTTTATTGGGTATTAAATTGATCATCTCAAAGTTTAAGTACTAAATTTATAAAAACATGCATTATTTAAGGGTTTGTATTTTTTAGTTCCATGCATTTAAGGGTCTTTGTTAGTAAACCATTATTAAAATCTAACGTGACACTTTTAGATATTAAAAGCACTAGACTCGGTTTCCAAGCAATAAGTTAATACTCCAATTCTAATTATCAAGTATAAAAAAAGAGAGAAAGATATTGGATTATTTTCTAAAAAAGAATTATATTCTCTCTCTCTCTCTCTCTCTCTCTCTCTCTCTCTCTCTCTCTCTCTCGCTCTCTCCCCGCCCCCCCCTTCTCATTGTCTAGATATAAAGTAAGAAAAATTGCAAAAGCACTTGCTCAACTTTAAAAATACTACAAACCGACACCTCCCCACCCCCCTCCTAAACTTTAAAAGTATAGTTTTTGACCCCCTAATCTATAAATAATTAGTACCGTTGAGAAAAATTGTACTTTTCCATCCCCTTTCATCCAAAAAGTAACTTGAGGAATAGTAGAAATGTTGTACTTTTTAGATAGAAAAGTACAAATACCTTTAAAGGCTTTCAAAGTATGAGAGTTAACCTACACTACTATTAAAGTTTTTGGGGTATTTTTATAATTTTCCATATAAAATATATACATTTGGACCCTCGTTTATTCTTCTTCTATAATTCAAAGAATAAATCTACAACTTGCATAAAACCAAGAAAAAGAAGAAGAAGGATAACCTATATCAAGTACGATCCATCAATTGTTTACATAAAACTAAGTAAAATATTTCATCTAATTACATAACTACATAAATTCCCATTCTTATTAAATATTCATTTACCTAAAACTTGCATGAAACCAAGAAAAAAAAAACTACTAAATAATTCAACCAACACAAAGGGGAGAAAAATTCATTCCTAGTGCCGTAATTAAGTGATGAGAAAACAAATCCACAAAGGCATCAACCATTACTTAGTATAATCCATCAATTGCTTCTTCAAAGTTCAAATCTTTGATTTCAAACAAGCCATACCAAGTATGGATTCATTTGCACCAACTTTGTTTTTGAAATGGTTTTTCATTTTTTTTCCTTTTGTTATACTACTATTACAAAGAAGTTTCCGGAAGACATCTTCCCACGCAAAAATCTACATTGATGAGTATCAATTTTTCCATTCTCTTTGCAAAAGGAATAAGCTTTAGTATTCTATCTTATATATAGTTTTGAAATTAGTTCATAACATTTTAAGGGTTTACTCTAAATTTGGGTCCTATTGAGATTTTAGGGTTATTGTTTCGATTTGATTGTGGGAAATGAGTTTCTTTCTATGTGCTGGGAGGGAGAGAAATAAGTAAAAGTAAACTTAGCATAGTAAACGGGTTGTTGGATCGGGGAGAGAGAGAGAGGGGACCATGTAATTTCTTAAGAAAATAATTGAAATAGTGTCTATTTGATCATCAATTTTAATAAGAAAATTATAAAAAATTAAATATTACATGAAAGATAAGTAAGATAGTAATTAGTGGTTTA
Organism: Combretum micranthum; assembly: GCA_024138025.1. Classification (NCBI taxonomy): domain Eukaryota; kingdom Viridiplantae; phylum Streptophyta; class Magnoliopsida; order Myrtales; family Combretaceae; genus Combretum; species Combretum micranthum. Next base: position 277,804 of record JAMXBD010000191.1, on the reverse strand, counting down.
CTAAGGCCTTTAAATGCATACAATTAAAAAATACAACCTTAAATACATATTGTAAAATTAGGATGAAAGCATGAGAAGTGCCTGTACTATCATAATTTAGCGATTTGGTGCCCAATGTTTGGTTTTGGCCAAAAAAAAGTGTCAATACTTTCAAAATTAAGGTATTTCAAGTGCTCAAAGTACCCAATTTTTAGAGTACGAAAGCACTAAAATGCCTTGATTTTGAAAGTACGTGTATTTTTTTGCCTAAAATCAAACATTGGGTACGAAATTGCCAAAATTCAAAAGTAGAGGCATTGCCCGTACCTTTATCCCTTATTAATCTTGTTTTTTTTTTTTTTTTTTTTTGTAAAAAGTACACAAGTACATCCTTCCAACTACATTTTTACCATACATCTAAAAGTTTGGAAAGTTAAAAGGCAATAGTCAAGTAAAAGCCATCAAAATTCAAGCAATCTATACTAAAATTAAAAGCAAAGTCATAACCTATTTTATTACTGATCATTCCATTTGTCAACACATTAATGTCCAAAAACAAACCAAGCATAATCGAAAGCAAAGTCATAACCATATGGTTTTAATAGGATAGCCCCCGAATCCAAAAATCTCTAGTTTATCAAATTGGTTTTAAAATCAATTTTTTCGTAAACTAGTGGCTAAGTTAGGATCAACTAATCTATTGATTCTAACTTACAATTTTTTTCTCGATTTCAATTGGGTGGTGACTCCAAAATGTTTTTTTTTTTTTTATTTTAATCAAGTTTCTTTTAATTACTAGTTGAGGGTTCGTATTAAATGGGCTCGGGTTTAATACGAAAAGAAATGAAACCAGAAACAAAAAATCCGGGCTCGACAATTTAAATATTGCATTTGTCGATCTCTTGCTTCATGAGTTGGTTTTGTTTCAATTGGTTGAAACATGTCTGATGTGACTGTATCTTCTTTTGAAAATTCATATAATGATCCATACTGCTTTTCTGGTTTGGATCATCCTAGTGTATCCATTATGAATTTGGTTCTCAATGGTACAAATAATCATTGTTGAAGTTAGTCTATTCGTTTAACCCTACGAGTGAAAACTAAACTAGGTTTATATTAATGGAATATACTCAAAACCTAAAGAAAATATGATTGATTCATAAAAGTAGTTGAGAAATGATTATATGATTAGATGCTGGCTTTTGAATTTAATGACAAAAGAAGCTTTGGAGGCATTTGTGTATGCTCAATGCGTAAGAGAATTATGACAGGATGTAAGTGAGAAATTTGGAATGATTAATGGACCTTTAATTTATCAGTTGCAATTTGAGATCTCTAACATGAAACAATGAAATTGTATATTAATGGAATATTTCAACAAGTTGAAGAAACTTTGAGATGCAATGAGTAGTCTACGTGATTCTCTAAGTTCAACATGTGGAGCTTATGAACATTGTGTTTGTGGTTTGAAGCAGGAGTTTTAAGAAATCAAAAATGGGAACAAACTGATGCAATTTCTTTTGGGATTGAATGAAGTGTACAGGTATCTAAGGAACTAAATCCTTTTAGTGGATCCATTGCCCACAATGATTAGCTTACTATTTGATTTGTCAAATAAAAAAGCAAAAACAAGTTAATGAATTGATTGGAAGAACAAATAGTCTTAACACAAATTTCTTGACTAAAAAATTGCAGCAGAATAATTTGGTAATGTTTGGTTTTGACTAAAAAGATAAAAGAAACAAGTTGATATTTGGACATTGTAAAAAATTGGACATTCAATTAATAGATGCTTTGAAATAGTTGGTTTCTAGAATCGTATAAAGGTTCTAAACCTAAGAAATCTTGTTCTTGGTTAGCACCTTATGTTGATGTTTGGATACTCCTTTTAATTATCAGTTAACAAATTTGTTGTTGATAAGAATACAGATCTTCAAAAACATGTTAAGAAGCTGTGAGAAAAGAACTAGCTTTTAGAGAATCATTAAGATAAAAGCATTGTGAATTTTGAAAATAATGCTCTTAATTTGGCCTCTTCACTTGATAGCAAAACAAGTCATTGGATTGTAGATTCAAAAGCTGTGTATTATAGTACTCCTTATTCCCATCTTTTACATAATAAACATCAATTACATCATCCAATTTCCATTAAAATGCCTAGTGGTCATGTGATAAAGGTAAACATTGTTGGGGATGTTGCTTTACATGATCAAATTGTTCTTTAGAATGTGTTATTAGAACCTAATTTTCATTTCAATCTATTATTAGTGAGTCGCTTACTTACCCAACATGACCTTATTGTCATTTTTTATTCCCATTTCTATCTTTTTCAGGACCAGAAACATGAACAAACCATTGCTTGTACCAAAGCAAAGTTAGGACTTTATGTCATGAAGTCTCAAAACTTAGTTGGTTCTTCCAGCTCTATTAAATAATAAAGTTCCTTTAGATCTCTTACACAAGAGATTAGGACATATATCTTGGTCATCTTTTTGTATCTTGTAGATTCTTCAAATCATGATAAGACTCATCTTATTTGTGATACTTCTATTCTTGCCAAGTTTTACAGGTTGCCTTTTCATTCTAGTATTACTTGTTCTACATATTCTTTTGAATTATTACATATAGATATGTTTGGGGACCCTAAAACATACCTTCTATTTCTAGCGACAAATTTTTCTTAACTATTATGGATGATACGACACGTTGTACATGGACTTACCTAATGAAACATAAACCACAAACACTTTCCATGATAAACCACTTTCCTTAGTTTTATCCAAAACCATGTTCATATAACGCCCAAAACCATTAGAACAAATAATGGATCAAAATTTCTTTCAGATGATTATTAGGTTTTGTTTAAAAGGCTTGGGTTATTGTAAACCCTCAATTTTAGGGTAAAAATTAAGTAAACCCTATCTCTAGTCAAATCGAAACTTTAAAAGTCAACAAAGATCAAGGTATACTAGTAGTTTTAACTCTGGTAATCTTGCGCTTGAAGCCTCAGAACAATAGAAATAAGTTTATAATAGAATATGGTTCAAAATAATGTACGATAGCTTAAAAAGATCAAATTTGTTAAAACTCAATTTGTTTCGGACCTAAACATGATCAGTTTTCGAAAAATATACTATGATGCTCGAAATATTAAAAATATCTAGATAATACCTTAAACTTGTAATTATACAAGCATTCCAAAAATATCAGTTTCATAATTTTTCGGTAACTAAAAATATAAGATATAACATATTTACATGTATTTTCTTTACTACCGATAATTTTATATCTAGTCTACTATTCATTGTACAATTTCTACTATTCATTGCTATTAACCTGTCTCTACTTTTTTTACTACTTATGTCTTACATCTACATATCTATTACCTATAATTTACTTTTCTCATAATACTTTTTACATAACTCCATTTACACTTCAATTTGTTTTCATTACAAAAATATAAAATTTAATCAAAATTCTCTCTCTCTCCCTCTGCATGTAGCGTCGGCCCCCCTCTCTCTTCTCTAATATTTTTTTTTTCAATTTATTTTATTACATCCAATTTTCCTTCACAATTCTATATAAATATCACCTCTCCCTCCACTTCTTTCATATATTTCCATTGCAATTAACAAAACTCTACCAAATTTTCCTCTCAAATTCTCTCTCCAAAAATTCTCTTCCTAACTCTCTTTTCTTTCCACAAAAATATCATCTACCTATAACTACCTATAACTACCAACAAATTTCTTCTTCATCCATCACCACATAAACCTTTGGTAAAATTCCTACAAATATTTCTTTATTATGTTATGTAACTTAACATGATAATGGTGTGTATTTCCTAAACCTATAAGTAAAGTGTTATGGAAGCAACACTATGTTCATATTTTGTTCTTGTTCATGTACAAATCTCATTTTATTATCATGCTGTTGTTATTACTCTAATCTAACTCTTATATGTTAGTAAGTATATTATGTGTGTGTGTGTGTGTGTGTTGTATTTCTTAGAGCATATAAGCTCACTAACTTTTGTTTTTTATATCTTGCAATTTATTAATTTCATGCTATTAAAATTAATACTAGTCTTTCTAGTTTTAGACTTGTCCTTATCAAGTCAAAATTATTTTCCTTTCTTTCTTTTCTTTTCTTTTCTTTTGTGGGACTTATCAATAATCTAAGTCCGGGGAGCCTTGACAATAATCTAAGACTCCCATGAATTATTTTTTGCTTTCTTATTTTATCTTCTTGCTTTTCTTTACGGGACTAGTCTGTTTCTAGTTCGGAAGCCTTGACTTACAATACTTGATTTTGTTTATATGTTTACGTGCTTATTTAATTTGCCATATCTTATAATTTTCACATAAGTTATTATATAATATAGTCATATACTCATATTCATGCAAAACTAATGTTGTTGTTTGAATGAAAAGAGTTTCTTCTTTGATTAAAAATTTTAAGACTAAGTTTTGTACAAAAAATAATTCTTGGTATTTAGGAAAAATTTCTAAGCAAAACTTAGGATTTTAATTCAACAAATAATTATTTTCTAAATTTAAATAAATTCATCATAGCTTTTGATGCTAATATTTTGTGAAGCTTTTTCTAAAGACTATGATGTTATAAAGTACCGTTACTTACTTTTTTGAAATAAAATAAATTTAACTTAATTTTGATAATTCTTTATTATACAAGTTTTTCCTAAAAACTTATTTAAAAGAACCTACATCAACACTGCCAAGAACTAGACAAATTTCTAAGTCAAGATAAAAACCAATTTACTAGTCAAGAAAACACTTAGGAAAGTAATAGTGGAAAAATAACACTAAGTAATAAGTCTTTAAAGAAAAATATAAAAGTTCATTTTTATAAAAACTACAAGGTAGGAAATGGTAGTTTAGATATAAAAAGTACCCATTTAAAATAAATTAAAAATCCTAGTTTTATTTTAATGATTTACAAAGGAAAACTTATACATTGCAATATTTAAATTTCTAAAGGAAATTATTTTATTAAAAATCATAGTTTGGACAACAACACTTGAATCATGCATGTAATATGAGTTCATATATTTATAAAAAATATTTTTCAATTATATTTATATCTATCTATTTGCTAAAGGATTTTTGGATGATAAAAAGTTTGGAAATTTTGTGTTTTAAGGGTTGGGATTTTCGTGATGATCCTGTATCACATATTTTTGCAACCCAAATGACCTTTTATGATAAAAATAACCTTAGAAATAGATAAATCTTTCTAAGTAGATAAAAAACGATATATAATACACGGAATTCCAAGTTAAAATGAGCAAATTATAATCATTTTAAGTTGAAATTTTCATAATCCGAGTTTTACCACGAATTTCAAAATAGAATTAAAAATTTTAAGTAAAAATTTGATGAAATACTTATTTTGGATATTTCTTTGTCTAGGTGATAAGAAAGGAGAAGTTCCTTATCCCGATGATTACTTTGATTAGGAGTTTTTCCACACCATGGCCGAGTGAGTTTACTTCCTTAAGTTTTTATACTCATGACTGTGTTTGTAGTATTAGAAGCATTAGAAGTAGAACAAGATGAAAATGGAAAGTGCATGTGCCTTATAATACTGGTTGAAATTATGTTAAGAATATCGAGGCATAAATTGTTGTTAATTACAAGTTTGATATATATATTGTCATGTTGATGTGTCTGTAAATTCTATGATTGCCTCTAAGCTATTTTAATTACATGAAAGAATTTAATAAATGAATTCGTGCATATCATGTAGTGAGTTACATTGCATTCACTATTATACACTTGGTGGGACAATGGTATAATAGTATTGGTTGGTATAACTGGTAGTATTTGCATGTTGGCGAGTAGAAGCCGGTATAATCTATAGTTTTTGTGTTGGCGAATAGTAGCCAATATGATCTATAAAAGTTTTATTTTAAAAAAGTGTTGGTCGTCATTCTCCGATATACCTAACCCTGAATAAAGGGCGTAATTTATTTAACATATGGTTTCCAGAAAACCATATGTTTTGCTTGCTCACGTGTTTGATGCATTACATATGTTTATCTAATTATAACTTGTTTGATATCTTGATTTGAGTATGATAACCAGAAAATATTCTCACTAAGCTAGTTAAACTTACACTCTCACAGATTTTTATTATCGCAGGAACATCTTTTAATCTACCAGAGGTCTCATTTGTCCGGGTTAGACCATGCTTTTAGAAAGCTTTTTAGGGAAATTCGATCAAAGGCTTTAGATAGGAATTCCCTTAAAATCTTTTGACTATAAAGTTTTATGTATGTAAGACTTAAGTTGTATTATAGATCCTTGGATTTGATTGGGGATGCCCCTAAGTCTATGTAAAGACCTTATTATCAGGTGGATATATATGTTTATTTGTTCTTGTATGCTTTATATTACTACTTAAACCACATATCCCACCGAAATCTCCTACCGCTGTGTTAGATGCCTTACATATACATCGAGACTTTCGCGTGACTAAGGTAGTCATTCTTATGTCTTAATATTATATGTGTCGAACTGCCACGTTTAGGGTATATTTTGGGGCATCACAGATACAACATCAAAGGAGTCATTTGTCCTCCTTAACAAAATGAAGTTGTTGAACGAAAACATAAACATTTGTTAGATATGGCTAGAGCTTTGTGTTTTCATGCACATCTTCCTAAGTGTTTTTAGGGGGAATATATACTAGCTGCAACCTCAATTATCAATGAAATGCCCTTACAAATCTTAAATTGGAAATCATCTTATCAAATGCTCTATCACAAAGTGCCTTCCTATTAAGACCTTAGAGTCATTGATTGTTTGTGTTATGCCTCTACAATTAGTGTTGGAAGAGATAGATTTGATCCAAAAAGTAGACAATGTGTATTTATAGGATATCTACGTGGACAAAAAGGTATAAGCTATATGACTTGGATACTCATCATGTGTTTGTTAGTAGAGAAGCTATTTTTTTTTAATATGTATTTTTGTTCCAGTTTATACACAATTCCTTTGTTTCAAATCCAAAAACACAGAGTAATGTCAATTTGTTTCCTTTCACTGCCATCTAGTTTTGTATTGATGAGTTTGTTATTCATTCTCATTCTTCATCAAAAAACACAAACACTTGTCCATCATATATTATTGAAAATTCTGATTTGTCATTAGAATATTCTAGTCATCTAGATTCTGTTTGTATGTCTACAAGAAGGAAGAAGACACTAAATGACTTTATAAATGATGTTCATCATAATGCATCAGTTACTACTTCCATCATTCATTCATCATACCCTTTGATTTCCCCACAAACCTTTGCTTTATTTCCTAAGGAGAATATTGCATCTTTGACTAATGTGTTTACAATCCATGAGCCTTATAGTCATCATGAGGCTAAACAAGATCTTAAATGGTTAGAGGCTATGCATAACGAGTTGTTGGCTTTAGAATTAAATCATAGTTGGGATTATACTACTTTGCCATAAGGTAAGAAAGCCATTGGTTGTAGATGGGTGTGCAAAGTCAAATATAAATTTAATGGGTCTATTGAAAGATGAAAAGGACATTTAATTGCAAAAAGGTATAGCCAAATTGAAGGGTTGGATTATATAAGTATACATCTTTGGAAAAGAATTGAATATAGCAAATTGTTAATCAAGTAAATCAATTTTTTAGGATTTCTATCATCACAATATGTTGTGGGAAGATTACACCGAAGTTCATTGGTGGAATTAAATATTTGTTCAAGGACACGGTAAACCTTGTGTATTTAGTTTTATATTTTTTTTATTGATAAATGTCATATTTAGTTACCAAAATTTACTATTTGTACAACTAAATACTTAAAGTTCAAATGTATCAAATTTTTACTTGTAAAATTTTCAAAGTAATTCATGATACTCAAGTGAGGTAATAAATTGCAAAATAGGCAAAGTTCAAACAAAAAATTTGTGAAGTTGGAGTAGTTCACTACAAACATAGACAAAGCTTAGCTGTCAAATTGACAATATTAACCCCCAAATAGTTAATTGCAAGAATAGACAAAGTTTATGTACACAATTCCCATGCATGGATATGAAATTATCATATATTTATTATCACATGTCTACCATTTGGTCAAACAATAATCTTCCTTTGGACCGATTAGTATATACATAGATACAAACATTCATCCAAATCTTTATTTTGAAATTTCAATATTTTGAAATAAATCATAACAATAGAGATTACTTTATCAATATATCATTTCAATTTATATTAAAATAGTTAGACAAGATTTGTCAACATGAATTGTGTAAGTAAACAAAAAAAGTTTACTTTTATCTCAACTCTTCAACCTAATCTTTAAGATCAAATTAAATTTAATACAATTCAATTTATAGGAAAGTTTCTCCTGTTTCTATCTTATAACAAGTTATATTAATATAAATATCATTCTATATCGATTCCACAACATACTATAGGAAAGTCAAAACATTCCAATTTTATGTAATTAGATCCATATTAAAAATACATATAGAAAACCAACTAGAACAATTAGTTGGGTTACCTAAATTATCTATATAGGCATAAAAGCAAATTAGGCAATTGCCAAATTAATCACTAAAAAAAGACATATATTGATATTATATATTAACCCTTTTATATTATAATATAATTAAGCATGACCACTTGCCCAAATTATTCAAATCCAAGCCATATGCTATAGATAAATCACACACCAAAATCATATGTTGCTTTCTCCGAAGTTGAAGTGAAGGTTTTTACTATGATTCTATGATCATATAATATATATTATATATATTCTTTTGTGGCTTTCTCTAGAGTCGAAGATATTGCCGTCAACGGAGGAACAACTGCTATGATGGAACAATTACATTGTTCATGGATTTCCATTATTACAATTGTAAATTTTCATGCACCAGAATAACATTGAAGAAAACACATCCATGACGAAGATGGAATCGGAAAATGAGATGGAGAAAAGCATGACATATCAATTTCATCTTCAAAAGAACAACGCAACAGCCACGAGGAACAAATTCTAAAATATAAATTAAATTCTTTATTGGGTATATTATACTAAAAGTATCAACGTTTGTGTATAAGTTTATTTAACATATCACCGTTTGAGTATAAGTTTATTTAAGGTATCAACATTTTGAGTAATTAAAAAGAGGTATAAACCTTTTATAAAGTGTATAAAGTGAGATGTTATTATTTTACAAAATTCATTTGAAGTATTTATATGTGGATTAGTTTTCAATTAAATCTCTTTATTTTTTTAATAATTGTGAATGGAATTTTATGGTTCCGTCATTAATTTTGACAAGATCAGTTTTGTCATTAATTTTGACAAAACCGGTCTCATTACTGTCAACGTATCACATGATCCAATCACTATAATAGTTAATTTTTTAATTATTATATTTATTTTAATGGTTAGATGATTGGCTGAACGATCCCATCGATGGAACCGTAGAAGCTCCTTAATTGTTAATTATTGATACATAATTTGACTCACTTTGGCAAATGTTGATATCTTCTTTTAAGCACTCAAAACGTTGATATCTTAAACAAACTTACCTTTCAATCATTAATGTCTCTTTTTAACCACTCAAAATATTGATACCTTAAATAAAGTTACCTTAAACGTTGATACATTTTAATATAACTTACCTATTTTTTACATTTACTCTTTGAAACCCTAACCTTTAAAATGGAGAAAAATAATTCCTTACACAAAGTACCTTCAATCTCAAAGTATGAAACTTTGAAGTCATTGCATCATAACAATACATACACCAAAAATTTCACTACCAAATTAAGATTTTGATTTCGCACATGATTACTTTGATACCACTTGATGGAAAAATCAATAGATAAAAATACAAATAAACCTAAGATCTCATGCAAGAAATTAGGGCATAGTGAAAAAAAAAATTAAACAAATATAGAAGCATACCTAGATCCATAGAGAAGACTAATTCTTTTGGTAGCATTTGGTTGCAAGAACTGGATAGAGTAAGGAGGACTAGATAGTATAATACAACAAGAATTGGACAGTATAATTTTTCTTATACCATATTTAGTATGCATGGTATAGGACAAAACTGGACATAATTTTTATTAAGAGATTTTATTTTGTCCAGTTCAAATATTTTTATACCATGAAATATAAGATACAAAAATTTTAAGTTTTATCCAGTTCCATCAAGAGAATTTTGTCTAGTCTAAGATATATTTTGTAAACTAAATATGGTATAGTGACTTTATCCAGTCCAGTATCATGAAAAATTGTATAACCAAACACTACCTTTGAGAGTGTTTTAGTTTTCCCATATAGAATAATGCTTACTCTCTTAATTTTTCTCACTAATTAGATGTGAAAAAGACAAAATGAGAAAACTCTACTAGTTAGATGAGAGACCTCAATCATATCTATGGCTTTTATTATCTTATTCACCATAGCTCATCATAATAAGTGAAACAAAATATATAGATTTTTACATATTAAGGTTTATACTTAAAAGTACATAAAGATAATTTTAAAAAGCCTTATCTACCAATAATTAAACGGTTACTTTTATTTAAAATTTTATTTTCTTAACTCAATTAGATGTAAACAACTAATTAGAATGGGCCACAAAATTATAACATCATTAACCAAACATAGTTACACTTGGGTCGAGAAGTTGTCCATTTGGACAATTTATAGGCCTCCCTATTCACATAAAGAATCGGCTTTCTATTGGTTCTTTTAAATACTGAACAAATTAATAGTCCAAATGTAAAACTAAATGGAGAAACATATCATTGGGCATGAAACCTTTTTATAAAATTTGAGGAATTATAAAGCCTCCTATTGATACTTTCATTAATTTATTCTAAAAAGTGGCAAATTGGCTGCTTCTATAGCGGTGTTTGATAATAATGACGGAAGAGGTGTCCATGGGTTAAAATTTGATGAATATGTTGGTTTGTTAGGTTTCGATTAATATTGGATGTTTCAAGAGGAATTTAAGCATAATGATTAACAATAGCCACAGTAAGTGACTTCCAGGTAAGAGGCGTGGTTAGCAGGAAAAATAAGGAGAGAGAGAGAAAAAAAAAAAGAAGGATTGTAAGAAGGTTTTATGTTACTTTCATTACTTAAACTTTACTTATGTTTATAATTAATTACTTGAAGTTTAAAAGTATTAATTTGGTACCTACAGTTAACCTATTGTAGCAATTAAATGCTAAAACTTTTGCCAAATTTTACATTTAACTATCTAAATTTTACTTATTTTCACAATTAATTATCTCATCTAATATTATAAATGATATCCAAAACTACACTAGAAGATATAAATATTTAAGATAACTTTAAACAAGGTATATTTTAAATGGTTAAAAAAACGATGATCAACATTATATAAAATAGAGCAGATAAAAAAATCGTTTTATGTATTTATTTGTCACCTATTTATAATATGGATTCCTTCAATTAACTACTTAAAAATGTTAGAACGTTATTTTTATTATTTTGTATAACTTTGATTTTTTTTTCTTAACTACTTAAAACATTGATACTTTATTAATACTTATCGTAAACATTAATTATTTCTAATGTAATTTACCATATATTATTACTTAATAGTCAAGGAAAAGATAAATATAAAACTTAGTTTAATTTTACGCATTTCGTTAAGTGAATTTCATCTCTATTTATTATTTATTAAAGTTCCATAATTACTTTTAATCATATTAGGAAAATTACAAATTACCTCACTAAATTTTTACGTAGGTGCATATTCATCCCGAAACTTTCAAAATAAGCTTTTTGACTCCTTAAACTTTAAAAAATTGGCGCAGTTAAGAATACTTAATATATTTTGTTAAAACAAAATAAGAGGGGTTATAAAATACCCCCATCGAACTTTCACATATGTTTGGATTCAACCACCCTTCAAACTTTCATCTATGTATTGATTTACACCCTCAAATTCATAGAAAATTTTAACTGTCCTTCATTGTCCCAATTTTTAAAAGTTTAAGAGGTTAAAAAGCTTACTCTAAAAGTTGAGGGAGCAAATCCGTACTTTGATAAAAGTTGAAGGGCATAATTTGAGAATTCCTCATCATACTAAGATATATTATTATACATATTATACATTAAATATGAAATTTTAGGTTAAGGCAATCAAAGGTTTAAGCTTAAGTTTTCAAACAAAATTGGGACTAAATAAGTTATTTTTGAAATTGATGTTTATAAAATCGCTGTCTAACTTTTAGAACCTTGTCATAAAACTTGATTAATTTGGTTAAAAGTTTTAACTTAGCTTCAGTTACTAAGTTTATTTAGTGAAATAGTCTATAGTTAATAAATACAAGAAAATATTAATATTTCATAAACTAGCATATTGAATCTGTGAGACTTTTGTAAATGTGTATGAAGTCAAGTAAGCACATGGTCAAAATTGTGCTATAAAAAAAAGGAAAAAAATCCAATGATTGAACTTATTAGTACATGTAAGTACTATTACTGAAACCATAATGATTTGAGCATTTTTAGCTACTTATCACCGCATTGAAACATTGAAAAATTTACAATAAGCAATAGTTTAGATCTAACAATGTTAAATGTTGATAAGAATAAATAATTAGTAATCTAGTGGAAACTTTTATATAATTAATAATTACCTTTTATGTTCAAATGAATGTAAAAATATGGGCCACTCAAAGGTCTTTTTTTTTTTTTTCTTTTTCAATCTTTGATAAGGGTTTATTAAGATGAAATATTAAATTAAAGAATTTTTTTAGATTACTATCGGATTAAGGAAGTGCTAGATTAATAAAAGGTCATTTTAGCCTCACTAACTCCAGGATTAAAATAAATGAAATACCCAAAATATAATGCAAAATAAAATAGATGGTGGGTGTTGAATGCAACAAATATATATTCCTACTTTAAATATTCATATAATTGTATATAGCAGTGAGTAGAGTTGTATCCATAGGAACTGGTAGAACTTATTTCTATTAGAAGATTAGATGAAGAAAAGAATAAAGGGGGTTTTTTGTGAAATTAATGAAAAGTAATTATATCAAAAGCAATTAAACAAAATTCAAGGATTAATTCAATATCAAGGTGTTCCTAACTAAAGGTATCAATACAGTTTAGTTCACAAAATTGATCATTGATGCAAAGATTTTCGTTCTAATTATCTTAGATAAATTAGTTGTGGTCATTAATAAGCTCTAACAATCTATCTCTCCTTACTTTTTCGATAATCAAAACAAGCTCTTTGATTATTTCCATTATTGATTAAATAGCCGTAAACAAGCTCTTAGGGTTTAATCTATCAATAACATAAAGAACAAGAGAGCCTACCAATTCAAGCCAACAAATCATAAGATGATCTATTTAGACTAGATTATATATCTTCATAGCACAAATCAATTATCTATCTATAATCATTCATGTTATTATACCACAAATATTAGAACAATCAAACAATTACGGATTCAATGTTCCAATTGGCGGTATATTACCTTGCTAACTGAACAAGTAGGCCCTAATTTGTATCAATCAAGCAAAATAACAATATCAAAGCAATCAAAAGATATATAAGTACCCAATTCCAAAAAAAACAGAATAAATAAATCAATTATATCTCACAATTCTTGAAGAACAGAAACTTGTAACGATCCTTTGGCTAGAAAATTGTTTTAGCCACTCATAATCATGGAAATCTCTCTAGGGTTCTTTGGAGTTTTTCCATTATCAGATCTAATGGAATGAGATGCCTAATACAATGAACGAGCAGGACAATTTGTAAGAAAAATGAAGGAAAATCAAGAGATAGGACTTAAGCCAGCCGTTTTACATTGTACGTCGTCATCCTACCTTACCGGCTTTTAAGTTGTAAATTAAATCCGAGATGAGATGGCAGCCAGCATTTGTGTTTACATTGCCAGCTTTGGGTTAATGCCGATGTCAATGCCGGTAGCTTACTTGCCCCAGTAGCCAACATACATTGATTGAAGTAATTTTCAAGAAGAGTCACTAACGACATTGAATCAAGCATTAATGTTTTCGCTACTGTTCACATTCAAGGCTAGCTTAAAGCCGGTAGTGTAGACTCCTAGTTTGCCAGCGTACAGGTGTTATGTTGAAGGTTATTCAATTCTATTTTTAGGCTGGCTGTGCAGTTATTCCAATGGATGGTGTTAAATGATTTGAAGATGTAGGCCAACTGTGTAAATCCTGTTTTAGCCAGCCTTTATTGCCCACTTCTCCAAATGTGCACAATTCTTTTCCAATTTGCTTGTATTTGTACTCTAATTTCTTCAAAGACCTGAAATATCACAATTAAGCACACTTAAGTATCAATTCTTTATGATTTCTATAAAATCAATAATAATTATGCATGATTTGTTAAATGACAAATGAGTATAATCTGCTTTATTAATAGATAAACAAAAGGGCAAAGTAGTAATTAACAACATTAATGAAAGGGCATGTTGGTAAATTAAGCTTATCCTCTTAAAAGATATGACAATTATAACACATTTAAAAATTAAATGTAGCTTCCTACCTTATTCTCTTTCCTATGTAATCATATTTTCACCCTTCTCCTTTTCATCAATCTCTAATGAGTCTTAACACTCTTCAACAAGAATCTATGATAAGTAATTGCTTCCACCTTTTTTTCTCTTTGTGCTTCATGTTTCTATTGAGGAAACAACGGTAATCACTTCGTATGAATTTTGTCAATGAGTTTGCAAGGGAGGAATGGTGGATGTGGGTATAATCATGAAGGATATTCTAAAACAAGAAGGATAGAAGTTTGTATTAAGAAGAATAGCGAAGGTTTGACATAATCTACATCAAGGTAATAGGGTTTATGATGAAAGTTTTCACCTTTTGCTGCAAGGTAAATTGAAAATTTACAAGTATCGTGAGGAATAATACGTCTGAGTTCAAATGACTAAATATACAAGTCGTGTACTTACTTGTGTTGAACATGTAACATTATTTTACATATTGTGGGTTTTGTTTTCAACATGAATGAGTCCACAAGTCATGTCTGGGCTCATATAGGTTGGTGTTACGCATGTTTTCCAAGTTTTTGAAGGTTCTATTTCTTACACGAGTGAGTATACAAGTCATGTTAAGACTCATGTTGAAAACAATGGTAGATGTCCTTAAAAACCCTGCTTCTGTTCCTCACGCGAGAGAGTACATGAATGGTGTACTTACTTGTGTAGAAGTATATGAGTGGGTATACAAATGGTCTTGGCACTTGTGTACGAAACAACTTTTTTTCAATTCACGTTTTCTTTATTATAAACCTTTGGAATTTGTTCAAATTCATCCATTAGAGTTTAAAATCACTTCAAAAACTTAGAATCCAAAACTACTAAATTAAATTACCTATTTTCCTTTTACTTCAAATTTAGATCTTTTTCTCTAAACTAAACGTAAATGTAAGTACTAATAACTTTTGTGGTAGGAGCGAACACGATAGGAAGTATAACCTACAGATGAAATTAGAAGAGTACATGATTGTAAATGTTTTATTTACTTTATAACCCTGGCCTATATGGTTCTGGTTTCACAAAGAATCTACTTTCTAGGTATGTGTATTACCTTGTATGTTTCTTGTGCGTGCTAGGATAGTTTAATAAAGTGACTAATAACATATTTAACTATAATTATGGTATGTTGCATGTGTTTGGCTATGGTTGATGGATCAAGAGTACCGGTAATGTTAATATGGTACCCTGATGATCTTTGTGTGACATTATCTTTAGTGGAGTTGCATTAATATATGATTACGAGTAAATTTAGATTTGGAATAACAAACTCTTGGACTCTTGGATGTTGGAGAGTACTCAACATTATATATGAGTGTTATATAAAAGTGTGTTATCAAGATACTGAGTTATCCTTATGATGATTGCTAGACTTGAAGTAAAGATAATAATTAGATGGTTTGCTACATTAGAATTAAGAATACATGTGACTTATTTGCATGTGGTCATGCATTTGTGCTTGGGTATTCCCATATTGAGCTACAGTGCACTCTTTTCTCTTTTTCAAGTTCAAGTAGCACTCCTATTATGCTTGATCTTTCTAGATACGATGTAGTTATAGACTACGGGAAAAACGTTAGTTATGATGACCATCCTATCAACGAGTACATAGTGAGACAAGCTTTGAAGTTGTAGATGCTTTGTCTACCTTAATGTTATTATAGTCTTGCTATATTTAGTTATTAGTTAGGGCATATACCCACTTTCCTTCAGTGTTAATGGTTCACTGTATGATAGATGGACTCCTTTCGGAGTCGTCTCTAGTCATGGTAGATGGTTGTTTAGTATGGCATTTTATGCAGGTTCCAAGTAGATGTATATTGACTTATGTGTGTGAATGTGAGTTTATGATATTATGTTATAATTGTGGTATTTAGCAGAGCCTTTGTGTGTTCATATTAAATATAAACACATGGCGGGCTATAGATGACCCTAATAATTAGGATGTTACAATAAATATAGTAGTTAATATATTCTGCTCATTTATTTCTATGAATTAATAAGACAGTAATTAAATTATTATTATTATTATTATTGAGGAATGAAATAAACTTGTAACAGAATTTTAGTTGTTCAAATTTTATTTAAATAAAGGTATTTTAAAAAATAATTAATTCCAACATTCTATTTCTATTCTTAAATTTAATTAATAAATCCTATTTCAGTAACTAAACGTATAATAACTCTTTATAAGGAATAAGATTGTAACGTAATTGATATTATAGTGAAGTAGACAAGCAACACCAATGTGACAACAATTAATTATGAACTTAAGCCATTGAAAATCTTATAAACCAAATTAAAAAAAAAAAAAAACAAACAAACAAACAAACATAAGGTAATAGAATTTTCCATAGGGTAAAATGCCTTAAAGAGTATTTTAAAATCAGAGGTATTATAATAAATAAACTATAAGATATCCTTGGCATATATTATCTCCATAAAACCCTTCCTTCTCCTCATGTATATTTTCCTAAAGCCTAACTTTCCATTTGTACTAAAGAATCTCCTAAAAGTTAAGAAACCGATGAAAACCTTATGTGATTGTTTTATAAGATTAGCATATTGAATTGAATAAGAAATTCTATAGTACGCTCATCGAAACCATCCAATTAATCTAAGTCGTTAAATAATCAACGAACCATAGAATTTTTTTGAATTGATAATAGCAAAATGATGTTTTCTAATTGAATTCAAAGAGATTGAAAGGAACAATTATGAATCAATAGATAGGATAAAAATTTGGTGTTTTTGACGAATGGTTTACTTACAGGCCAAATCTATGACATGTGGAGTGACTCATAATATTGGATCCCGTTTAAAATAGCAAGAAGACTTCAATCTAAGAGTTAAGATAACAATGTCTTACTTTGATTTTATTATGAATCATATTAGAGATTATTGTTTTAGATTTGACAAATGGCGAGAATTATGAGATGTTATAGGTTTCAATAAGAATATTGATATCAGAGCTAATGCAAAAGAAAACAAAAGGAACTAAAATGAAACACAGAGTAACTAAAACTAAGTATCACTATTACAAAATTTGAGTTAAATTAGATGATAGTGATAACTAAAGAGGGAAAGATGATATCCAGTGAGTTCAATGATGGAATAGTTGCAGTAACAAAGAGATACATGAGAAGAGATTAGGATAAGAAAATAATAAGTACAATCTTACGTTGAAGCCAGGTTGATGAATCATGTGCCAAAACTTCCACCTAGTAGTATTATGAAGAAAAATGGGCTTTTGCCTTCAGCATGAGTTGATATTTCATCAAGTTCAATATAATTAATTACGAATTTTGATAGAGAGTTACAAGATATGCAAAAACTTGCATCATATATATCTTGAAGTGAGAGTGTGGGTATAGGTTATGTATATGCTTTATCTTATATCCCATGGGGAAATAGGTCTAGGAAAAAAACAAGAAAGAAAGAAATGGAATAAAAAGCTAATCTATAATCTTCAATAACTGATTCAAAGCCTACTCGATTACACAAGGCAAGATAGGTAAAGAAGGCTTTAGGTTCCCGCAGGTTATTCTCTCACTCTTAAAGATTGTACCAATATTTTTATTCATGATTACTTCTTTTAAATATATGTTATATTTGAATAATTTTCATAAATAGTAGATAACTTAATAAAAAAGATACTTTTAAAAAATAAAAAATAAAATAAAATACACAAACAGTCATAATTATAAATTGTGATATGATATTCATTGTAAAAGCAATTTTCACACACATTTATATTGCTTAATGAAAAATAACCGTCACTATTACCACTTCAAAACCATTCTTGGGAATATACGTTTCAATTTATCTTTTGTCATTTATCCAAAACTTATTGAGAAAAAAAAAATCAAAGATTTTTATGCCATAACTAACCACTTTTTATGCAACTATACGATTGAAATAAGATGCGGTATGAAAATAATTTCTTTAGTGTAATTTGTTCAAAAAAAAAAAAAAAACCTTTTCAATAGCAAGCAAAGAATGAAAGAATTGCTGGTTCTTTTAAAGCATGATAGTTTAAAAATCCCTTATTTGATTAAGAAAACTATAAAATAAATGTCATAATTATTGAGTCTCTATTTGATACATAATATATATATATATATATGTATTCTAGTGCCATCTTCATTTTTCTATATGCTTATGATGAAAATAAAATAAGTTCTACGCCAAATATATTAAAAAATATGCTAAAGACATAGAGTTCAAAGCCCAACCATTGTTTTAGATTTTAAGTTGTATGTAATTAATTAAAACAAAATTTATGATATAATCCTTCCAACGGCATCATAAATATTACATGGCTAATTTAAACAAAAGTTGGTAAAGGTGTTCAATTTTGTTTTGTTGATAATACTTTCACTAATATGTTCATACTTAAGAGTATGGGAAATTCTATAGTCACGATATTAATTTTGACAGTCCTATCGATGGGGCCGTAGAAGCTTCCTTAAGAATGTTGCTATTGCTAGTACCAAACTTGAATGACAAAGATAATAATGATTATCACAAAGAAAAAGACAATAGCTAGTAATAGAGCAATGGTAGCGGTTGAAGCAAGAGAGATTTTAAATGGTTTGCAAGTCTAATCCAGAAAAATATATGTACTTTACCTAAACAGGTGTAGATGCAAGGTTCTTGCTGGTAGTGGTCACACATGCGTCGGGTGGATCTCACACGTGGCACGTAACTTTGGAGTGTTGCTGAGGAAATGATACTTGATGGCGGGATGGCTTAGAAAGTATGACAAGGGAGGAGGAATAAGTAATCTTAGTGTCTCAAATGCACAAGTGACAAGTAAGGGAGCTTGAGTGGATCTCGTATGTCAACGTTACAGTTCTTAAGCAGTTGGAGTAGAAATTGTTTGAGTTGCCTTAATTGATCTTTCTGAACAGAGCCTCTTTTATAGATTGTTATTTATCTTTTCTCTCCAAAAAGTTCAAAATGAGGAGAAGTGACTGAGTATTTATAGGCACTTGACATGGATAACGACCGTCAGATCACCTTAGTGATTGACAAATGAGATGCAATAAGCTCAATTCATGGTTATCCTGAATGAGCTCCTCATGGGTCAAGGCCAACAGTCATCTCCTCTATGCATGAGCCTATCTAAAAAGGATTGGATATGGTGGATCGATCCAACGATCCCTGTTCCAAGCCCACTAAGTCAAATCTCCCCAAGTCATCCCAATATAATTAAACCAGACTCATTAGGCCCTGTCATTTAGCCTGTAAGTCAAGCCCGATAAATAAATAATAATATTTATATTTTGAAGCCCCATTACAATAGGTTTATAAATAGTTCCAAATGAATTTGACTCATTTACTAATAGTGGCAACTTTAGCTTATACAAATCGATTTATAATTACACATGTGTCATGTTTATGTTAGGGACTCAAGTGTTAAACTACTAACTCTAATGATATTACTATGGAGTGTGGGAAAAATGAGTGGCTACAAAGAAATGAAAAATGTAATATATTTTGAGATTACTTTCTACAAATAAGAAAAGGGCTTTTACTTTCAATACATGCTGAGTTAAAATATCATATTTAATTATTTCAAATATTATAAATAATTAATAATTTTACAAAGCAAGATTACCTTAAAACCCATTGCTTATATTTTTTGAAGTACGTTATTTAGAGTGTTTATAGGTTGTGAAGATGTTATACCATATATAAATTATGTGGAAATAGGTTTAAGATGTTAGAATTAGAAATTATCATGTAATCTTTGATAACCAATTCAAAGTCTACCCAATCACATAGATTAGAGTTGGTTTTAGGTTTCGATAGGTTACTATCTCACTAGTTCATGTTTGTGAGACGAGCTGGACTACATTGTATGATAGATTAATGCAAATAAGGATTGAATAATAGTTGTAAACCCTATACAAGATTATTACTAGATTATTTCCAGGAGACAAGTTATAGGTTAGCCTTATTAACCCCCTGAGACCCTTACATTCCTAGTCGTGATGATGGAATAAAGTCATGTGATCATATCGCATGTGCTTGTATTACTGTTAAACTGAGTTTTGGCTCATTCCTTTTTTTTTAAGGTGGTGATGATGATTGTGGTGATTTATGTGATTAGGTGGGCTACGGGTTTGATAATGGGGGGTGGTTGGACAACTTCAAGATGTAGACATGCTAGCTAATATTATTCTACATCTAGAGAGTGTTAAGAAACTTTTCAAATACTTACTATTTTCATATATAGATTATGAGATATTTCATATGATATAGATGTACACTTTCATTTGGTATTGTTTTGGATTTAAGATATCATATTTTGAGGAGTATGCCCTTTTGAGTAGTTTTTGAAAATCTTTCGCACAAATTTATTTTCAGTTGCATAAAAAATGTTTACAAAATCTAAATAAGAGTCTTGTTAATGTAAAATTATCTACAAATGCACTTAATTAATGGCAACCTTTGCATATAACATTTAAGTATTATGCATGACAAAACTTTAAAGGTGTAGACCTTTTTAAGGGAGTGGCAATCTCGCTTCTGACAATTATATTGTGTATGTATATATTTTATAATTACTTCTTTTAAACATTTATTACAAATCTAATTACTTGCCATTTATAAGTTAACAAATGACCTTAATTTGCTAGATGCAAAGAGAATTTAATTTGTATTGCTAATAATATTTGAATATATAAATACATTTCATAAATTGCTGATAACTTAAAACATTGGAAATTTCAAGCAAAAAGGATATAACTATGAAAACTTGTTTATTAAACACGTTTGGTAATTTAATGTCTCATTTTTAGGTTTTTACAAATTACTTTCAATGAATGTGTAACTTATTTTTTTCTATTAAATAATATTAGATAAACATTTATTTTAATGAGATGATAATAACAATATTTGGAAAAAAATTCCAAATCTAAACATGCGATACTAAACTCTCAAAACATTGCCAAAATTTTATTTAATAAAATATACTGAATTATACATATTTTAAAAATATAAGCACTAATTTATCAAAATTTAAATATAAAACATTAAATCTTCAAAAATTAAAAGGCTAGATACTTAGCCTGCCGTTATCCCTATTTTAGCTTACATCCTATTATGTCAGAGCAGTTTTTGAAAAAATGGAATTGAAATCTACCCACTAATCTTCAATAACTTATTCGATGCCTATTGATTTCACAGGACAAAGTAAGAAGAGTAGGTTCCAGGTTTCAAGAGGTTGTTCTCTCACTCTTACTGTAATATTTTCAGTCCATTTTCTTGATGGGAATGGCTATTCATTTTGTAATTGTTATATGCAAAGCTAATATGACATGTTTACTTTAGAGAAATGATAATTCATAATGAATTATGTAAAATAATGAATAATAATTTATGCCCTACTTTACATAAATTATCATCTAATAGTTTATTTTTAATTTTTATCATAACACATGTACAATTATCATCTTTTTATAATAAAAAAAAAACATTATAGATATTTTACTTTTATTATTCTAATTATTTATTTTTATTTTTTATATCAAATGAATATTATAATATCAATTAATTATAACTCTATTACTTTCTTATTATATTAGATTAGAATTCAATTGCTGTTCCATACAGCAAAGTAAAGCAACCGTTTGTTTCACAAACAAGTACTTCTTTTAAACATCCAATACAGATTATATTATTTATTATTTATAACTTGATAATTAAAACTATTTTGGTTAGTGCAAAGAGAATGTACGGAAAGATTTGTATTGCTAATAATAATATTTGAATAGCTTTATAAAGAGCCAACAACTTAATAAATAAGAAATTTTAAAAGTTAAGAAAAAATAAAAATGAAAGACGCCGATGGACATGACTGTCAAATGTGATATAAAATTCATTCTAAAAGCAATTTCACTTGCGTTTCTCATTGCTTTGTGAAAAAATAACTGCCGTTTGTTACTACTTTACAACCATTCTTATAAATATGCGTTACAACTAATCAAAGATTTATATATACTATAATTAATCACTTTCCAATACAACTAATTAGATAAAATAAGATGCTTTCTGCAAATATGCGTTACAACTAATAAAAAATAACTGTCTAGTGGATTATATTGGAAGACAAAAATTTCAAATGGAAAGAAAAGAAGGGGAAATTTTCTATTTATTAAAGCATAAAAATTTGAAATCCTTTATTGGACTAAGAAAATTATGGAATAAATATGACAAGATTATTAAGTATTTATTTGAAAAATATATTTCAATACAGTCTTAAATTTATTAAATCGTTATAAATTATAATAAAATTAAAAAATTATATCACTAATTATAAAATAGCTTTTTTGTTCTAAGTAAATATATAAATATGTCAAATAAGAATATAATAGTTCACCAATATAAATATGGGAATTTCTATAATCCCGTCTCCATCCAACGGCTTACACCATGCCTAATTATGATCGAATCACTAAAACAGTTAATATTCCAATTACCATATTTATTTTAACGTTGAATGATTGACTAGGTGGTCCCATCAATTGGACCATAAAAGCTTCCGTGCAATTATTGGTTTCGACTTTGAATAGTACGTGATTAACTTAAACAATTTTTTTTGGCATAATTGTTCCGTGCATTAATCATAAGCATTGCCTACCTAACTTAATAAAAATTATTAATGTATTGATTTTACAAATAATATTTTTTTTGATATGTTCATATTTGAGTGCTGCTACTTCAAAACTTGACTTAAAGTATAATGATAACCAGAGACAGGTAACAGGCAGAGAGATCAGGGTAAAAATTTAATTAAACATAATTTTATAATAAATAAATGTAATGATATCATGTGAGAAAAAATCTTTTGGAAAATTTGAGAAAAAGTGAATCTTAACATAATAAATCCATCTTGAATCACTAGACTATATTCAATATTATGTTACGATTTGCTATATAATATATATAATATATGCATTTCTTTTTTTACAAAATTAAAAATTTAAATATTCTTTTTCAAACTTAATGCGGCACGGCCCCTACCCCAACTCCTATCTTTTTTTTTTTTTTTCCTCTCTTTTTAAACTCCTATCTTTTTTCAAACTTCTATTTGCCATTTATAGCTTAGTAATTAAACTTAACTTGTAGATGGAGAGAGAATTCACCAGAAAAGTTGTATTGCTAATGATATTTTAATATATAAATAGTTTTTATAAATAGCCGTGTACTTAATAAATAAATTATTTTTGAAAATTTATGTATAAATAATGATGTGTAACTCATTTAAAAAAAAACATTTATATAGATTTTTCATTACTTTATAAAAGATAACCGTCTACATTACCCTTTTTTTTTTTTTTCCGTTGTCTGCATTACCGTTATACAACCATTTTTATGAATATGCGTTACAATTTATTTTTGTCATTTATCGAAAACTTGTTTTAGAAAAACATAACCCAACTAATCAGAGATTTATATACCATAATTAACCTCCTTCTATACAATTAAATAAACTAAAATAGATGAATTCTAAAAATAATTTTTTAAATGGATTATATTCAAAGATAACTTTGCTAAGTTGCTATAAATTATAATAAAAAATTCGAATATTATATTACAAATTGTAAAATAGTTTTTCTAGCTCTAAGCTAAATGTATAATAAGCCCGATGAGCATATAATAGTTTAAAAGTCCAACCATGGGTTTAGAATTTGAGCAGTATGTAACTAATTTAAACAAAATTTTATGACATTAACGTTGTGCGCGTTAACTGTAAGGACCCGCTATCACCCCTAAATTTAAAATAAGTGATAACAGTTCCCCAACCACATATAATCTGCAGAATTATATGTAAGGTTGTCCGAGAAGAAATGTTTGATGAATTGTTTGTCTAATTTCATAACATAAGTCATTTTGAAAATTATTTACTTAATAGCTTACTTTCAAAACACAATACCATATATATACAAACATTATAAGAAAATAGCTCAGGTTATACAAGCTAGGTATATACATACATACATACATATATATATTACAACCAAAAGGCTTCTTACAAGCCTTAGCAAAACTACAAAACATATAGTTCATCAAGAACTATATAAACAACTATCCAACTACATATCTAGTCTATTACAAAAAGATTGGGCTCAAACCAGTCCAGGGCCATCTCTAGTCCTCAAACTCCTCCAGAAAATCCTCAAAATCAGGACCATAACCCAAGCTCGCATAAGACTCATCAAGATCCTCACCTGAAATAGATAAAATATGAGCCAGAGGCCCAGTACACAAGTAACGAAAACAAAAGCGAGATGATTCACACAAGCCTAAACTAAATGCAAGATGCAACAACCATTCAATTATTATCTAGTCTTTAGTTAGTAATTCAACATGGGAGTATTCAAACTCCGGGCAACAAGGATAATGGGGGATCCTGAGTAACAACCTTGACGCTCAGGGGGTTGATATAAGTAGCTCGGATACTTATACCGTTCTAGATAATTTTACAGAAAACACCTAAATCTACCATGCCCAATCTGAGCAGGGTGCCGCTCCCCGAACCGGATACCAATTCCATCCCAGCTCACCCAATCTGTGAGGGGGCGCCCCTAGGCACTCATGCCACCCTGGGCAGGGATTGGATTTAACGACGTAAAACACAAATCAACACTCACAATTAATTTTTTTCTTAATATATATAGTTTCCATAAATGCCTATCCTAACACAGAGACAAGCTAGTTACTGCGTACCTGTACTAGATCGAGAGTCAATGGGAATAACCGAAAGGGAATCAATCACTGTAAAAGAAGTAATTACAACTCACACTTAGTTCAAGTATAATCATCCAAAGAAATTCAAATAAATCATTATAACATCATCACATAGCATTTAGATATCATATATTATCATACAATACTCAACAAATACTTAAATGACCATTTATCAAGCTTTGAACAACTTTTAGCAAACAACAATAAGTTTTAAACTTTGTTGGAAAGTGTATTAGCTGGAAAGAATTGAAATTTAAGCACTGATACTTTTGTAATTTGTAAAATCTTAAAACATGAAAGTTGTAGATCTCTTTTTAAGCTTTCCAACGCAACTTGAATCACCTCAAACGGAGGTCGGATGGAAAATTATGATCAAATTACGAAAACATGTTGCTGCAGGGGAAGGATCACGCCCCATTGCTCGCCCGTGGTTTTAGAAAATTTTGTGACAGACTAAATCACGCCCCTTTGGTCGCCCGTGACATGTGAAAAAGTGACAAACAGCTTAAATCACTCCCCTTCGCTCGCCCGTGACTAATCCCCTGATATGTTACGAATTTGCTCTGTTTTCAAAATCCATTTTTACACTTCTATATCAACTTATACATCTCCTACATCAATTCTAACATCAAATGAACTCTAATAACAACTCCTACCACTTCAATCTTCCACCAACAACTTCAAACAACAATCAAACTTCAATTCACTTCAACAAACTCCAACTTACTACACCCAACACTTAGTTATCAACTATATGCATTTTTTTTCAACACTTCCAAAACTCATCCTAAGCACATAAGACTAACCACTCCATTAATTACATAATCTCATCCAAACTATCATACATGCACTAATTCAATCTCATACCAATCATCACTTCAAAATCATATATATACTAACATTTACACACAATTCAACATAGAACATAAAAATGAAAGATAGAGTTTGTATTACACTCACATGGTGGAATATTGGCTTGGAATGATATTCAAATCCTTAAGCTTGTAATAAACTTTGGCTTAGGGTTCAAGATTTTGGGTTAAGAGAGGGAAGAAAGAAAGAAGAAAGAAAAGAAGTAAAATTCGTATGGAAAGTTGAGGCTGCCAAAAGGGAGGGTTAACTTGTCCAAATTAAAGTCAAATGTCATCCAAATCTCACCATTAGGGGTATATTTGTCCTAGGTTTAATTTAGGCAAATTTCAAATGCATTTGGGTTGAATTTAAGCTCAAATAGTGGATCTAAAATTAGCCAAAATTTCTGTCATAAGTCTAAGCAATTCAAAAGTGAATTTACTAAATTCTAAACATAACACATGCATATTAATTTGAAAAAATACACACACATTAATTACACTATACACACAATTAGAGATATCAAACAATAGTATAAACTTTATAAGACCATACACATATAAATTAGCACATTCACTAATTACATTAGCTAAGCACACACACACACACACACACACACATATATATATATATATATCATCCAATAACATATTAGCATGCAATTTAAGGAATTCATGGCTATTTCATTCTCTCCTCCTTCAAAAAGTTTCGTCCTCGAAACTTGGCTTACCTTAACTCTATTCAAATAACTCGGGATACTTTTGCTTCATCTCATCTTCAGGTTCCCATGTCGCTTCTCTTTCACTTTGACCTGTCCACAAGACTTTAACAAAAGGGATTACTTTCCTTCTCAACACTTTGTCAATCCTATCCAAGATTTTGATTGGTTTCTCAATTGTGCTTAAATCGGGTTGAATCTCCGGTTGATGGGTAGAAATGATGGCTTCAGGATCCGATACACACTTTCTGAGTTGTGACACATGAAACACATCGTGCACTTCAGACAAATTCGGGGGTAAAGCTAGTCGATAGGCTAGTGGTCCGATTCTTTCCAAAATCTCATATGGACCTATGTATCTTGGGTTCAACTTTCCTTTAACTCCAAATCTAATTACCCCTTTTGTTGGCGAGATTCTAAGAAACACGTGATCACCAACTTCAAATTCTAACGGTCTTCTCCTCGTGTCAGCATAGCTTTTGTACCGATCTTGAGCCGTCTTCATTCTCCGCTTTATCACTTGAATCTTATCAATTGCTTGCTGTACCAGTTCAGGACCTAAAACTGTTCTTTCACCAACTTCATCCCAATGTATTGGAGATCTGCACTTTCTACCATACAGTGCTTCATAAGGCGCCATCTGAATTGTTGCTTGGAAGCTATTATTGTAGGAAAACTCAATAAGTGGCAAATGAACATCCCATCTATTTCCAAAATCCAAAGCACATGCTCTAAGCATATCTTCCAATATCTGAATCGTTCTCTCAGATTGTCCGTCTGTCTGTGGGTGAAATGCAGTGCTAAATTGAAGCTGTGTACCCAAAGCAATATGTAGACTCTTCCAAAATCTGCTGATAAAGCGAGAATCCCGATCAGAAGTGATCGTCTTTGGAATACCATGCAATCTCACTATCTCTTTGATGTAGATGTATGCCATTTTCTCTAACGAATCTCCAACCTTCAAAGGTATGAAATGAGCCGATTTTGTCAATCTATCTACGATCACCCAAACAACTTCATATTTGGTTATGGTTCTGGGTAAGGCTGATACAAAATCCATGGTGATATCTTCCCATTTCCATTCAGGTACTGACAACGGTTGAAGTTCTCCTCCGGGTCGTTGATGTTCGATTTTTACTTGTTGACAAACCACACACTTAGAGACATATTGGGCTACATCTCTCTTCAAACCTTCCCACCAATAGTTTCTCTTCAAATCCTTATACATTTTTGTACTTCCCGGGTGGATCGAGTATGGAGAGGAATGAGCTTCTCTCATGACTTCTTCTCTTAACTCGTATGGCACAAAAAGTCGATTCCCATATTCAAACTCCTTCCATGTCAATCCTTAATTCTTTCCTTTTTCCAATTCTTATAGAATCCTTCATTCCCTTGGCTTCATTGTCTTCCTTTTGAGCTTGTTTAATTTTCTCCAGAATTGTTGGTTGCAAGGATAGTTGAGCCAATATCACATCTACTTGTTCCACAGTAACTTCAAGATTTAACTTCATAAACTCCATCTGGATCTCCTTTTGGCTAGATAGCAAAGCAGCAACACCTTCATGTTTCTTTCTACTAAGTGCATCCGCTACTACATTAGCTTTTCCGGGATGATAAAGAATCTCCACATCATAGTCCTTAAGTAGTTCAAGCCATCTTCTTTGTCTCATATTTAGCTCCTTCTGTGTGAAGATGTATTTTAGACTTTTGTGGTCTGTGTAGATCTTACACTTCTCCCCAAACAGATAGTGTCTCCACAATTTCAGTGCAAGAATTACAGCTGCCAACTCCAAGTCATGCACCGGATAGTTCTTTTCGTGGGGTTTCAGTTGCCTCGAAGCATACGCTATAACTCTTCCATCTTGCATGAGTACACAACCGAGTCCTTGAATAGATGCGTCACTGAAGACTACGAACTCTTTTCCATTGTCTGGTAGCGCTAAAATAGGAGCTGATATTAATCTTTCCTTCAACTCTTCAAAACTCTTCTCACACTTGTCATCCCATTCAAATTTAATATTCTTTCGTGTTAATCGGGTTAATGGAGATGCAATCTTCGAAAATCCTTCTACAAACCTTCGATAGTATCCAGCCAATCCAAGAAAACTTCTTATTTCGCTCACAGTTGTAGGCCTTGTCCACTTTAGAATAGCTTCAATCTTCATTGGATCCACTGAAACTCCTTCTTTTGAAATAATATGTCCAAGAAAAGAAATTTCTTCCAACCAAAACTGACACTTATTAAACTTTGCATAAAGTCTCTTCTCTCGAAGTCTTTGTAACACAAGTCTCAAATGCTCTTGATGCTCCTCCTTGCTTCGGGAATAGATCAAAATGTCATCAATGAAGACTATGACAAATGAATCCAGATAATCCTTGAAAACCCTATTCATCAAGTCCATAAATGCGGCTGGTGCATTGGTTAACCCAAAAGGCATCACCAAAAACTCAAAGTGTCCATATCTTGTCCTGAAGGCCGTCTTCTGAATATCTTGAGATTTGATCTTAAGCTGATAATATCCCGATCTCAAGTCGATCTTAGAAAACACAGTAGCTCCCTTCAGTTGGTCAAATAGATCATCAATCCGTGGCAAAGGATATTTATTCTTGATAGTAACCCGATTTAATTCTCTGAATCAATGCACATGCGCAAGCTCTCATCCTTCTTCTTGACAAACAGCACAGGAGCACCCCAAGGGGATATGCTTGGTCTAATAAAACCCAAGTCTTGCAACTCTTGTAACTGTATCTTCAACTCCTTCAACTCTGCTGGAGCCATTCTATATGGAGCTTTAGAGATAGGTACTGTTCCAGGCAATACTTCGATTCCAAACTCTATCTCTCTATCTGGTGGTAATCCAGGTAGCTTCTCAGGAAATATATCCATAAACTCATTCACAATTGGCACCATATTGATATCCACTCCTTCAATGCTCATAGTTGCTACAACGGATTTCTCCCACAATTCCATGAACTTCATACTCTTAGGTCTTAGCCTCTCTAATATATATGAAAATCTTCCTTCATCTAAATCAAAACTCAACTCCGCTTTACTACAATCAATTGTGACCTTATAATGATTTAGCCAATTCATTCCCAAGATCACATCAAAATCAGATAAAGGTAATACTATCATATCAATAGGCATGCTTACATCAGAAATCATCACATTCACATTTTTACACACACAAGGATGCCTATTTTCAGTCACCAACGGAGTAGTCACACATATAACACGATCACTCAACATTTCAGAAGCAAGATTACACTCATTCACAAAATTCTCAGAAATACAAGCATGAGTCGCCCCTGTATCAATCAACACATAAGCATTCTTATCAGACACATTCAGAATACCTGCCAAGGTGTCTACTGCAGGTGTATCTTCAACTTGCTGTAAGGTGAAAACCCTTGCATCCGTCTTGCCTTTTTCTAAATTCACTCTACTCTTATTGTCGGGTCGATCTTTGCAATTAGAAATATGATGTCCCCTTTGCTTGCAATAGGCACAAAATACGGTGGTATCTTCGGATTCTTACACTCTATAGACCTATGTCCAACTTGACCACAAGAAAAACATGCTCCGGAGTCCACTTGCAATCTGTCACCTCATGAGGACCATAGCATCTAAGGCATCTCTTCTCAAACACAGGTGTAGAAGCTTTAAGAGTTGACTTCTGGTCTCCTTGTTTTCCCATATAAGGTCTCTTTCCTTGGTTTGAATAATATCCTGCTTTGTTAGCATTTTGGTAACCACCATATGATGTAGCAGGAGCAGGTCTCTTTCCCATGAATGCAGCTCTTCTTGCTCTTCTAGCTCTACTATCATTGTGTATCTGTTCCATTAACAAGGCTTTAGCAACTACATCTGATAAGGTGTGTAACTCAAACTTCTTCACTTCATTCTGGATTTCTCATTCAAGCCATTCTGGAACTTTTGAACCTTCATTCTTTCATCACGATAGTCTCCTCCAGCAAAGCGCAATAATCTACAAAATTCACTATGATATTCATCTATGGGCTTGCTCCCCTGTCTCAAGTTCAACCAATCAGATATCATCCTCTCTCTTACTGAATTCGGAAAATACTTGGTGAAGAATGTGTCTTTGAATGTAGTCCAAGAAATAGGCTGTTGTAGATTTCCACTAGCTAGTCTCCACCAATTGTAAGCTTCTTTCTTCATCATATAAACTGCTAAGTCCACTTTCTTATCCTCAGGAGTACTGCTAGCTGCAAAGGTCTTCTCCAATTCTTCTATCCAATTCTCAGCCACTGTCGGATCAGTGCTAGTACCATCAAACTCTGGAACCATCTTACTAAAGTCATGTAGTTTGATCTGGTTGGCTTGTTCATTCACAGGTGGTGCTTCATTCGGTCTTACCCCGGGTTGATTACCTTGCTGTATAAAGTACTGTGTCTGCTGGTACATCATCATCTGATATTGTTGCATCATTGCCATCATGTCTCTCATCATACCATACATGGAATTGGGATCACCAGTAGGCATTTGTGGCATTGGTGGAATAGGTGGCATAGGTGGAGGTGGCGGAATCTGAGTCGGTGGAGGAACTTGTGAAGCTGAAGCCGATGCAGGAGATGGTGTAGTCTCACTACTAGGTGTAGAAGATGAAGTAGGAACAAATGTAGACGATGACTGTGGTGGTGGTGGCATACTTTCCCTATCTGAATGCTGCCTGGTAGATCTCCTTAACCTATCCATCTTAACAATCGCACACAATACATTCAACACACACACATGTATACACATTAAGCTTATTTAAATTAACATTCACACATAATAGCAAACAATTAATCAAATAATCAATCAAGCAACAAGCACACAAGAATCAAGAAAACAAACAAGCAAGCATCCATCCAAGCAAACTTAGTTCTTCCTATTCTACCTATTTGTGTCTAGGTCAAGTCTCAGACAAATCATCTCAATTAGGCAAACAATTAATCAAACTTAGCTCTGATACCATCTGTAAGGACCCGCTATCACCCCTAATTTAAAATAAGTGATAACAGTTCCCCAACCACATATAATCTGCAGAATTATATGTAAGGTTGTCCGAGAAGAAATGTTTGATGAATTGTTTGTCTAATTTCACAACATAAGTCATTTTGAAAATTATTTACTTAATAGCTTACTTTCAAAACACAATACCATATATATACAAACATTATAAGAAAATAGCTCAGGTTATACAAGCTAGGTACATACATACATACATACATATATATATTACAACCAAAAGGCTTCTTACAAGCCTTAGCAAAACTACAAAACATATAGTTCATCAAGAACTATATAAACAACTATCCAACCTATATATCTAGTCTATTACAAAAAGATTGGGCTCCAACCAGTCCAGGGCCATCTCTAGTCCTCAAACTCCTCCAGAAAATCCTCAAAATCAGGACCATAACCCAAGCTCGCATAAGACTCATCAAGATCCTCACCTGAAATAGATAAAATATGAGCCAGAGGCCCAGTACACAAGTAACGAAAACAAAAGCGAGATGATTCACACAAGCCTAAACTAAATGCAAGATGCAACAACCATTCAATTATTATTTAGTCTTTAGTTAGTAATTCAACATGGGAGTATTCAAACTCCGGGCAACAAGGATAGTGGGGGATCCTGAGTAACAACCTTGACGCTCAGGGGGTTGATATAAGTAGCTCGGATACTTATACCGTTCTAGATAATTTTACAGAAAACACCTAAATCTACCATGCCCAATCTGAGCAGGGTGCCGCTCCCCGAACCGGATACCAATTCCACCCAGGCTCACCCAATCTGTGAGGGGGCGCCCCTAGGCACTCATGCCACCCTGGGCAGGGATTGGATTTAACGACGTAAAACACAAATCAACACTCACAATTAATTTTTTCTTAATATATATAGTTTCATAAATGCCTATCCTAACACAGAGACAAGCTAGTTACTGCGTACCTGTACTAGATCGAGAGTCAATGGAATAACCGAAAGGGAATCAATCACTGTAAAAGAAGTAATTACAACTCACACTTAGTTCAAGTATAATCATCCAAAGAAATTCAAATAAATCATTATAACATCATCACATAGCATTTAGATATCATATATTATCATACAATACTCAACAAATACTTAAATGACCATTTATCAAGCTTTGAACAACTTTTAGCAAACAACAATAAGTTTTAAACTTTGTTGGAAAGTGTATTAGCTAGAAAGAATTGAAATTTAAGCACTGATACTTTTGTAATTTGTAAAATCTTAAAACATGAAAGTTGTAGATCTCTTTTTAAGCTTTCCAACGCAACTTGAATCACCTCAAACAGAGGTCGGATGGAAAATTTATGATCAAATTACGAAAACATGTTGCTGTAGGGGAAGGATCACGCCCCATTGCTCGCCCGTGGTTTTAGAAAATTTTGTGACAGACTAAATCACGCCCCTTTGGTCGCCCGTGACATGTGAAAAAGTGACAAACAGCTTAAATCACTCCCCTTCGCTCGCCCGTGACTAATCCCCTTATATATGTTACGAATTTGCTCTGTTTTCAAAATCCATTTTTACACTTCTATATCAACTTATACATCTCCTACATCA
Organism: Combretum micranthum; assembly: GCA_024138025.1. Lineage (NCBI taxonomy): Eukaryota > Viridiplantae > Streptophyta > Magnoliopsida > Myrtales > Combretaceae > Combretum > Combretum micranthum. The sequence continues at coordinate 244,304 of JAMXBD010000191.1, read as the reverse complement.
ATTCTAACATCAAATGAACTCTAATAACAACTCCTACCACTTCAATCTTCCACCAACAACTTCAAACAACAATCAAACTTCAATTTACTTCAACAAACTCCAACTTACTACACCCAACACTTAGTTATCAACTATATGCATTTTTTTTTTCAACACTTCCAAAACTCATCCTAAGCACATAAGACTAACCACTCCATTAATTACATAATCTCATCCAAACTATCATACATGCACTAATTCAATCTCATACCAATCATCACTTCAAAATCATATATATACTAACATTTACACACAATTCAACATAGAACATAAAAATGAAAGATAGAGTTTGTATTACACTCACATGGTGGAATATTGGCTTGGAATGATATTCAAATCCTTAAGCTTGTAATAAACTTTGGCTTAGGGTTCAAGATTTTGGGTTAAGAGAGGGAAGAAAGAAAGAAGAAAGAAAAGAAGTAAAATTCGTATGGAAAGTTGAGGCTGCCAAAAGGGAGGGTTAACTTGTCCAAATTAAAGTCAAATGTCATCCAAATCTCACCATTAGGGGTATATTTGTCCTAGGTTTAATTTAGGCAAATTTCAAATGCATTTGGGTTGAATTTAAGCTCAAATAGTGGATCTAAAATTAGCCAAAATTTCTGTCATAAGTCTAAGCAATTCAAAAGTGAATTTACTAAATTCTAAACATAACACATGCATATTAATTTGAAAAAATACACACACATTAATTACACTATACACACAATTAGAGATATCAAACAATAGTATAAACTTTATAAGACCATACACATATAAATTAGCACATTCACTAATTACATTAGCTAAGCACACCACACACACACACACACACAACAGATATAATATATCATCCAATAACATATTAGCATGCAATTTAAGGAATTCATGGCTATTTCATTAACCATAAGCATTACCTAACTAACTTAAACAAAAATTGGATTAATGTCACGAATTGTATCTAAATTTTGACAAAATATGTAATTAGACACCTAAACTTTAAAATTGATCAATTTAGTACTTGAAAGAAATTTTCATGCATGCTAATTGTACACTCATCAAATTCTTTTGGGTACTAAATTAATCAACTTCATAATTTTTCAAGTAATAAAATGACCACATTTAAAATTTAGGTATTTAATTGATCAATTTCAAAATTCAAGTATCTAATTATACATATTGTCAAAATTTAGGTACCATTCGTGACATTATCCTAACAAAAAATTGATTGCTACATTCGATTTTTATTATACTAATAAGATGATTATTCATATGTCCATATTTGAGCGCTACTAGCTATTATAAAAACTCGAATTAAAGTATATGAGAATGACAACCACAAATAAAGAGAAAGACGGCAACTAGTGCGATTGACGATGAAGCGGAAGTAGTGGTTTTTGTGGGTGGAACACATGTTTAGTATTGTTTAAAAAAATACAGAAATATGAATTGCACCAAAAAAAAAAAACCAAATTAGTGTTGTTATGTCACATCTTTGAGTGGAGATACAAATATTTATACTCATATTGCATGTCCAAAGCGAGATACAACAACCTAGACGATAAAACTTTTAGGATTGTGAGTATCTCATGTGCGATACAGGTTTCACCCTATATCGCGTGTTCAACAAGTGATATATATAATTACATGCGCATTGTTCATTGGACCTATGATACAAGTCCAAGATGTATCGCACATCCAACGTGCAATACATATGTAATTTAAAAAAAGAAATAAATTTGTACACTATTCTTGCAATTTTTTCCACATTTTGGTCTTATAGAATTTTTTTCGAAGCACATTATACATATAATATTCTCGATTTGTGTGTGTGTGTGTGAGGGGGAGAGAGAGAGAGTAAGAAAATAATAAAATATAGAAATATTGATCTTAAATGGATTCGGAAGTCTAATCCACATATGTGTTTATGTACTTATTTGTAATTTGAACATATTTATAAATGGGTCCAAATAGATTTGAAACATTTATTAACCATACAAAGTTATGCTTACAAAGACCTATTTATATTCGTTATGTTTTGCTTCTAAGTTTGCGGGTTAGGTGCCATATTGATAGCCTTGATGGTACTATGGAGGAAAAAAAGTGTGGTTACAAAGAAATGAAAGATGTAATATATTTTGAAGCTTCGATATATGTTGAGTTAAAATAAGTGTTTACCTTCAATATATGTTGAGTTAAAATATCATATTCTATTATATTATTAATTAAGAAGTTTTATAGAGAAGCTGCTAAACTTAATTTCTATAGATTTTAAAGTAAGGTATCTTGAGTGCTTATAGGCTATGGAGATGTTTTACTCCATATCCATTATGTGCAATAGGTTCTAAAATGTTAGAGTCACAAACTATCCTATGATCTTCGATAATTAATTTTAAGCCTACTTGAACTAGGGGTGGGCACGGATCGGTTTGGTTCGGTTTTTCCTAAAACCAAACCAAACCATAATTTACGTTTGGTTTTTTTTCCATCCCAATCCAAACCATTAAGTAACGGTTTGGTTCGGATTATAAATTTTTTAAACCATTAAATAACGGTTTGGTTCGGTTTGGATTACGGTTTAAATCAAAATTCCAACTAAAAATTTTTCTTATTCTAGTTTCTTTTATATTTGTGTAGATTCTTAAATATTTATATCATTTTACAAAGTTGATATTATAAACCATATCAAAATACTTTATAAATTCATTATACTTTAGTTCTCTATAAAATCAATTATCCACCAATAAAATACATTCACTAACCAATACATAGCAAGTCATAATTTATGATTTTTAATATAACCATCATGTCAATTATCTACCAATAATTTAGCTAAAATAAAAAATCATCTATCAACAAAATTCATTAATGAATAAAATGACTAGCTGGCAAAATATATTAAACAATTAAAACATAATGAAAGTTTGTAATTGAATAAATAAATTTCATACTTTACAAAGTTAAAAGCTATTAAAAAAAAACAATAGTTCATCATCAACAAAAAATTACATATCATGAGCTTAAAAAAATTTAAAAAAGGACAAATTGATTTTAATTAATATTCACCAAATAATAAATATTGAATGAAATCATATAAACATATAGTAAAATATTATTATATTTTTCTAAAACGGTTTGGTTCGGTTTTACGGATTGGTTTGGTTTACCTTACAAACCAAACCATAAATTTACGGATTGGTTCGGATTTGAAAATTTTCAAACCAAACCATGAAAAAAAACCATATTTTCGGTTTGGATTGGTTTGGTTCGATCGTTTTTTGCCCACCCCTAACTTGAACATATGACGAGGAGTAGGTAGAGTAAGTTTCTAATTCTCACAACACAAGGGAAGAACATGGAATTATATTACTGGCTGACAAGCCTTAAATTAAATTAATATTAAAATATATTTGCTATTACAATTTTATTACATCTTATATATGCATACAAATTCTCTAATGATTTCATTATGATATTTTCTAAAACTTTATAAGTATTAAAAAAATTCTCTTAAGAAATAATTAAAGGGATATAGTGAATTTTATATGAGATTGTATATATATATATATATATTCTTGAAATTTTTTTTTTATTATAGAATAAAATTAACTCGTGAAATCTTAATAAGTTTTGTTTTCAATAAACATAAATATATTTATATAAGACAATTGTTCAAAAGTCTATTCATTTTCATGACGTTATTTGCAAAACGAAAAAGTTACTATATCAAGTCATATAAGCAAAGTCATTTAGTTACACTTTGTGAAACAAGATCAAAATATTTATAATTGTATATTATGTATGAAAAATATTTAATCATAAAAATTTAGTGTAACATAATTTGATAATAAATGTAATGGTATCAAGTAACAAGAAAAAAGTTCTAAAAAACTTCAAGAAAAGAGAATGTTAGCAATGGGTGGAGACGGTTATCTTGTCATATAGGGTATCCACTCTAATTCTGTTTGACCAAATAGAGATATATTTGGATAGATACTAAGAGTCAATGGATAGTTTCCGATTATATAATTTTTGGAACCTACTCTCGCACAGTAAAATATGAATATGAGATCTTCATACTTTATATCTATCTTGAAATCTATATATTTTATATATAGGATATATGTTTCAAGGTATTTGTATCAATCTTATAAAAATTTATATAAAATAATATTAATAATAGAATAGTACCTTTTATTTATATATATTTTGTTAACATCAATGTTATTTGAGAGAGAGATAATTTTTTATATTAATATTTAGGTTTTTTTTTTTTTACTTTTGACAATTATTCAATTTATTATGTTATTTCATATTCATACTAGTAATTTTTATTTAAATATTTCGAAACTTAATGAGGGCAGGAACCTCGATCTCCGGAAGGCCCTCCACCCTTTCCTGCCGAGCTCCTAACTTTTTGTTTCTTTAATCAATAATTAGTTCTTTCTGACATCCATTACAAGCAATATTATTTGTCATTTATAGCCTAGTAATTAAACTTAACTTGTAGATGGAGAAAGAATTTACCAAAATATTTGTATTGTTAATAATATTTGAATGTATAAATAATTTTTATAAATAGCTGTATACTTAGTAAATAAGAAATTTAAAAAATATATGTACAACAGTAACGTATAATTCATTATAAAAGCAATTATATAGATTTTTTTATCACTTTATAAAATATAGTTGTCTGCATTACCATTATATATAATCATTATTATGAACATGCGTTACAATTTATTTTTGTCGTTTATTGAAACTTATTTTGGAAAAAAAATCCAGCTAATCAAAGATTTATATACCGTAAGCCATAAGTAATCACTTTATATACAACTAAATAATGAAGGCTTTTTTTTGGCCGGAACTAAATAATGAAGTTTAAAAAAAATATTCCAAAGGATTATAATCAAAGCAATTTTTTTCAATAGCTAAAAAAAGGATTGTACAGGAAAAGAAAAAAAGGAAGAAGGAAAGAAATTTTATTAAGATTTTCTTAAAGCACAATAATTTAAAATTATTTGTTAAATCAAATATAAAAATAACTCAGACCTGCTGAGAGCGACCGGACCCAGGATGCCAGAAAAACACCGGACCCATCGATTTTTGTACGTTACGTACGTTAATCGGTGTTGAACAGAGCCGGACGTAAGCACATTTACTAAAAGACCCTCACCTTTATAAAAAAGTATTCCCTAAAGCTGGTGTAATTATACCACTTTTCGAGGAGTAATCTGTCAATTAAATCCCAAAACTACACTTGCCAAACCAAAGCCACGACAAGTACAGATAACCGCAAAGCGTCTCCACTCATTTCACTTCTTCTTAACGCTTCCGAACACCACCTCCCTATCTCTCTCTCTCTCTCTCCTGTCTTTTTAAGCTCTTCTTCAGACACATACTCTTTCTCACCAAAGACACAAAGCTTAGAACTTTAGCAAAACCCACAAGCTAAAGACATGGTTTTGGGACAGAACAGTGGGGTTGTGTGGGAAGAAGAGCCTGTTTCATGGGGGACTAGAAACAATGAAGAAACAGACCCAACAAAAGAAGACGATGACTTAACCACCATGGGAAGTGGTTCCTTATGCAACTTCAAGTCCATGCTTGAAGCTGATTGGTACATAAACCCAATAGCTTCACAAGACCTTCATAACTTCCAAAACCACCATGAAGTTAGAGAATTAGCAATGACAGCAACATTGCTCTCCAACCCAAATGACACAAATACCCTTTTGATGCAACACCCTTTTGATAATTCTTCTACTTGCTCACCTTCACAGGGTTTTAGTGCCCTTGACCCTTCTTCTTCTTCTTCACAAGCTTTTCTAGGTGCAAAACCAGGTTTTTCTTCTGTGATGAATGTTGCTTGTAGTAACCCTTTTGAGAGTAGTTTTGATTTGAGCTGCGATGGTGGGTTTATGAGTGGTTTGCATGGTAATCATGCTCAAAGTTCGAATCTTTTGATGACTAATGCTGAGTTAGGGCCTAGTTCCGACTATATGTCGTCTAGGTTGTTGCCTCTAGGTGATAATTCAATGGGTTTGAATCAAGGGTTTGTGTCTAGTGGTTTTGATGGATTTCAAAATCCAAGCAATGATAATAATCCTAATAATGTGAATGTTAATGCGAACCCCAATCCGAATGTGAACATGAATGTGGATTCAAATGCTTTGTTTATGAATAGAGCAAAAGTTTTGAGACCCCTTGAGGTGTTTCCTCAAGTGGGTGCTCAGCCTACTTTGTTTCAAAAAAGAGCACTTAGGCAAGTTGGTGATGTTAATAACAATGGTAAGTTACCTAGTTTAGAGATATCAAGCTCCTCAATGTTAGGGGAATTCGATAAGAAGAGGAAGAAGATTGATGAGAGGGGAGATAATGAGGACATGGCGGCTGAGTTTTCGGGTTTTAATTATGATTCTGATGATGGGAATGAGAATAGCAGTAAGGGAGTAGACAATCTAAAGAATGATGGGTGTAATTCGAATGCGAATAGTGCCGTCACCGGCGGCGATGGGAAGGGGAAGAAGAAAGGAATGCCGGCGAAGAATTTGATGGCTGAAAGGAGAAGGAGAAAGAAGCTTAATGATAGGCTTTACATGCTTAGGTCTGTTGTGCCGAAAATCAGCAAGGTATATGTTCTATTTGTTTGGTAAATCTATGTCCTGCAATCTGCTTTATGGGCTTTCCCGCTGTTTTGATGATTATACAAGATTATTCGAACTCTTGATACTTGTGATTTTGGAAATTGCCTTTTTGGAATGGGCATAAGCTTGTTTGTTGATTCTTTTTTTTTTTAATCATGTGGTTATTCTTAGATAAACATGATTTTCATGTGGATTCATGGGATGTCGAAGGAGAATTAGCAGTGATTATTCCAATTAATAAACATGATAAGCTTGTTTGTTGATTCTTTTTTTTTTTTTAATCATGTGGTTATTCTTAGATAAACATGATTTTCATGTGGATTCATGGGATGTCCAAGGAGAATTAGCAGTGATTATTCCAATTAATTTTAAAATCTACCAAGGTTCCTACACAGTAGATTATATCCATTTGTTAAATATATACTTGATGGAGAAAGTGTTCATTCTAGGAAGACAGAGCATGATGTTTTTAGACTGGTAAGGTGCTGCTAATAATCTCTGATCATATGTGCAGATGGACCGAGCATCCATTCTTGGGGATGCTATTGACTACTTGAAGGAGCTTCTGCAAAGAATCAACGATTTGCATAATGAGTTGGAATCTACACCCCCAGGTTCAATGGTTCCTGCCTCGACGAATTTCCACCCTTTGACACCCACCCCATCTACTCTTCCTTGCCGCGTGAAAGAAGAATTGGGCCCCAGCTCCTTGCCAAGTCCTAAAAGCCAACCTGCTAGGGTAATTATCGCTTATTTATACGGTCACATGAAATGAGTATCGACTTATAACTGATTCACCATGATGAAGCCTTCATTTTATTGATCTCTAATTGTAGGTGGAGGTCAGGGTACGAGAAGGACGAGCTGTCAACATTCATATGTTTTGTGCTCGCAGACCCGGGCTTTTGCTCTCCACTATGAAGGCTATGGACAGCCTTGGATTGGATATCCAGCAGGCCGTCATCAGCTGTTTCAATGGATTTGCTTTGGATGTCTTTCGAGCTGAGGTGCGTTTGCTTTTTCTTATTCTCACCATGTTCTGAATTCAGCTTTCACATTAGTACTAGTGCGTAGTATCATGTTTTCTCGCATATCCCGATGTGGCTTTAGTAGGCACGAAAAGATACAATACGAGATGAGTAAATTCAACCTGATGCTGTTCTTTACAACTAATTCAATTGCAGATGATTGTTTACTTAGCTCTCTTGTTCTGTTTATCAGCAATGCAGAGAAGGTCAGGATGTGTTACCAGAGCAGATCAAGGCAATGCTACTGGATGCAGCTGGTTTCCATGGTATGGTGTAACTTGGAGGAGAAGGGGTTCAAGATGAGAAACTAACTTTTACTTCGTGTCTTAGTTTGCCTGTAAATGCAGTCTGCTCCCTGTTTTAACACCGAGGACTGGGCTGAAGTAGTCCGGTTTTAATTCAGCAAGTCACATCCTAGTTTTAAGTTCTAAATTTATACAGACAGTTGTTTTTTTCTTGATTTTCGCAGCAATTCTACATATTAGAAGAACCTTTGTTGTTGCTCATTTAAGGTCATGAAGTAAATTTTCGTTTTCAATTTTGCTGGCCAAATTTATCTCCAGGACAAGTCCTTTCTTTTTTTGTACTGGTGATGTTTGCTAGTCCGATAGTACGTATCATATGCAATGTTTGGCTGTTCGCATGTTCTGATTACCACGACAATAGGACGAAACGGTAACGAAACTTGTGACTTCATGTGCATGTGCCGGTAGCCTTTGCTAATTAAGGATTCCTGTTTTGCGCCTTTCTCTTCTGGAAATGCTCAACCAACAACCTGCAACTTTACCATTATTAGCTACAAGACATTAGATAACGAGCAAATTACACTGGGTTCAAGATCAAGAATTGGTCCACACGGTCCGAACCGGGCTCTGGAACTAACTAGTGGTTTGTCAATCTTACTTCTAAATTAAGTGAACCTACACTTGTGGTACCTAGGTGATGTGATTCATTGATGACGGAAGCCTTGTCCTATTGGGTACCTCTGATTTTTACCGTAAATTCTAAATTTGGTAGCTAAATTTCAAGTAAAAAATTTAATGTAATTTAACATTTATAAAAAAAATTTCATTTGATACCTATACTTTGATCAATTTTATTTACAGTCGAACTTTTGTTACTATTTTTACTGTTTTCTTGCTGACTTAAAGGAAATAGTATGTCATTAGCATATCATTGAATTTCAATTACTTCTTTTAATACTAACTAATATTGCTTCTTCTGCATGGTGTTAGCAAGTTAATAAAAATATTCAGAAAAAATTTAATTAAGTATTAGATTAATTATTTTAAATTTTATATATCAAATTAAACTTTTAATATAAAGTTGGGGTAATTAAATTTGGTGTTTACTCTTTTATTTTAAGAAATCTAATCATTTTGAATTTTGATCAGGCTAGTCATACTTATCCTAAGAGAAAGGGTTTCTCATGAATACCAGATAACCAAATAAAGACACGGTATCTAAGGATCCGTTATATGATATATATTTATACTTTTATAAGTTTAGTTAAGACGGATAAGATTTATATAGCAATTGTGCAACTCTAGCCTCTGGGGCCATAACAACTTTAATTATGTAGGCTCTCACTTTATAGAATTCGATTTCCCTCGATCACTGCCAACTAGCTATTGAAATTCTAAAAATAGTAACATGATTCTGACATAACTTCCATTAATGTTTCACCAATTTAATAATGCTTTAGTCCAGTGGCTCAACAAGTATGTACTTTTCAGTCTTTTCTTAATGTCTGAACCACAAAAATGGTTAGAGAGGACATGCCAATTAATGTCCTTACTGAAGATGCTAATCCCATGCTAGGGGACCTGACCCATAATCTTTTAGGACAATAATTCACTTGATTAGAAACCAGTGAGTGATAAGTCGATTGAGGATTTTATCTGAATAGATTGTGAGGTATTTGTTAAAATTAAGGAAAACAATTAATTATATACAAATATTGATTGAATAATTATAAAAAAAAAATTAAATGGATCTATGGAGTCATTTTCTCTAAAATTTTTAAGCATACAAGTTTGAAACCATGCAATTTTTTTTTTTTTTGTATTTTTCAATTCCAATCTCTTAACCAAAAGACACCCATTATTAGTTTTTGTATAAACATACATATACTATTCGAAACCCTACATGAAAGGGTTGCTGATAATCACTTACGCATACATACATACATGAAAATCTTATACGATCATGTCAATAGGATCGCCCAATCAATTATTTTATTAAGTGGTATATTAAATATTTCATCACAAACATGAATCTAAACCATTAAATAACCAGCATGATCGGTTTCGTTAAAAAATACGATGGATGATAGAATTTTTGTATGTATGTGTGTATATATATATATATATATGTATATTCAAGTTGAGGGAAGAAAGTATGTATATACTAATGGGCGTTCTGGCAACTTACGGAGTGGGGCATGTGGACATTAATAAGCGGGCTGCTTTTCTCGTGACTTACCTAAATGAGAGCAAATAAGTCATAGTAAGCACTTTTAAGGCTAGGCATAGTTGCTTGCCCGCCTTGAATGCTAAATGACAATATCAGAATTGAAAAATCCTTGTGGGTCTCTTTCTCCTACCTTAGCTGTTTATGGTTGCAGAGGTTATTTTATTTTATTTTATTTTATTCTCTTTTCATTTTTTTTCCTTTTCATAATTCACTACGTTGAATAATTGTTAAGACATATGGCCTCTTCTCTCCTTGTACGTTATGGGGTAAGCAATGGATTCAGTATGATGCTACAACCAATCCATCCCGACATCAACGATTTGGCTTTGTCATATATATATTAGAGGTTACGGTATAGGTTTGATTTTAAATTTTTAGAACTTATAGTAAACCTGTATGATATGTGCATTGAACTTATATTCATCTCGAAATTTATTATAGTTTCAAATTTTATGGGGTTGATAATTTTTAAATGTATGCTAGGTACCATGAACCCTAATCTATATAATATCATTAACAAACATAATTAAATTTGACAAATTTAATAAAAATTCAAAAATATCATACCAACTTATCACTCATCATTTTAGGTTGACATCCAATCAAATTAGTTAGTCAAACCTTTTTTAAATCTACCTATTTGGAGTATTATAGTATGATACAATTAATCATCTAATCATTAAAATAAATATAACAAAAAATATATGAAATAGTTTTCCAGTTACTCAATACAAGTTCGGGAATGATTTTATGGCAAAGGACATCATATACTGTTAGGAGAGGAGGAGTGTTTACTGAATTCAACTAACGGATATTGTAAAGGAAGATACTAATGAACTTAACACCATTTATAACTCAAAATCTTAAGGTATTTGATTAATGGGTTTTTCCTTTTATAAATCCTTCATATAGATCTCATATTTTCCATGTGAAATTTTTCCAACTTGCACTTACATCCTAACATATGAATTCTAATTCTAAAGTATTCCACTTCTTCTTCTCGTGCACACCATATACCCACATATCTTACCAGGCTATTGCGATATATGGTCCTTGCTTTTAGCCATGTAACTATATATTTTACTTTTATCTACAAAAAAGGAAAAGGATAAAAGAAAGATTAGGTGGTTTTCTTTTTCCTTTTTTTATGGGACCACAATTATTTGATTTGTTGATATGCCTAGTTGTTTCATCATTTTGGTATCATTTTTCTGTAGTGTCAATAAATTGATATCGATAAAAAATTAATAGTTTTACTGATAAACTGATCAAACAGAACTGATGCAGATATGACACAAGTAAGTTACAGATACTATTTCGATATAGAGACGATACAGATAAAAATTTAACAATCCAAGTAGGTTGAGTGTGATGATGAGGAATAAGGACCGTGTAGGTATTAATTCAATAGATGAATCTTAGAGAGACATACGATGCAATGAATATTTATTTTTTTTTCACCCAAAAAATTGTTTTTATATTTTATTATGAGATGATACTAAGTGGCTCTGATTGTTATCATGTGTTAGTTAACACGGCACTCACAATATATATATTGAAAAATAGACATTTTAATAACATATTTATTTACAATCTAATAATTAGTATTCTTCGTTTCTGCATTTGTACACGGGTTTTTAATAGTGATACATTGTATTTGTTTGGGAAAAAAAGAATCATGAAAAAAAAAAGGTAATATAAACTTTTCATTGTAATAATATTTATCCCAGAGCCTTAACATTGCCTCACGAAGAATCACCATTTTACCTATGAAATAGCTATTTTTTTATTTGATTTTCAAAAATTCATTTTTTGATTGATATATCACTTTTATTGTAGCATATGGAATCGATAAAAGATCTAGATTCGTTCTATTTTGTTAGAAGAATTACTATTCTTCCATCCTAGAATTTTTTTTCTTTTTTGAAATATTTCTAACAATAATATAAAATAATACTAAAATAGCCATTTTTCTTTCTAGCATGATTTTGATCCAGTGAATCAAATGCTGAATGAAAATCGTAAGGAAGCATGGAATTCCATAATTCCTGTACAAATAAAGGTAAGGTTTGTGAAGCAAGATAAGGTCGTTGAAAAAAAAACTAAAAAAAGAATGAGATAAGGTCGCTGTTGTGTAAGGAGGGTAAAGCGCCAAATATATCTAACTAGCCATGCAACTTTTGGGTTTATGCTACGCTATCCTTTCCGATTAATTTATGATAAGCAATATCACAACGACACAACGAGATGAGCTTTAACAAGACATTTAAAATTGAATAAATGAGAAGTTACTTTTACGATTGGCATCTGCATGCATCTTTGTCATGTCCTGACCATATCAAACGTACCAGTCTAATCATATATTACTTAACCAATATATATTAGGCATGCATTAATTAGGTGGGACTATAATCATGTTTTATTTAACAAATACTTATTATAAAAGCTTCAATGCTTTTTCATGATTTGAAGAGACATCTTCATAAGATAATTTTCATAAAAGTATTTATATATAAATAGGGTCTATCGTGGGGATCTCGAATGAGCAAGACTTGCTTAAAAAAAAAAAAAAAATCACACATAAGAGTCCATCCAAACATAAAAGTATATAAAATATAAGTTAATTACAGTCATCCAATGAGTCTAATTGTGAAAGCAAAGTTTAACAAAGTTTCTTAAGAAAACTCAAAGAAAAGATTTTGAGTCTCGTGATCACTGCTATACTATCCATAATTCACTCATGGTTCTTATTCCCAAAGGCTATGAAATCATGATGTAAATCCACGTACAAGTCATCAATATTATCTGAAATGATTAAAAATGAGTAGTGAAACATAGTATATAGTAAATCGACACACTCACACATGCACAAGCTCTTATTATAATGCATCAATCAAAGGTATAGTATATTTAAGTATAAGTTGTAAAACCTGAGCTAAAACTTAAGAAGAAAGATGAATTGAGTTTTACACAAATTTTAATCTCTTACACAATTTTAATGCTCAAATAATGCAATTCACTAAATTAAATAATATAAGAACAATAACAAAGTAAAATCCTATAAATAAAAGATATAGGGATAGGGATAGAGAAACAAGCCAGATTTAATCTAACCGAGTCCTATTTATAATATATATATATATATATAAAATAAATATATAGTGTTTATTATCAAAATAAGAAATAAAAATAACTATAGAATACAAAGTAATAGAAAAATTAAAAAAAAATAACATTTAGTATTCAGACTATTTTCCATGTAAATACAAATTAATAGTTATCCATTTACAACATTTAATGTATTATTGATAACAATATGTATAATAAATATAATTCAAAATCATGTTTGATGTTTTAAATAGAGTTCTATTAACAGAATCTCAATTCTAAATAATGAAAGACTTTTTTTTTCTTTTGTTAAATCCATTATTTTATAATGTTACTCTAATCCCACATTATTAATCTTTCAACTCAATAGTGGTGTGATTGTTTATAAATAATGGGACATTTTTTATAGTATTAAATGAATATAAGCTAAAGAGTAGTATATTTTTTGACACATTAAATAGTTAAAGTCAAAAAAATTATTTTATCTTATGAGTTTTTCTTTCTTCGATTTTTTTGTTAAAAAGGGGATCGATCGAACCTATCTCAACCCACCTTAAACTAGGTAGGTCCATAAGCCTAGACCTATCCTTTGTCAATTTGTGGCGGTTCCAATCTGGATTTTTTGTGCCCCAGGTCCAGTGGGTCTAGGTAGAATCTTGACTCAACTCAACCCAACCCATAAATATATCTAATTAAATCTATTTCGAACCCCCTATCAGTTCACAACCCATTGAACCTCCTCCTCCAACCACAAAATGTTAAAAAAATATTTGTAGAAGTAATTTTATTTTAAACTATAAAATTGAAAATAAGAAAAAAGGTAAAATAAATATAAAATTAAAAAGGGAAAAAGGCTTCTTTTGGTATCTAAACTTTGATAAAATAAACAATTAGGTACCTAAACTTTTAAAAAATCAAACCTCATACCTCAGTGAATTTTTCATGGCCCTAAATACTACCCAGTCAATCATTGTCTAACACATGTCAATTACTTTAAGAAATAATAAAAGGGTGGGGGTAATGAAAAAGATGCATGAAAAGTTTAATTAAATATGAAATTAAACTTTTTAGAAGTTCAAGTATATAAAAAGAGCGCGAAAAGTTTAATTATGTATAAAATTAGACTTTTTAAAAATTCAGATACCTAGTTGTCTACTTTATCAAAGTTCAGGTAGCAAAAAGGGACTTTTCCCAATTAAAAAATAATTTTAAAATTGAATGTAACAAAGTTTTAAGTTTAAATCAAATTGAGTCTAAAAATAAAAGTCTTTAAACCATTAGTTGAAAATATTGTTCAAGGTATACATTTATTTATAGGGTTAATGATAAATATGGTATCAGAACTTTCGCAAAAAAAAAAATAATAATAATAAGGTACTTGAAATTTGGTTTTGAACAATTTCGTACCTGAAAAAAGTTTTCGTTGACATTTTTCATACCTGATGTTTGGTTTTGACAATTTTGGTATCTAAACGGTGTTTTCGTTGACTTTTTTTATACCTAAGGCAAGTGAAATGAGGTATGAAAAAAGTCCATGAAAAATTTATTCAAGTAATAAAATTGTCAAAACCAAACTTTAAGTATGAAAAAAGTCAATGAAAACTTTGTTCAGGTACCAAATTGTTTAAAACCAAACTTTAGATACCTAATTATTCTTTTTGCAAAAGTTCAAGTATCATTTTTGTCATTATCCCTTATTTATATACAAGCAAATCCACTAGTAATTGGTAAAACTTAGTAATGTGGGGCTACAAAACTCAAGACATAACCAAGCTCTACAAAGGTAAAAAGAAGTCACATATTGTTAAGAAACAAGATTTGTCTCTAATTAAAGTCTATATAAATCAATCAAGTTTATTTTTAAATGCATTTATTCTTTGTGTTGTTAATAACAACACATTAAATGTTGTGAATGGGTAATTAATTATTGCTTTTCACATTAAAACTAGTTTAAACTTGTTTGTTCTTGTGTGTGTGTGTGTGTGTGTGTGTGTGTGTCCGTTACACCCGGTACCCTAGCAGTATTGATGCACCACGTAACAAATTGGAACCATAGAAATTTGTATTAAAGCATATGAGACTTTCAGAATGGCACATGAGCATCATACGAATATAATACTCCATGGCATGGATAATTTTAAACAGGAACAAAATGTTGCTTAGAAGAAGACATGTTGCATACATATAAGATACATATAAGAATAGTTACATACAACTTACATTGAGTTCTTTTAACTATTACATCAATAATATAATAATATAGCTCTTAAATTGTTCATTGCACAAGATACTATGCTATTTCTTCACTCTAAGTCTTGATTCCCTTGCTAACTTATACCATCGCCAACTTTTGAGTATAGATTAACTCTAATGATCTCTATAATCAAACAAATCTATACAAGTGTGAGCAAATCACAGCTCGATGAATAATCAAATCTTAACACAATATAAATAATATCAAGCAAGTTTAATTAATAAACACATGCAATGCAATAATCAATCATATGTAACAAATATAGTTTGGATGACTGAAATCCAAACTGAATAGAGATTTACACTCTCTCTTAGAGGTTAAAGAAACTAGCTCTAGTAATCCATGCTTAGGAATGACTAAGAACTAAGGAAAGAGGAATTATATTCATTCTTATTTATTATTTTATATATAAATTTATTATAACTCAACTTAACCTTAAAAGTAGAAACTCCACTAAATATTAGCTAGCTCATGTCAACATCACAGGCAACATCCTTCAGTGCCTGTTTAGTTCCTATGGAATTGACAAAACAATAGTAACCTTTCATACAACTAGAATTTCATTTCTATTTGTTGGAAAAACTCAGCATAATCGTAGAATTGAGATACTAATATGTAAGTTAAATACCTTTTAAATGTAATTTATGAAGTCATGAGTACATGTCTATTTAATTTAATGGTCAATTAAGATTTACACCAGATTGCTTAGTGATTATACATTTTTCAAACAATCTTCAATACACATTACACAGTCAATACCAATCAAATGGTGATCACTTCTAATATTGAAGTTTATCATTCATTCAAACACCATACAACATGCATTATTCCCTATCCTCATGTACATAATCAATTTCAAATATATATTAGAACATATGCCACTATATTACAGGCACAATCAATATGCAAAGGTCACAACTACCCACATGCACTACAAGAAATTTTGGTTTTAGAGACAAAAAATTCTGTCTCTGAAAGTGAAAAATCTGTCTCTAAAGACTTTCAGAGACAGAATTTCCGTCGCAAATTTCTGTTTCAAAAATCATTGTCGCTAATTCTTTTAGAGACAGATTTATTTTCCGTCGCAAATTTGCTACGGAATTTCTGTCGCAAATTTGTCTCTGTTTTATAATTAGTTATTTTTAAATATCCAATTAGTAAATATTAAATAAAATTATTCCGTCGCAAATTTGTCTCTAGTTCTAAGACAAATTATTAAAAAAATACACATTTGCCCCTTATTTATCCTTCCCAGGAGGTCACCCATCATAGAATGCTACATACTAACCACACTTAACATTAAAGTTTTCACAAGCACTAAACCGATAAACCAATTCGTATCTTCATGAGTAAAGTTCCACTACTGTTTATTTAAGAGATACCACAATTTACAATATTATAACTATAAAACATTTTATATATCTTTTATAGTTTATTTTTATTTTATAATTTCACTTTAGATATTTATTAAGGATTTTTCATTAATATTTTATTAAAATAATATAATATTAATATATACAATGTTTACATTTTATAATTATTTAATATATACTGTTTTCAGTAGTAATTATAATTTTTTTTCTAAATATGATATTATTATTAAAAAATATTATATATTACGTAAATATAAATAATGTTATACATATAAATATATATATATTTAATGATATATAATATAATTATACTTTTACATTAGTTATTTAATATTTTATATTAAATTAATAAATTGTATATTTTTAATTAATGTGTTTATTTTTTATTTTATTTTTTTTGCACTTAATAAATTATAATATAATGTAAACAATATAAAAATATATTTTTCATTATTATATTAATAAAATAATATATAATACCAGTTTAAATATATTTAACTAATTATTATATATTACATATTTTATTACTTAAATATACTATATTTTTACATAGTATATTATTTTTCCCCAAATATGTTATTTATTTTAAATAAAATATAGTATGTAAATATAAATTATGTAAGATATATATAATAAATTTTTTTATATTAAAAAATGTATGAATAGTCATAATAAATATATAATAAAAATTATAAATAATATAAATATATATATTTTTATTTATATTATTAAATTTAATATATTATTTATATATTTGTATATGTTTAAATATACTAAGTTGACATTTTATATTAATTATTTTATTTTACATATCTTATTATTGAAATATACTTTATTTTTAATTAGTATTTTATGATATTACTTGCATATAAAATATTATATTATTATATCACTATTTTATTAAGTTGCATAATTTGAGGTTTTATATAAGTTATTATGTAAAAGAATATATAATAAGATATAAATATAATATTTATGTTTTAAGTACTATTTTTAATTTATACTTTATTATATATAAATATGTATTGTAATGTTAAATATATTATAAATAATATATATAATTAGTTGTAAATAACAAATGATTATACATATTATAGTTATTATATAATAAAATTAATTTAAAATATAATATATGTCCTTATTATATAATGCACATTTATATATTATATTAGATATGTATAATTTAAAATAAATTTTAAACATAATTATTTATATATACATATATGTAATAATTTATTTTAGAGACAAATTTGCAACAGAATTTAAAAAAAATAGAAATTGGCACTAACATAATTTATTTCCCTCTAAAATCAGAGACAAATTTGCAACGGAAAAATTTTCGTCGCAAATCAATGTGTAATCCGTCGCAAATTCCGTCGCAAAAGCATATAAAAATTAGAAGATTATTCATAATTCATGTCATCATAAATCCGTCGCAAATCTGTCTCTAATTCATTTTTTTGGAGACAAAAATTTTTCGTCGCAAATTTTCTGTCTCTAAAGGCTAGTTTTCTAGTAGTGATGTAAATCTTGCTTAGTTGTTGTAGTAATTTATTGGGAAGTATGAATCTTGATTTATAATCCCTATAAGATAATAAACATACTTTACTAAAAAAATATAGCAAGACAGTAGCTCCTATCCGGGCTTATGTGTCCTAAACTAATGTCATCATTCCGTTATTTTATTTGTCTTTAAAAAATTATAAAGCACTATGTATATGTAACAACAGCGGTTTCGCTAGCTGATTAGTGGACATGGATCAAGGGGATAGCGTCCCTTATGAGGTTTTAGGGATAACACCCCAAAAAGGAAAATGAATTTGCAAATCTAGTTCAATAGAACCTTTGAGAACAATTAGAGTTTTAATCGCGGGGTCAAGTGCGGTTATTCATAAAACTCAGCTTAAACCGCAAGGTCAATATGGCTCAATTTCTGACTGCAGTTGAAGCTGTGCTCAACTTCAACTTTCCCCCGATTTCTCGGTTTAAATCGCGTCTTGCAATCACGAGCATAATTACAGCTATGATTCAATTTGTAGTTTAAACTACAGACTTGTTCTACTTCTCTTGACAACACTAACTTCTTCCTAGATTAATCCACAAGCTAAAGTGTCGCTGAAGATTGATTTAGTATAACAATTTCAAATACAACTATACCTAATAAATTTACTACTTAAACTTAAATCTATCATTCTTTAACTTATCTAAAGTTCAAATATGAGTATTTAGTGTAGTTTTTCTCTATTCTACTACATAAACTGCCATGCCTATCTTTGTTAAGTAATGTTGTATTTGTTCATAAGTTTTTAACAAATATAGTACAACTCTAAACATAGTCAAGTACACAAAATAAGTTTGCACACATTTTTATTATTTCTTAACAAGTTTAGTTTTAGTTCACTCACCTAGAATATCTGCTAAGCTTAGTATTTTACTCTTAAATAGTAAAATATGTATGTATACTAGTGTATTTAACAAGGATAACTTACAATAACTTAAAAAATAAAAATTATCTTAGTTTGTTTGATGTGTTCTATGTGATCACTTTACTTACTTCTTTAAGATACATTAAAAGTAGTGTTTAGGATGTGATTTCTTAAAGTTTTATTATATTGAATGTGAGAATTTGAAGAATGGTTTGTGTTTAGTTTTCAACGTAGATAAGATGACAAAGAGGGTTTCACAGTAAAAACGGTAGTAAAAGAAGTTTGTGTTTATCCAGTTTTGTGTATGATAAATTAGATATTGTAATAATTATATGAAATTATATTAGTATAACATATTTTAAAAAATTTGTGTTTATCCTTTGGTGATGATGACATCCAACTGATGTAAATTTTCAAATTCCAACGGCTCATTTCACTAGTAAGAGAGTATAATATTAACTTAGTTTAAAAATATTATTTCAGTAATTAATGAAGAAAACTTTATGAAAAATGGACAAGTTAGCCTCTTCATATGTTTTACAGTAAAACAGAAGTGACTAGATATTTTAGGCAATTTTGATAGATTTTTTTAGTGTAGACTTACAAATTCAAAGCTTATGATGTATATAAGACAAATAATTTATGATATCAAACATACATTAATGAATATGTGAACAAATTATTAATTATTTTAAGACAATAATATTGAAGACCAAATTTAGATTTCAAATTGCATAAAAGTTCATTTTAATTTAATATTTAGTATTTTATATTTATGAAATTTATTTCTAAACTATTATTGACTTAATATCTGCACTAAAGATTTAGTGGTTCGTACATCACTTTAGAGTTACATATCATGTTAGTAAAATTTTACTTATATCATGTAATCTTATCTTGTCATCTTTTATCTTCCCTGGAAGTTTAATTCCCTAATGCCTAAACTTAACTTAAGAGAAAAAAAAAAAAAACTTGGGTCTTACAATATTCATTTTAAATTTCTATCTTCGTTTTTCATGGCTTTTCATTAAATATGGTTGTAAACCCCATGAAATTTCTATCATTTAGAAAATTCAATTAGAAATAGTAACTTAGGAATACAATAGTTATAAGTTTATAATTAAAGATATGAATAGAATTAATATCTTAATATATGACTATAAAGTAAAAGACAATATCAAGGATAAAACTAAATTCAAACATTAGGGCCCTAAAACTCTAATCGTGTAAGTTCAAAATATTATTTAATCGAGTAAAAATTATTTAATAGAGTAGACTCAAGTTTTGCTAGATTTAATTATATAAGCTTAAATTTTCATTTTTGTTTAATCGCATAAATTTTAATTATAATATTTAACTATATAAACTTAAATTCTAATCACGTAAATCTAACCTTCAATATTATTCAGTTGCATAAACTCAAAAATCGATTTTACTCAATTGCATAAGATTAAAACTTTATAAAATAATTTAAAACCATAAATAAAGTATTTAAAATAATTTAAAAGTTTAGTTTTCAACATGAACATTTTTGCTTGTATTTATAAAATTAAATGCAATCGTTTAAACTATATAAAACTCTAATCGAATAAGTATAAACCCTAAAAATTTTCAATCATGTAACCTTAAAATTTTAAATAAAATAAAATATTAGGAAAATATAGGGATCAAGTTTGGTCATGTGCACCAAAATTCATGAAATTTTTTGTCAATTTCCTCTTTTGTTCCCAATCTAATAAATCATCATTACTTCTCCATATGTTCATTGTGTGTGTGTGTGTGTGTGTGTTTCTTCTCCTCCAACCTAGCTTTGCCTTGAGCTTCAAGAGATGGAGCTATCATTGAATTTCGGCAGCTCCTACGGTCCTGTTGATGGAATCGTCCGGTCAACCTTCTAACCATTAAAATAAATATAGTAATTGGAATATTAATTATTTTAGTGATTCGATCACAATTGGGTATGGTGTCAGCCGCTAGATGGTGACAAGACTAATCCCATCAAAATTGATAACAGGACCATAGAATTTCCCTTAAATTTCTTTTGACAAACATAATTAATAAAATAATAAAAAGGAAAAAACCAAGACTTGTTCTAATAAATGCAATCTTAACTTTTAAAGATAAATCTCTAGCTTTATCTCTTAGAATATAGACTAGACCAAAGACTAAAAATAGTAAAACCAATGATTAGTTGTTTGATTTTTTTTTTCTTTCTTTTCTCTTCATATTTCCTTGAATTGCCGAAAACTTAAGTTCCACATGTACATTACTTTCTTTCATTTTCAACAAGACAAAACAAATTCTCACCTTGACTATGTGATGCCATGAAACCCCATTAGTCAACCTTTTTTTTTTCACTTTCAAGTAAAACAAAAAAAACCCTTAGAAATTCAAGAATCCTTTTTAGTGTGTATATTACAAAAGTCAAAAAGGAGTTGTTTACTAAAAGAACAAGTTTGAAAGGTAAGAAGGTTTTTCAATCTTTCGTTAGCAATATAAGAAAATTTAAAGTATTAACTTAACTCCTTTTATTTTCTTTCTGGAAGTAACAAAGGAATTCAACTCTTATCCTTCACAAAGTCAAGTAACCTATTCCAACCTTACTATATTAGATGACAATAGCATTAGCCTTAGAAATTTTAGCACTTCGAATATTGGCCTTAGTAATTTTAGCTATATAAAGAAAAATTAATTTCATGATGAAAAATCAATTTGTTTGATGTAATATAAATTTATAAAGGAACAAAGTAGAAAACCCTTACTTACATCCTATATGTTCGGTTCTTTCAAAGGAATAGGGTCATAATATTAAATTGTTCTCAAAAGATAGGTTAACTTTAATAAAGTTATTATTTAGTGATGATTATCAAATTTAGACAAAGAAATACAAATCAAAACAAGGGCATATATCCATACATATGTGGCAGATTAACAAGAAAAATAGGTAACCATGTTGCTTTAAATTCAAGTTCTATGATTATTGCTTCATATAAATAGATAAAGATGATTAGATGTTAATTAGTTAATAAGGAAAATAAATCATTTAAATAATAAGACTATACCTTTAAATGTTTCTAAGAAAATATATAACAAATTAAACTTAGTATAAAATTTGATGTTATAGGATATGCGAGTTTATATAAGTAATTAGAAAAGAAATTATACGAAAATATAATACATACATATAAATATATACCCCATGGTTCCTTGGGAAAAAGAAAAGGTTTAATTTATAAAATCTAAGTAGATTATTTAAGAGTACATGAAAAGAGCTTTCCAATGACTATCCATATGCTCAACAGAATTAAATTGAATATATTACGTCTATTTTAGATTTAGTGGTTAAAATTAAGATTTAAAGTCATTTAGGCACCTTTTCTAACAATATTAAGTTTATTTGGATCAAATTAATTAAATAGATGAAATTATGATAAAGTAGTCTTCGTGAGCTTCAAAATGATTGTTTAAGTGTTAAAATAGGATTAAAAATGAGAAAACAGTAATAAATTTAGTAAAACATAAATATAGGACACTTAGCCATGAATCAGAATACATATCCAATTATTTTATTATAATATGGTTATTATTATTTTATTCTAGGAGAGATAAATCAATTTTCTAACTCAATAGAGGATCATTACGATAAGTAGACCTGAAATAACAGGTGAGTAATTCATATCTATTTCATTGTATGTACTTATAGTACAGTGGTACTAAAATAGAAGATAATAAAAAATTGAATTATATATGGGGATATGGTATTATGTGCTGCTTGGTGATTATATTACCTATTGGATCACTATAATAAAAGTGGAAATCTTTTGATTGTAATATTTGTTTGATAAATTGATAAGTGTTTATGAGTAAAGTGTTCATTTTAATAACTGGGCTAAAAATATCAAACTTTATAATAAATTATTATACATTGCACGAATAGCATAAATTGCATTAATTTAAGGTTACCTGCTACATGTTAAAATTTCGGACCTATGGATTCAGTTGGTAATTCTAATATAAATTTCCTAGTTTTATGCTAGGTTTTCATAGATATGTTTGGTTCTATGGGAACTATTGGGCACCCGAATGAACATTGTCTATGGGATCAACATGAAATAGTTAAAACTTAATGGAGTTTTAAGTTTTCTAAGGGTAAGTGGAGATAATTTGAATTATTTTTAAATGCATGCATATGTTCTCTCTTTCCTTGGTTCTTAGTCTCTTATGGGCTCGGTTAACCAGTCTTGGTTCTTGATAACCTAAGTGTAAGGGTTAAATCTACACCCTGTTTGAATTCGATCATTCAAACGTGTATTTTTGCATATAATTGAGTATTGCACTACATATACTGTTAATCAAACTTGCTTGTGATTGTGTGATATGGAATAAAATCTGATTATTTCACTAAGCTATGGTTTCACTCACACCTTCATAGACATTTTAGGTTCCAGGGCAATCCATGGCTTTTGCCAAACCAGGCTTTTGTCAGGGTACGAAACTTAAAGCTAAGGATTAGAGTTTGGAGGAAAAGCTTAAAGCATAGAATAGAGTTAGTTTAAATATCTTTTATCATCATTGTTATCATGATACTTGGTATGTAATAAGCAATAACTAATAATGATGCATGGTACTACTTTATTTGCTATGTGACTTATATATATCCGTATTTCTTATCAAAGCAACATCGATCCTGTTTTTATATCATTTCCTTTGGATTGATTTAGTAGTCTAAGTGATTATCTTCTATATTGATGTTCATCTTGTGACTTATTAAGGATATTGATTAAGATTCACAATGACTTGATATTATTAGGGAATCCCTTGAGGCATGACAATAGTGATCTACCCCACCCTGGTGGGTTAGTGGGTTAAAAGCCTTAAACTATCCTTGACATAGCAATCCATTAAGTCTTGGATGGGTCATGACTCGTATGGCATAATCCATGTTGATCTCTTTTCACTTTGATCATATATTACTACGCAAGAAAAAGTGAAAATGCAAAAAAGCAAAAATGTAACATAGTATAATATCAAGTATTTGATTAATGATAGATTTTAATTAGTAGAAGCATAAATGGAAATGCCATCCAACATAACCTTAACTTTCAATATTTTAAAAACTCTTCCTCTTCCCCTCCCTTTCCCTTCCTCATTATTCATTATTCACCTTCAAAAGGTAAGAGCATCATCATCCATAGGCAGCTTAAGGAGTTACTTAAACTGTCATATCATCATCTAAAGCAACTCTTCTTATTGAGCAACTCCCTACTTAATTTCCAATTACTTTAAAAGAGTTACTTATCTATTTTTTTCATTTTTGTAGGTCCTATTTTATTTTATTATTTTGAAATAATGTTTTTGTATGTTTATAAAGATTAAATAAGTGTTAAATAACCAATGAGAAGAGGAGTGAGAAGGTTGCTTGCCTATTTTATTGCACAAGCAACTGTTACATCACTCATATCCCTTAAAAGTTCCACCAAGTACCTAGCGATAAAGATGCTTTAAGAAGCTTAAGTTGTGACATGATATTATACATACATACATATATATTAAATTCAATGAAATTAGTTCTATTTCTTATAACGATACTTAAAAATAAATTTTTTTATGGTACATTTGATTTATAAAATAGTATAATATAAGAATAGAACTATAATTCTTAAGAAAAAATAGAGAAGTAACAATTTTTTTTCTATTCGATATCTTATTAATAGATATGAAAATATTCTTAAAAGGAACAAAAACAACTATTCCTTCAATACATAAAGTAATTGGAAAATTCTTATTTTCACTCTCATAGAAATTTCATAATTAATTAAGCTATAAATAAGTCCATAATAATATTGTAACTTGATTCCATTAATTCTTATCTCTGAAGTGGAATGGATTAACTTTGTGATAGGGCAAATTACCATACTAATTAGGGTGAAATTATGGTTGTTTATGCTTTAATTCATGTTTAATTTAAGAGAATTGATACTTAATTGCTAAATATATTCATTTTAGGTTTA
Source organism: Combretum micranthum (assembly GCA_024138025.1). Taxonomy (NCBI): domain Eukaryota; kingdom Viridiplantae; phylum Streptophyta; class Magnoliopsida; order Myrtales; family Combretaceae; genus Combretum; species Combretum micranthum. The sequence continues at coordinate 218,964 of JAMXBD010000191.1, read as the reverse complement.
AAAATGATAAAAATCAATAATTGGATCGATTTGGACAAGAGTTGAAGTTGGAAATAACATCGAAGGTAGATTTCGCCTGTGATAGGGTCGATGATCATCTTGGATGTATTTTAGAAGAGATATCATGGGCATGATCATGGAGAAATAAGAGCATAGGAGAGATCACAACCATTGATGCAGCTGTGACCATGGTGCTGATCTCCACTGACCATGCAAACGAAGGTTGATACTATCGTTATTTGTTGGAGAGAAGAAGAACACGGAGGAGATCATAGCCTTTATCACAGCCACGACCAATAGGGGACTAAGTTGCAGTAGTGATATCAAGGTCTAATCATAGGCATTATCATGTTTTGATCTGTGATCCAAGGAGATCACAGCCGTGATCTACCTTGGATAGTTGAACCGAGGAGATAATGGCCTGTGATATGGCCATCATGGTAGTTATTCTAGGTAATTTCTTCACAACAGTTGAATCTAAAAGGCACATTGGAAAGAGATAAAGACGAATTGATGCCTAGCTTCATATTTTGACATGCCTAGTGGCGTATAACATACAAATACCCATCCAAACATTGCAAAGGATCATCAGTTTTCATATCAAGAATTAGTTTTAGAATCCACTTTTGTAATCCAACGAGTGTAATCACTATGTGATAGTCCTCTTTTTAGAGGGCTACTAAGTTTTAGTAATTTATAAACCTAATATTCTACTCCTAAACTCGGTTTTAGCAGGCAAGTACACCTATTGTTTTAGTAGCATAGAGTAGAGTATAGGGTCATCTCCATAGGGAACATTTTAAAGCACTAGCATTACTCTAATCTTCTTATTATCTAGTAAATCGATTAAAGAATTGATTGGATGAAAGCTTATTAATCTAAAACTAAGAATTACACTAAGTTATATTAACAAAATCAAAACACAACAAGCATGATCAGATTTACTAATTTCCTTAACATGAATTTACAAATATGTTTCACGAATGATCACTACCTACAAGAATCCATTAAGTAAGTGAATTTCTTCTCAGAAGCATTCACATCTAATAATTAGTGTGTCAATCGGAATCTCTTCCTGATTAACAGCCACTTGAATGTTGTATTAAGATTAAATTATTTATGAATTCTCTAAATAAATGAAGAAAGTCTCACCGTGATATTTTTATCACTATGAGTTACTCGCTTAGTAAATAAGATCTGTTCAATAGAATCATCTCTCGATGTCTTCTAATGAAATCTGGTCAAGCAGGTGTTGCGCCTTCACTACTTCTTGAAATTATTAATTTTTTTTACTAGAACTAGAGAATTATTAGAGGGATTAAACTTTAGTGATCATATTCAAGTTAATTCCATGAATAAATCATATTCTCTACTCATACATAATGACATAACAATAGATAAACAATAATAGAAAAATAAACACATTAGAAGAGAAGAGAGAGTAGAGAAAAGATAAAACCCATTTATTGGATTTGGGTGAAGATCTGGAGTCTTGCACATAACACACGAACAATATCCTTTGACTTTCTGAAGTTGTCAGGGAAATTACAACTCTCGAACTAATATAAGATTATCAACACATATTATGGATAGATAAAATCACTATGCACTTCCTTTTCCTTCTTTGTAAGAGGGAGAGGTTTTACAAAATGTGAAGATCTAAAAAAAACGATACAATAGAAAGATAATAATGTGTATGAATTGTTTCCCTTTTCCTAAGCATTGCAAGGTATTATACTCTTAATAGGATGCCCATTCGAACGTAACCCTCCAAGGAAATGTTTCACATATGTTTCCATTCAATCTTAGAAAATTACTAAATAGGGTCGATCACACCCTTTGTCATAGAGGTGATGGAGGCAGTGATCGTCTCTAATCCATAATTTTCTCTCCGTCACGCCCGTGATACTTAGGGAAATGAATTTTTCATCTTCATCAGCAAATGATCATGCATGTAATCGATCCCATGATGGTCTCTGATCATCTTGATCACGGGCGTGATGGATGCAGTGATCATTACTGATCTCAAATGCCTCCTTGATAACGCCCGTGATTACTCTAATTATTCCATAAACTTCATAAATCCTTGATAACACACATGATGGCTAGAATTCGCTTGATCGTTTGCTTAAATGTGGATAATTTCGTTTACTTGTTCTAATGTTACCTAAAATGAATATATTACAACTCTAAATACCAATTCTCAATAAATTCTCTATTTAATTTATGCCTATCACCGTGTGTAAGAGAGTTGTACTAGTTCATCTTAGTAAAATAACTTTGTGTCATTGTGTAATCGTTAAGGAGATCGTCCATTGTAGTAACTTATATCAAACATCACCAAGTGTATTATAGAAGGGGTTGTTTCTATGTTCCATTAACTACAAGGAGAAGTTGATCATGCTCCTAGAGATAAGTTCGTGAAATTTTTTGTATGAACATGAAATTTATATTGGGTTCGTATTCTTAATGCAATCTTAATTAGCTGTTAACTAGGAAGATATTTAGTTTGACAAGATTGGGATTAAGGGTTAATAATCTTGAGAAAGATATTAACCTTATTAATGAAATCCTACAGTTAGGAATGTTTAACAATAAATTCTAGAATGCCTTAGTACATGTTAATTAATCGATGAAGCAAGTCTAAGTTGTGCATTATTTGAGTGGGTAACGGTGTTTTGATGATTACATTTGTGAAGGTAGTGTAGAAAGTAGTTAGTTTAATTGATCAATTATAATTTTCTAATTCAAGTTCTAATTACTAGATAATAAGTAAGAAGGTAAGTAATAGTATTTACCAAGATCCCTAAGGAATACGACCCTATAAGTCCTTCTTGTACTACATATAATAGGTATACTTACCTAGCACTGACTAATTCATAGGAAAAAATAATAAGACTTAATTAATTAAAACGCGGTCGGAAGTAGTACATCCACTTTTTTGCATCGTTGCCGATGAACATTGGTAATATTAGGAAAGCCTACTACTATTGGTCTATCCATTTTATCTGTATAATATTGTGAATTATTACTTTTGGGGTTGTGTGCTTCATTACTTTTGTTTTTGAGTAATTATGACTATTTGAATTATGAATTTCTAGGGATTATTGTGTTGGTATTGTGGGAATGATCATGAGTTCTATGAATGCCCTAGTCAATATTATTCTACCTCAAACCCATTTAATAAACGTGCATTTCCCCTTTTTACTCATTATCAGGAGTTTTCAGATAATGACCCTTTGACTTCAGATGATATGGTTTGTAAAGAGCGTGGTGGTAGACATAGGACTTTTGAATGTCAAAGTGAGAGACCTATCTCGCATCATATCACTTTACTACCATTCATTAAAACCCAAGTTCTTACCATAATCAAGAATGGAATCCGAGTGAAGAACCTTTTAGGACAATATGCCCTCCAAACTTTAAAATACTTAGTTTCTATAGGTCTTATGAACAAGTGCAAAAATCATTCACCCTGCTATTTCCCTCCTTGAGCTTTAAGGAAGAAGACTCCCAAGAAAAATCCATGTTGGAATGGATCATTGAGTCAAGATATGATAAATTAGACTTGTTTGTTGGGACAATGCAAGTTATGTTGGAATTAACTTCTTGGAATTTGTGTGCTCATGTTATTTACAAGCTCATGAGTTTAGAAGAACTGGCCACTCCTCTATGATCATCTTGAGAGTGGATGTCTAGGTTACTTCAATCTTTAGCAACTCTGAAAGAGTAAATAAGGTGATGATTAGAAGTCCTTTTAATGCATTAGTAGAAAATGCTTCAAATATTCATTTTGAGAAGCCATTAGAAGTGAAGGATGAGGTGATGGAAAAGAATAATGAACTAATAGATCATAGAGCAAATTTAAACAATCATGAAGATGGATTAAAACCGAATGAGGAAAATTTTGAATTTAAGGAGATTAATATGATATATCTTAGTCTTTATACTAGCACTCTAACTCTCCAAAATAATGACCAAGAGAACATTGTTCAATTTACCCCAAAAGAAGAGGTGATTAAAGAAATTGAATCTGAGATAGAGGCTAAAAGTCGAGATCTTTCTCCATTTAATAAATTGATTGAGAGTTTGGGAGATGATAAACCTTGTGAGATGTGCCTAGAGCCCATAGCATATATCATAAAATTTGAACCAGTTCCAATTTATATACTCCCTTTGTAGCAAAAACCCCAAATATATAGGATGAGGGAAATTGAGCTTAAAAGAAATGAGATAAGAATGAGAAAGAAACTCCTTTCTTTAGTTTTAGAAACAAAGGTATGGGACACATTCCCATGGGAACCAGGAGGATAAGATTATCAATGCCTTAAGCTAATGACGTTAAACAAACGCTTCATGGGAGACAACTCATGTTTTGATTTAGTTTATTTGTGTTTGTTATAATAATTTTTAGTTATCTAAGATTTGTTTTATTTTATTTTTATTGTCTTATCATATATTCAAAAGATCTAAGATGATTATGCAGCAAGGAAGACCAGTTGGAGAGAGTTCATCCTGATTATTTTGGAAATTTTTAGCAAAATATGGAAAATCCAAGGAAAGCACCAAAAAGAGGAGATAACACCCCTCAACATGGCCGTTACACACTGGAGTGAAAATTCACGGAGATCTCCCTATCAATCACAGGTGTGATGGGGGAAATATTAGGCATATTACGACTGTGATAAGGTTAGGAACAGAACATAAACTTGATCATAAGAGATCACCATCCTTATTACGCCCGTGATCAAGGGGGTGATACCAAATTTTGGTGTCTGTAAAGTTTAAACATAAATAGAAATGATCAGAGAAAATTGTTGTATATCTTATTGATCCATAGGGTTACATATATATAAGATTTAAGGAACCAAAAAAGGAAGGTAAATAAATACTGACTAATATTTATGACTAGTCAATGGTCACTATCTAGAGGATATATCCTATACTATTTACATATATATTTTTACAGCCTATAACACTTCCCTTCAAGTTGGAGCATAGATATTAATCATGCCCAACTTGTTACAAAGATAATCAACCCGAACCGCATTTGGAGCCTTTGTAAAGAGGTCTCCCAATTGTTCTCCAGTTTTCACGAACCCTGTAGAAATTAACCTTTGCTGAATTTTCTCACGAACAAAATGACAATCAATCTCAATGTGTTTAGCTCATTCGTGAAACACTGGATTTGATGCAATATGGAGAGCGGCTTGGTTATCACACCACAACTTTACATGAAGTGAGATATTGAGTCCTACTTAATTTAAGAGCTGGTATATCCACATTACTTCACACACTGACTGCGCCATAGCTTTATATTTTGATTCTGCACTTGATCGAGATACAACATTTTGTTTATTACTTTTCTATGAAACTAAATTTCCACCAACAAAAACACAATAACCTAAAGTTAATCTCTGTCTTCCTTACATCCTACCCAATCAACATCTGCAAAACACTCAATACTAGTATGACCATGATTCTTATACAAGATACCACGTCCAGGTGCCCCTTTTAAATAGCACAAGATTTGCTTTACAGCAACCCAATGATCAACAATTGGAGATGACATATATTGACTCGCAATACTAACTGAATATTCAATATCTGGACGGGTTGCCATAAGATAGTTCAATTTCCCAACCAAATATCTATATCTTTCAGGATCCTCAAATAGCTCACTTTCCCTTGTCAGCTGCAAATTTGGAACCATTGGTGTACTATATGATTTAACACCTAATTTTCCTGTTTCAGATAATAAATCAAGTACATATTTTCTTTGGGACAAAAATTCCCTTCTTACTCCTCATTACCTCAATACCCAAAAAATATTTCAACATCCCTAAATCCTTTGTTTGAAATTGATTGTGAAGAAATGATTTGAGAGATGAAATACCTACAATCATTGCCAATAATGATGATATCATCCACATGGACCATTAACAAAATAATACCAACTGTAGACCTTTTGTAGAATACAAAGTGATCGACTTGCTTTTCTGCATCTCAAATCTCTCAACTACTTGGCTAAATTTCCCAAACCAAGCACGAGGGCTCTGCTTTAAACCATAGAGTGATTTGCGAAGATGACAAAACTTTCCTGACTCCCCCTGAGCAACAAACCCATGAGGTTGCTCCATATGCACTTTCTCTTGAAGATCTCCATGTAAAAAGACATTCTTGATGTCTAACCGACGTAGAGGCCAGCCGATGCACTGCCGCCATGGAAATAAATAATCTAACAGATGTTAACTTAGCAACAGGAGAAAATGTATCAGAATAATATATTCCGTAAGTTGAGCATATCCTTTAGCAACAAGACGAGCTTTCAATCGATCAATAGAGCCATCAGGATTTACTTTAACATTAAAAACCCATTTACACCTAGAGCTGAACAAATGGGCTATGGCCCGCGGGCCAACCCGTTTAACCCACTTTAAAAACGGGTTAGGGCCAGCTTTTTTTAGCCCGTTTAAAAGTGGGTAATTTTACCTAACCTACTTAACCTGTGGGCCAAAGTAGGCCAGCCCGCGGGTTAAGTGGGTTGACCCACCAATCCACTTTTATAAAAATAAAATAAATAATTATAGGGTAAATATGTATTAATGAAGGTTATTCTTGAGATTTTTTATACTTGAGATTAAATTTATGTGTTAATTATAACAAAGAATGATAAATTGATGCACATGCACCATAAAATTTTATAAAATATATTATTATTGTTTTAAATGAAATATATTATCTAATAAGTTATTTTAGAAAACTTATTTTTATATAAAAAGTAATTAAAATAATAATGAAATTAATCATTAATATATATAACCTTATAAAACTCTCCTTTTTATTATATATATCTTATTTAATTAGTATAAATAAGTTAAATGGGTCAACTTGGCCCATTTAACTCACAAAATATGTAAGTGGGTTAAAATGGTCAAAAAGTGGGCTGGCCCGTTTAACCCACGGGCTAAAGTGGGTTGGGTTAGGGTCAGGCAATTTTGGCCAGTTTTTAAAGTGGGCCAAAATTTTTGGCCCGTTTAACCCACTTGCCCACCTCTATTTACACCTAATAGCCTTCTTCCCTACAGGTAAATCTACCAAATCCTAAGTACCATTTTTATCACGGGCATTCATCTCCTCTATCATTGCACTACGCCATCCAGAATAGGATAAGGCTTCACGAACAGTTTTAGAAATAGAGATAGAATCAAGAGATGCAACAAAGGAACAAAAGGAGCCTGATAAGTAATCATAAGACACAAAATAAGAAACAGGGTAGGTACATTGACGTTTAACTTTACAAAGGGCAATGGGAAGGCCATCCCTGGAGATTGAATCTGATGACGAGGGAGTTGGTTAAGGAATATATCAGGAGCTTGTTCAGAAACATGTTGTCTGTGAGCGTAGACCTAAAAGGGAGGTTTAAGAGTAGAAGTAGTGGATATAACTGTATAGATTAACAAAGCATCGTCCTCCTCCTGACTTGCATTGTCGAAAAATGGAGAGAAAGGGATATCCTCACTAAAAGTTACATCAACCAACACCAGATACCTATCAAGCATAGGACTATAACACCTATATTCCTTCTGAACACGAGAATACCCAAGAAAAATACATTTTAATAATCTGAGATCAAGTTTTGTAACCTGAGAACACACATCTCGAACAAAACAAGTACAACCAAATATTTTTTGTTCAATAGGAAACAAAGGTTTATTCGGGAAAAGAGTATGATAAGGAGTCTCACCATTCAGAACAACTAAAGGCATATGATTAATTAAAAAAACAAGTTGTAGACACAGTATCGACCCAAAAGTGTTTGGGGACATGCATTTGAAACAATAAAGCCCTAGCAGTTTCAAGCAAATGCCTATTCTTTCTCTCAGCAATATCATTTGGAGATGGTGTATCTACACAAGAAGTTTGGTGAAAAATGTCATTTTTAATCATGTAAGATTGAAATGATTCAGATAAATACTCTTTGGCATTATCACTTTGCAACGTTTGTACTGAAACGTTAAATTGAGTCTTAATTTCAGCACAAAAAGAACAAAAGTGAGAGAATAACTCAGAGTGATTCTTCATTAAATATAACCAAGTCACATGGGAGTAATCATCAACAAAGGTGACAAAATACTTAAATATAGTTTTAGACACCGTTGGACAAGGACCCCATACACCCGAATCGACTAACTCGAAAGGAGCATTCGCTCGTTTATTGACTCTAGGACTTAAACTAATGCGATGATGTTTCGCATACTCACAAGACTCACAATGTAATGACCCCAAACTGTGAAACTGAAGACAAAGTTTCTTCAACAAAGAGAAGGACGGATGACCCAATCGATAATGTGCATCAAAAGGGGTTATAACTCCAGAGCAAGCAATAGAATGTAGTGCCTTTGTGTCTAGAATGTAGAGACCCCCAGATTCATATCCTTTACCAATAGTCTTCCTCGTCAAAAGATCCTGAAGTAAGCAATAATCAAGGATAAATGAGATGCAACAATTAAGTGAACGAGTGAGCTTACTAATAGAAATTCAATTGAAGGATAAATCAGGCAAGTTTAGAATGGAAGATAAATGAAATGATGGAGTTAGATTAGCTGTACTAGACGTAAGAGCATGAGATGTTGACCCATTAGCTAAAGTGACTGGAGAGGAAGAGGAAGAGGTATGAGGTTGGAAAGTAGATAACAAATTAACATTACCTGTCATGTAATATGTGGCACCAAAATCAATGACCCATTTGGAAGACGAAGAAATAAGACACATGTTTAGTTTACTGATTCAACAATGGTAGTAACAGAAGTGGAAGAAGAATTTAATGATCCTTGATTCTATAAGAATTTAGCGTATTCATCCGTAGAAACTATAATTGATTTTCCATATGCATTATTAGAAGAGATAACATGTGTTGATTGAAATCCCTTATTCTTATTCTTCAATTTTCTACAATCACGCTTCATATGCCCAGGCTTATGACAATAGTGACACACAATCACTCCAGATTTTATACCCTTTATTTCTCCCATAACTTCAATATAAACTTAGAAGAGCAAAACAATGATGTGTAATTTTCTTATGCACGACAAAACCCTAGCCTCCAAGCCTCACACAATACAATACTTCAATTTCCTCCAAATTACAGATGTTATAATAACAACACAACACAAACCCTAATTTCTCAATTCAGAAATCAACAAAAACTCCACTGATAATTCACAATCCACAATATAACTCAAAATATTATTAAAGATCAAAATTTGGCATTTACCGACATGCAGAAATGCAAAAATGCAAAAATTTTGCTCTAATATCATGTAAAGTTTAAACACAAATAGAAATTATCAGAGAAAATTGTTGTATATCTTATTGATCCATAGGGTTATATATACAAGATTTAAGGAACCAAAAAAGGAAGGTAAATAAATATTGACTAACATTTATAACTAATCAATGGTCAATATCTAGAGAATATATTCTATACTATTTTACATATATTTTTACAGCCTATAACAGTGTCTAGAGAATATCATGGCCTATGAGACGACCATGATCAAGGGCATCTTCTTGAGTGGAAAGTCAAACTGGAATTAATGGATATGATGTTTCAACTTTCTATAATGGGAATGTTAGTTTTTTTTTTTCCTTTAGTTTTTCTTATTTTTCATTCTATAATTACTTTTCTAGCTTTTGTTGTTGCTGCTGCTAAGACATTGAGGACAATGTCTTTTTCTAAGTGTGGGGAAGAGAATATATAAAGTAATTGGAGCATTGTTGTTACATTGAATTTCCCCTCAGTTAGCATGCTTAGGAAAACTTACATTGTTGATGCGAAATTTTTGACTAATCTTTTTTCTAATATCTCTCATAGTAAATAACTAAGTGATTGGTATTGAATGTTATCTTAAGTTGTTACTTGCTTTTGCGCTTTAGTTAATATGTTAGAATTACTTAATAAAATTTGAATGGTGTAGTTTTATTTGTCATTTAACTAGGAATTGATGTATTAGATTAGCACAAGGCTTTAAGTAAGGGTTAGTTAGTCAATCTCTAAAACTTGTCTAATTGTATAATTTTTTCATTCAATTATCTTGAAAACTTAATTCTTTTCATGATAAAATTCCAATTGAATTGAATTATAATCCCCTTATATTCCCGTAAAAAAAGAGAGAAGAAGAAGAGGTTAAGTATGCAGAGGTTCGATGGGGTCTTTTTAAAACTTGGTCACTTAAGTTCATCTGGACTGGGATCGGCTGACCAAGGAAACATACTTGACAAAAGAAATATTGTTAGAAAGTCTCATATCTTGAGCAATTAAGCTGCGGGATGCCCCCCAGGAGGAATAATGTCTATTAATTTAGGTGATGAATCCGGGATTACTGGTTGAAAGCTCGATGCATGGATTGCAAGATTCATCAAAAACTAACAATTGAAAATATACTTAGGAATATAAAGGGGAAGAAATTTAGGATATATGAACTTTCTATTGGGTTTCCGTAGGGTTTTATAAACTTATAAAGATCAATTTTTTTGCAATAGAATTCAAAAGAAAACCTTAAACCAGTATCCATGTGTAATGATTAGATTAAAACAAAACAAAAAGGTTTGAATTCATACCTTTAAAAGCTAGAAATCAATTAGCAGATCAGATCTATAGGTAGCGCGAATTCACAATACCCTCTATAGTATCCGTACGAACGTACACGTCCTCAAAAGATCATTTTACGTGTTAGCGCGATCTAGAACTTTTCTAGATGATATTGGGAATTTTTACAAACGACTCTTCGTGTTTCACTCTTTTAGGGTTTTGCAGATTTTTTCTACCAGTCTAATGTCAACAGATAAGTCGTTAACCCAAAAGAGATCTCTTTATACGCCTTTTATACTAATGCCATTCTCACGTGAGTAATGACATTAGTGCCCCTTAATCTAATTAGGGATAATATTTCTTAAAATATAATTCTTGCACATAACAATGTAATAATTTATTATTATTCTTAATAATAATAAATTATTATTCTCACAAGACATTAAATTTAGTCTATGCCCTTTAATTTATTATTATTCCACAAGAAATTAAATTTAATCCATGATCATTTAATTTATTATTATTCTTAATAATAATAAATTATGATCCTTTTGGCTCGTTCTTTTGTGTGTGACCCTGTAGGTTCACTTAATGTTGACAGTTGACCTAAAACAATTTTAGTTAACAAAACATAAGCGGCCTCTAGCAAGACATTATGTTTACCCAAATTAAGTGAAGATCGGTGATCCGATTTTTATCTAATCCATAACTTATGTCATTATGCTTTTATCACATGATATCTAGATTGAACATAAGGCATGGGTAGCGTCATCCTTATATCGTTCAATCTTATCATTTCTTGATTTCTAAGTGAACTGATAAAAACAAATGAAATTGATCACACTATCAATTCATTTGAGCACGGCCATGCATTTTTCAGTCTCACTCATCGAGGGGCCCAGAGATGTCTCTCTCACAACGAAAAGGATAAATCCCATTTTAATCACTCAACTTCCTCTACATGATTTACATCATGCCCAATCTCAACCTTTTATAATTATCTAGTTAAAGACAACGTTTGATTGAGTTAAAACATAATATTCCTCATGTTGGAATCCATAGTGATTTTAAGTCTGAGGATACGATGACATTTTATTTTGAGAATCACTTATGACATAATCCATGTAGTGATCTCAAAGCGGGTCAATCCAGTACATAGTTCTCCAACATGTACCTATGAGTTTGATTTGTATCTCTATACAAATAAACATCCCATGATTATCAGTTAAACCTCATACTTGATTTAATTCATTATTGTTCCCATAATAATGAGAATCTAGGGACATTTAAAATAATTAAATTATTCATAGATCCTATTATTAGGTAAACACGCAAACAATAAAATAGAAATATCTATGTATGATGATATCCAGTAATTAGCCTATGGCACAATCACTAACACTTTCACTTGAGCTGATATAGGCTACACAGATGATTACGATTCCCTATACTTTCATGTCAAGGAGATGAGATTGGCTAATTCTATTTTTTTCAAAGATCTTATGTCTGATTTTCGATCAGTGCATCCTTATTTAAATGATGACAATAAAGGCTAGATTATTTAGATTAACCTTGGAATTCTAGCATAATTAACTGAGAAGCAGTCATAGCAAATCGGATAGGAAAAAAGCACATTTAAAGTATGAAGTCACTTGATGGAATTTTTAAATTCAATGAGAGATACATTCATCCTTATTTATCATAAAAGAATGCATCACATATGATTTGCTTTTCTAACCCTATGCTCAATTCTGTTTTACTCTTTTATTAGCTTGTTTCCTTGAGGACAAGCAGAGTTTGAGTGTAGGAAAGTTTGATAAAGGCCAATTACCATACTAAATTGCTAATTAGGGTGAAATTATGGTTGATTATGCTTTAATTCATGTTTAATCTAAGGGAATTGATACTTAATTGGCAAATATATTCATTTCAGGTTTAAAAAGGATAAACATCAGTAATTGGATCGATTTGGACAAGAGATGAAGTTGGAAATAACATCCAAGACATATCATGCCCGTGATAGCGTCAATGATTGTCTCAAATGTATTTTAAACGAGATCTCATAGGCGTGATCATGGAGAAACAAGAGCATAAAAGAGATCATGACCATTGATACAGTCGTGACCATGGTGTTGATCTCCACTAACCGTGCAAATGAACGTTAGTACGATTGTTCTTTGTTAGAGAGAAGAAGAATACAAAGAAGATCACAGCCTTCATCACCCCCATGACCAACAGGGGACCAAGTTACAACAGTAATATCAAGGTCTGATCATGGGCATTATCGTGTTTTGATTTGTGATTTGAGGAGATCACGGCCTCCATCATGGTCGTGATCAACCTTGGATAGTTGAACTCGAGGAGATAATGACCCATGATACGGCTGTTATGGCAGTTACTCTAGGTGATTTCTTTGCAACAGTTGGATATAAATGCACATTAAAAGGGAATAAAGATGAAGTGATGCTTAGCTTCGCTATTCTGACATGCTTAGTGACGTATACCCACCTAAACATTACAAAGGATCATCAGCTTTCATATCAAGAATCAGTTTTAGAACCCACTTTTGTAATCCAACGAGTGTAATCATGGTGTATAAGAGAGTTGTACTTGTTCACCTCGGTAAAAAAACTTTGTGTCATTGTATAATCATTAAGGAGATTGTTTGTTGTAGTAACTTGTATCAAACATGATCAAGCGCATTATAGAAGGGGTTGTTTTCTATTCCATTATCTTGACTTTTACTTTAATTATGTTGCACTATTTCCTTCCATGATGAGTGAATAGTACTTTAGGACTTACAACACTATGATTATCAAGTATATGCACGAACCTAACGTTAATTATTGTTAAATTCTCTAATCTTTGTAGTGTGTCTTACGTAATTTAGTTGTAGATAATACACGACTTAGGATTAGGTAAGATTTCCACAAGATCTGATTGAGAAATCTACCTGTGGAATAGATATAAACTATAGGAAGAAGTTGCTCGCGTTCCTAGAGATAGGTTCGTGAAATTTTCTACATGAATATGAAATTTATATTGGGTTTGTATTCTTAATGCTATATTAGTTGGTTGTTAACTAGAAATAGATTCCAGTTTGATAAGACTGGGATTAAGGGTTAATAATCTTGAAAAGGATATTAACTATGTTAATGGAATCCTGCAATTAGGGAAGTTTAATAATAAATTCTAGAACACCTTAGTACATATTAATTAATCGGTAAAGAAACTCTAAGTTATGTATTGTTTGAGTGAGTAATAGTATTTTGGTGATTACACTTGTGAAGATAGTTGTAGAAAGTAGTTAGTTTAATTGATCAATTATAATTTTCTAATTCAAGTTCTAATTATTAAATAATAAATAAGAAGGTGAGTAATAATACTCGCTGAAATCCATAAGGAATATGACCCTATAATTCCTTCATATACCATATATAATAGGTATACTTGCCTTGCATTGACCAATTCAGAGGAACAAATCATGTGACTTAATTAATTAGAACTCGATTATAGTGGACCATTTTCAATTTCCTCTCTATTATTGTAGTAGTTTGTTTCATCCTTATGAAATTAATCAAATATGCTACTGTTGGTTTTCAGTTGATATAACTATCCATAATCTTTAATGAATTACTTTGAAATAGTAATTTTAATTCAATTAAGGATTGAGAAATCGTTATTTATTCTATCCTTATGAAATTAACCTAACATGTTGTTATTGTTTTTCTATTGATAAAATTGTCTTTACATTCTTTAATAAATTAATTTGAAATAGTAATTTTAATTAAATTAAGGAATGTCATTATAAAACACTATTATAACCACCTTGATACTGCACCAGCTATGAACTTCCACATTTGTTTTATCCAAAACTCTTCCACATTTTGCTAACTCCATATGAATAATTTATATTATTATTTTATTCTTCCAATTCTCTCTTTGCTTCAAATTCACTATGGAAAAATATATAAGTTGACGCTAAAGACATTAATGGTTTAACATATTAAAAAAGACTATTTTTCTTTTTATTTTTTTTATATTAGTAAAGCAATGCAACATTTGCTAGTATATAGAGAAAAGAATAATTAGCTATTATAATATAAAAAAAATAAAATAAAATAATAATGGAGGTATTCGATCCCATCTAACTTGATAAACACTATATATTGATGGATACATGCAAAATGAAGACTAAAAAGACTAGAAGCAAGAGAAAGTAAGTGAAAATGAAAAAGTAACATTGTAATTGAACCCTACACAAATTGATCAAAAGGAGGGAGGCTCGAACTTTTGTAGCATGTGAACCCTCCATCAACAATAATATTATGATCAAACACATATATGGCATTATCGGATGCCAAGTATAAAGCAGCGCGAGCCACGTCAACATCTTCAGATTAGGCCTTTAAGCTCCCTAAGCCATTAATGATTCCCACAACTTGTTCATAGGTTGTTCTTCGATAAAATTGGCCTATTTGAGCCACTGTCATTGGCTCACAATCAGGGCCAGCGATGTGCAATTAACCCTAATTCCAGTTTGACATAGCTCACTTGCTACCGAGTTTACAATCCTATGGATCGTGAACTTTGATAATGTATAAGGATGAGGCCCAAGCCTACTCATAAGTCCACTAATGTAGGGATACAACCGGGGCGGGTTTGGGATGGGTCATATAAGATTCGAACCCAACATGGTTCCCGATAAAGTCACCCAAACCCAACCTACGACTCTATAGGATTTTTTATGCGGTCACCAAACTTGCCTCTATAGTGTCATAGCCCTGAACCGCCCCGCCTTACTGACCCGATTGTGTTTCTACTCTTTTTTTCTTTTTTCCTTTTTTATTCTTATTGTGTAGAGGTTCTTGTAAAGTGGACAAACAAGACAATGTAACATCAACTCCACATTACATATTTTATATTAATACCTTCAAGAAAGTGTAATAATAAGACGTTGTATTATCAAAAGCTGTTGTATATGTATGATGCATATTTCTTTTTTTGCAATTTTTTATTTTATATATACTTTTTATTTAATTTTGGTGTGGGATAAGATGCGATTCTTTTGAGTTTATTTTCCTATATCAAAATATGTGATTAAGTGTAATGCAAATATAAACACCATTCTAAATAAGAAAAAATTTATTCCAAACTTTGTAATACAAAATTTATGATGCTAGCCTTCTATCTTTTTGAGTTATAGGTGGTATTTCGTTTTAATTTTTCTAGTTTGAAAAAAGGACATTAATGTCAAAATATAAAAAAAAAAAGAAAATATGTACTTAATAATATTTATAGTTAATAAAATGCACACTTTATATTATATTAAGTAATAAACTATGTTAATTAAAAAATATATAAATTCCTTTGATATATTATCTAATATTTAATTGTCAGCACCAATAATAAGTTGGTAATAATAATATTACTTGCTCTTCTATCATTATATATATTATATAAGTTAAAAAAAATTTCACTTATCTATAGTAACTTGGTGATATGAGAGTTATGACAAACCTTAATGTTTGTTAAGTTTTTTTTTTAATTTTTAAATTTAAAATTGTATTTCTTTTGTAATAATTTTACCAAGTCGAGTCAACCCTATAGGATCACAACTATGACTCGAACCCACCCTGCGACCTCATAGGATCATAAAATTTTTTACTAAACCCATCACATAACCCTATAAGGTCGAACTCCATAAGACTTTTAGCAAGTCGGGTACTCTATAATGACCCGTCTGATTGCATCCTACACTAATGCTAGATGTGCAAAGGATCGAGCCCGAGCCCATTAGGGTCATTGCCTATGTGACATGCTTTGTGCAAGTAACCACGGCCCAGACATTGACCCTCATGATCTTATCAAATTTGTGTAGGTCGAGATCCACTATGCTTGGTGGGACTGTTGGGGTGACGCCGGCATTATTTAACATTATGTCGAGCTTGTCGTGGCGAGATATGGCGGTTTCCACGGCTTTGGCAACTTGGGCTTCATCAGCAACATCACACAATTATATAGTAGGCTGAAGAGCCCAGTGTTTTAGCTACTTCTAGACCAAGGCTCGAGTCAATATCTACAATAATTACTTGGGCTCCATTTTGGACGAATTCATGGGTTGTAGCTTTGCTTAGTCCGTTTGCACCTCTGGTAATTGAGGCAGCTTTACCAGCCAGCCTGATATGAAAAAGAAAATCATCACCTTCTCTTCTATTTGTGAAGAAAATCAAATAAAAAAAAATCCCAACTGTCAAAATAGTTATTCTTTGTGAAGTGCATATATCTTGAAAATACATGACAATTTTTATCAAGCCTTAGTATTGGCATCTACATCGGTTATTTAATACCAAAACTTAATATGAAAATCATTTATCACTAGTGAGAATCTTATAAGTTTCTTATCATGTGATTAATTTTCTGCAAACTGATACTTATCTATATCCTTTATTAACAAACCATCCTGTCATTACTAACTTCATTTAGGTTAATAACTTTATGATATTTTATTATAGCACATTTCTAAATTGAGATATTTGTTAAAGATCTAAAAAGATAACCTTTTATGTTTTCAAAAATTGATTATTTACTTTAATAAGGGCAAAATGAAATTGTAAAAGATTTATGACTTGATATCTCAAAAGATATCCATGTTCTCCTTTCTAATAAATAGTCAATTATTGGGTCTAATGAAAGAGAGTAGATAAATGATTTGTGTCAAGAAGAGATGGTAATTGATCTTTATCATAGATTATTTGTAGGAATGGACTTAAAGGGACGTGTAAAGACATGCCATGTACTTCCTATGACATCTCTAGTTTAATTGAAAACAAAAATCGTAATTTTAGTTGATTAAGGATAGAGTCTTGTCATTTAGAAAATAAGGTCCATGCAGATCTTTATATCCCAAAAGTTTAAACCCATTTAGTTTGAAAGAAATGAAAGACATATGTCAAGACCAATGTCCATGTGCTTAACCTGACATGTGTATTTTGGCGTGGCAAATTAAGTTACACAAAGATGACATGTCCCGATCAAGGGAGGACTCTAAGTTGGCCTAGATCATACAGTTTTGCAACAAACTTTAGAAGAAAATCTAATTTTATACAATGTATGTGTATGTGTGTATGAGTTTTATCGTTTTTGAGATATTGCTCTCATTATACCATAGTGAAATTTTAAATCTAGTATTTTCACTCTAAATTAGCTCATTAAATCGTCCAAAGAAATTTGAAAAAGGAACAAAGAAAGTACTACTTGGTTTTTAATCCAATCTATGGATTAAATTAAAACGAAATAATTCTACCCAGTTAGTGAATTATTTATTCCTTTGTTAAGGAAATCAACATGGGCTTGATGATGCAAATATTGCTAATAATCTAGGTCTAGGTTGGATTAATGAAGGGGGAGGGGGGTAGGGGGAATATGTCAATTTTATATATCGATTGTTGGTCCTTAAAAGGCTCCCTTAAAAGTCTAGATTGATTTGTTGAACCATTAACCAATAGTAAGCCCAGACTGAGCTTCTAAGGCCTTAGAAGCCCGTCAAAGACCAAAGAAGTCTAGTTAAGGACACAAAGCCCCTTGGGGGATTGGTGGTCAAGATAAGATATTAAATTGAATTTTAAATATGATCTTTAAAATAATGTATGTCAATTTTGCATATATGAGTTGTTTTAAGAATTGCGTATGCTATGCAATTTGTGTACAATAAATTCAATTACGATCTTTTCAAAATGTGGAAGATTTAGTTTGATAAAGGAGGAAAAATGGTTTTAATACTAAATCGGATGTTAGCCTAATTTAAAACTGAATGATTTTTAGATGTTAAATAATTATGACTACGTGGTCTATAAAAATTAAAAAGTCCTTATAGATTAATTGATGGTAGATCTAAGATGTCACTTAAAAGGGGCGAATTGTATGTCAGGTCAAAATATAAAAACTAACAACTTTTTAATGAAATTTTATAAATTTGAAGTTAAAGCTTAATAGGTTTTCAAAGCTAAAGAGAAGGCAGAAAAAGTATTGCCTTGTTTATTTTATCAAGTGAATATAACTTAGAAAAATTACAAATATGCTTCTAAACTCTTGGTCAAGTGTATACCATTTAAAAAATTTAAAGTATGCTTTTCAAAATGTATATAGAGTGAAGATTCTAAATTATCTCTAAATCCTCGTAAATTTTAAAATTTTAATGATAGTTTAGAGATTATTTATATATTAAAAAAGACCTATTTAGACTAATAGTTTGAGGTTCGTTTACGTTTATATTATAATTTTATATAAGCATGATAATGAGGTAGATAATACATTTGACTTTGTTGTTATGAATAGGCAAAACCAAACTGAAAGTTCATGTTATTATAAAAAAATCTAGATTTTAAAAATGAAAATTTCATTTTTAAATATAGATTTCATCTTAAAAGGCATCATCGTTTATTCTATTTGAAGAAATATAATTTATTTTATCCATTTTTTATTATAAATTTTTTATTTTTAAATGTCAATTATCTTATAATGCATGTTGGGATCAAATAATTAAAATTATATAAAAACTTGAGCACGAAGTTCACTAGATAATGATATGTTAAAGTGATTCATGCAGATCTGCCAATATGAAGTCATGTTTTCTAAAGTCAAAATAGAACTGTTAAGATGCAGAATTTACGTCATAGCATCCTCCCATTGTGTGCTGACAATCAGATTCTTGCTTCGAACTATACACATATCCTCGAGTTTTAGTAACATTTGTCACTGTTTTTCATGTGCTCGACTTACTATTTATTCCGGTTCGCTCATTTTGATGAATAAATAAGATTATAATAGAATTCTTATTATAAAGAAATGAAATAGAGCTATAATAGGATTTTTTTCTTAATTTTTATTTAAATGGTGGTATTTAAAAAAAATAACTCTAACATTGAATTGATATTCATAGGTTAAAATAAAAAATGACTATTCAATGTTTTGTGTAATAGCGATTCATTGTGGAATCGTTATTTAGTGAACTAAACGCCATAATAGCTATTCGTAAGGAATAAGGCTGTAATGAAATTGTAATTACAGCAAAGTGAACGAGTAGTTCGTATTGAATCTGTTTTGCACAAAATAGCTGGAGCTTTGCAAAAGAAATCAAGATGTATCAATATATGATAAGAAAATAAAGCATATTAGTGATTCGATATATATAATATATACGTGGTGAGTAAGCATTCTTCAATTTTTTATATATAATCATATTCACAAATAACAGTTGAGTATATCTACTATCTATTTCACATGTCAAAACATGATTGGTAAATATCCACCACATGTACATACATAGTGTATATTACCCATTACATATATTTTTTAAACAATAATTGTCTTAAAATATCTGTTAATGTTTACATAAGGTATATTTTATTTGCATTATTTTATAAATATTTACTAATATAGATGTTCTTTCATGATAATTTTTAGATGATTGTGAAAGAAAAAATATATATTTAAAATATAAAAGGAAAGCTAGAAAAAAAATGTGTTTTATATTATAGAAGGTATTCATTAAACACAATCACAATTTTATCAATGTAATTTCCATCATCTTTTCTTTTTTTTTAAATGTAATGTGAGTCTCACAACTCTCACATACCTTAGTTTCCATTTAATATTAGTTGCCGTGCTTTTGAGAGCAGAAATGAACTTAAAAGGAAGAATATATATCCCAGTTACAACTAAAGCATGTATGCCTAAACTTAAAAAATAAATACCGAAAGAAAAGAGTAACTAGGAGAATATGTTTGGTGATGCAGCTTTATTCATAGGCTATTATTATTTACACCATGCTAGTTATTTTACTGTCATTTTTCTTATTAATCTTTACACCTTTTGCTTCTTATTAACTTATAACGAAATATTATGCATATATTTGTTGGAGAAACTAATAATTATATATGGCAAGAAATAATATTAGAAATTCAGACAATCTATGCCAAGTATAATTTTAACAACTGGTCCACAGTATTAGAAATTCTGTGGATTTTAAAATTTCGAAATCCTATAGAAAATTACATTTACTTACTATATATTGTTTTATCATATACAATCGTGACAAGTATATTATATAATTCCATCTGTTGCATCTCCTAAGTCAAAAATTAAATTTATCTATAACCCTAATAAAAAGCATGTGAATAGAAACGCAATTCGGCTCCAAAGCACAAAATTGATGCAAAGTCTTCTTTTCTTTATTATTATTAATATTCTGCATTCGGTACTTTCAATATATTGATATTGCAATGCGTCAAATTATTCAGTTTAATAATGATATGTCCTTTGATATATTCTTTTTGCAAAAGAAAAACATCTTTACTAAATAAAAAAGAAAAAGAAAAGACACACACACACACAAACAAAATTACAAACAAAAAAGGCGTCCTAAGCTTCAAATATCCAATGATTACTAAAGGAATTTTCTGGCAAAGGAAAATACAAACGAAAAGATAACCAAAAATATAAATACATACATATAATTTCCAAGTTGGCCTTTAGGGACAGCCTTCCCGAAAATGGGGTTCATAGGTTTCCTACTGAAAATTCGAATAAAAGATAATATTAGAGGAATAAATATATATATATATAAATAATTATATATCTACCAGATACCCGAATAAAAGTTAAAGTTTCCTTTATCTCCAATCTCTTTCAATCGCATATTACCTTGTATGTATCAAAACTCTTAATTGATATATGATGGGAAGTCGACAATAGAGACTAAAAGACGGTATAAGAGGATAAATAATAAGAAAAAGGGGTTGCTTAGAAGTTGAGATCTTGTTTGCTTAGACGATCATCTTAATGCGTGAAGAGGGAGAAGAGAGTGTGAGCGATGTAATATGGGTGTTTAGAACTGAGGTGTAGTGGCTCCTCATTTTATCAAATGATGCTTTCTAGTCTTTTTATAGCATTAGGTCAACTAATACAAGGACTTTTAAGTTTTTTCATATATAGTCTGAATTTTATTGATAGATGTCACGCATAGTTTTTTATAGGAGACAATGAAAATACTACTATGACATTTTATTCAAAGTAATTGCTTATCCTTGGCATGTAATTTGAAATTTTACTCATCTTGTCATTAACTAAATTAACAAATGGCTAGACGGGATAAAAGGAATCATTTGCATCTTCATCCTTATAAATATTGTTTCTATCAAAATTGCTCCATCCTTGCATGCTATACCGTCTTTACACAAAAATAGAAGCAAGATCAAGCAATTTGAATGGCCAACTTACCTTACTTAAATTAATATTATAATTATTAATGGAAAAATATCCAATTATTATTAAATGCATCTGATCATATAAATGGGTTTTATTAACAAGTTTGCTGACAACTCTATCTAATTCAATATGAAGTAAGTTTTTAAATTCTTTTATAAAATGATTAAGGGTGTTTAGTGCTCTTCGTAAAAGATTAAAAAAATTAACCTTTTAGTTTGGGCAAAAAAGTGAAATTTATTTATCATTTTACATAAAAAATAAATTAATACATGTTGTTGCACGAGCCAAGTCTGGACTAGTAGAGAATGCTCCAACAAACATAAGATCAAAGGGATCTTTGTCACGCTTATCATAACTAGACTTATCAATGGTCACATACACCAATACAATTAATGACATGGATAAGTATGGATATGTAGCATGAAAATTTATGTATTATGATCTTAACATGTCTATTTCCAACTGATCCTGCTAATTCCTTAGTGAGATTAAACGAAAATAACCAGAGTGTAAAGCCATAAAGTTCCTTATACTGCAGTATTCAATCGTAAAACATATGCCTATAGCCATAAGTATCCACAATTACAAACTCCCACTAAAACATCATATCATCAAATAACATAACACCCATACTAGTAGTGTGCTCATGAAAGATCTTAGGTGGTAAATCTTTAGTCAGCGAATCCGCAACCATAGAGTTTGTCCCAATGTTTTTCTACAACATCGGATCACTCTAAATTCTTTCTTTAACTACTAGGAACTTAATATCAATGTGTTTTGACTTTGATAACCTTATGTTGTTGTTAGAATATAGCACCGCTGATTTATTATCACAATATATCTTTAGTGATCTTTTTATGTTATTCATAATACACAACCCAGTGACAAAATTTTGTAGCCATATCTCATGATTAGATACCTCATAACATGTTATAAACTCAACTACCATGGTGGAAGAAGCTATGAGTGTCTGCTTAGAACTCTTCCAGGACATAGCCCCTCCAATAGGCAGGGAGATGGGTCTGTTTGTTTGGCTTTTTCCGGTAGATACAGACATTTTTTTTAAACTTTTTT
This sequence comes from Combretum micranthum, assembly GCA_024138025.1. Lineage (NCBI taxonomy): Eukaryota > Viridiplantae > Streptophyta > Magnoliopsida > Myrtales > Combretaceae > Combretum > Combretum micranthum. Next base: position 196,028 of record JAMXBD010000191.1, on the reverse strand, counting down.
CTAAAAAATTATTTATTAAGAAATAGATATAGATAAAAAAAAGTTGGTAGTTCTCATCAAAAGATCAAATAGATCAAATATATATAAAATATATATACAAATCGGACATATTTACATATATCATTTTGAAAAAGATATAGATACATATGAAAAACAGACCATCCAAACAGACCCATAGCTTGAAGTGGATTTATGGTTATCTTGGCATCCTGCAAAATTGGAGTGAAAATACCCAATGATCTCCAATTGATTCGATCCCCTATACATGAGCATGTGGTCTTCTACTCTCTCAAGATATTGCATAACCCTTTTGGTTGTGTTCCAATGATCTATTCCCAAATTGCTTGGAAATCTGGCTAACATACTAACTATGTGCACAATGTCTGGACGCATACATACATGAGCATACATTAATTAAGACCACATGCTTTATACTATGCCTTTTGCCTATCCATAATTTATGAGAGGTTTTAATTCTTATCTCAATGAGGACTCTATTAAGTATATAAGTTGTAGTCTTTAATGTATCACCCTAAAGCAAATCTGGTAAGTTAATATGAACAATCATACTCCATACCATGTCCTTTAATATTCTATTTTGTTTCTCAACAACACCATTCATATTAGGGCTACGTGACGTGGTGTATTATGGGATGATTCTGCATTCTTCTAGGAATCTGGCAAATAGACCTAGACATTATTCACTTGTATCATCATATCTTTCATAGTGTTTACCACCACGGTTAGATCTAACACTTTTAATTCTTTTTCCTAGTTGATTCTCAACTTCATCTTTAAAAATTTTGAACATGTCTAGTGTTTATGACTTCTCATGAATGAGATAAAAGACATCCATAATGTGAACATAATAAAGTACTTTTGACCATCCGTGAAGGTGCAAGAACAGGCCCACAAATATCCTTATGGATTACTTCTAAGACGTCCGAATATCTTTTAGCACCTAATCTCCTTTTATTTGTCTGTTCCCCTTAATACATTCAATACAAATTTCGAAGTTTGATAAATTAATTAAATTAAGAATTCCATTTGACACAAGCCTTTCAATTCTTTGTTTATAGATGTGACCTAAACACTTATGCTAAAATGAAGTAGGGTTCTTAGTCATAAATTTTTTTTGGTACCTCGTGAATTAACATGTAAGGATTCATTAAATGGGATGATAGTGTCAAGTAAATGTAGGTTATCATGTCTTGATAAATAACTAAAACCAATAAGTTTCAAATCAATGAAAGACTAAATTGTCCATTTCCAAAAAAACAAAAATAACCTAATTTGTCCAATACATAAATAGAAACCAAATTCTTTCTAAAAGATTGCACAATATAAGTCTCTTTAAACTCCAAATAATCTTCATTTCCAAATAGTAACTTAAAATTTCCTATTGCCTTAACTTCAACTACCTTTCCATTACCTATATAGATGTATGTTTCACCATCACTATGTTTTTAGCAGCTTAGACAACCCTACATAGACACACTAATATGAGTAGTAGCACCAAAATCTAACCACTAAGTGTGTCTAGTATTGAAATCAAATTAACCTGAGAGTAAACTAAAGAAAAGGGTGTACTCTTCTTTGCATGCCAGGTATGATACTTATTGCATTCCTTATTCTTGTGAGAAGTCTTTTCACAAAAGTATGAAGCAAATTCCTCAATTAGTTGTTTTTGTTCCTTTTGCTGCTTCATTTGTAGTCCAGTACTTGCAACTCCTTTATCCTTCTTTCTTTTCTTATTATTGTCCTGAGAAGTGGATGCCAAGTGAACACTTTCAACCTTTTCTTGCTTTACTCTTTATCTTCTTCTTGCACACAATGTGCAATGAGTCCATTAATAGTCAATTTCTCCTTTTGACAATTATAAGTGATTTTGAATTGACTAAATTGTGTTGGAATATGGATCAAAATCAAATGCACAAGCAAGTCTTTAAACAACTCTAATTTTAGTGCCTTTAGTTTTGAAGCAAGATGGGATATCTCTAAAATGTACTTCTTAATGTTCCCATTACCCTTATGCCTTATGGAAACAAGATTCCCAAGAAAAATACTTATTTCTGCCTTTTTGTTTTTAGCAAAACGTTGTTCAAGTTCTTAAAGGAATAATTTGGCATCACTTTCTTTAGATAATGTGCCCTTGAATGTTTTCGGAATTGCATGTTTCATGATCATAAGACTCATACAATTTGAACATTCCCACTTCTCATTATCCCTCTTTTCATTAGAGGAACTTGCAGCTGTGAGAGAAAGGGATTATTGAATCTAAAGACTAAGGTCTAGATCCATGCAACCAAGAACAATCATGACATTCTCTTTCCAAATCTTGAAGTTTGTTCCATTTAGCATAGGTATAGAATTGATGTTGGTAGACATTGAACCAGTATTATTCATTGAATAGAGAATAAAAATAACAAAACAACATGCTCACAATAAAAAAACCGAATGAAATATATTTAGCAAATACAAATTATAGTAGTTATATCACAAGATACCTAGTATAATATTGAAATTTAAACTTTGGACAAAAATATCAATTTGTAAGGGATACCCTTGTTATAATGATTAAATATTGGCAATAAGTTCTGCTAAACAATAAGTTTTTTTTTTTGAAATACTTATCTTTTACTTGGAAAGATAACCACATAATTGCCACATATTTACCATTACAAGTACGTTTGAATTTTGGTCAAACAATAATCTTACTTTGAACTGACTATTATTCGCATGAAATTCAACTACACAAAATCATCTTAACATTTTACATAATAATTAATCTAAGAAACATTATATTAAAAATCAATTCTGCAATATTGAATGATAAGACAAACTCATCCATTTATGAAGATCATTCATCGAAATATAGTCACAACCCATTTCCACGTTAATGATTACTTTCCAAATAAAAAGAATTAAATCAAACTCATTGATATTCTCAGGATTCAACACATCATATTCTCGATACTTGAGGCAAATTCATGTATCAGATTCCATACAAACAGGAGCACGTATATTGAATATTGGATCAACACATCAAAAAAGACGAATAAACAATGTTGGAAAAGCAATTGCAATGTCCTACTAAATTCTATCAAAACAAAAACATGTATGAGTGCTGACCATAATTGAATAGTTAGATAGTGGCTCAATTTACATGGACATGAATAGTACGAAAATTAAAAGACGACAAGGATGAAATTGAGGCACAATGAAATTAAATCAATTATGGAAGCGTACCTGAATCAATTGGTGTAGATATTTTTTATTTTCTTTTATCTTTGGTTTTTTGTGTTTTTCAAAAGATATGCATAATCTGTTAATCTTTTATGGTGATAGGGAGTTAGAAAAGGCAACTATATGTTCTCTTAGGGATCATAACCCGTTATGTATGTGTGCCTCATCCTAATTTGCCCATCATAAGTTAAGAATATAATTCTAGGGTTTCCACACATATAATAGCCCATACAATATAATATGATTTAGCCCTATCAGTCCTAACTTTATTTAATCACTTTTAATTTTAGGTCAAGCCTTATAATGGCCCATAAAATATAATTATTAATATATATATATATATATATAAGTCCATAAAATTCTAACATACCAATCATAAGGACGCATCCCCTTCCTATTTATAGAAGCAATATAAACAACCATATAATTTGTTTTCTAGAAATAAGTTAAAAAAAATATTTACTCTAGTCTTCATATGAATATACTCCATAAACTGCTTGGATGCCCAATGGATTAAATCTTTCAATCCATTCATAGTATCCATCATAATTAATTGATTAAAATATAACACAAGAAAATTGGTTTTTATAAAAATATGTTAAAAACAAACAAGTATTTTCTTTAACTTTCATTTTAATAAAACCCATAACGATTGGGATGCCCAATGGATTAATTTCAACCCATTTATAGTTCCACCACATTAGAATTGTTTGATTTAAAAATAACATACGTTCAAGAGTTCTTAAAATAAGAAATAAATATATTTATAAAGTGAGGTAGAAATGTAATTTTAATTTTTAAAGTAGAGGCACATTTGTTCTACCACAAAATTCAAAAGATAGTTGGTTAGGGGAAACATATTTAAAACTTCAAGGAAGTAACTATCTCTTTTTTCTTTTTTTTCCCCTTCCTTTCTCCCTTACATTCTATAGTTTTTTCCCCTTCCTGTGAACTAATACTTTCAAATCCTTGAAGTGACTAAATATAATTTAGTAGAAGGTGGTATTTCTTTTTTGTTTTCTTGTTATTTTCAACAAGATAAATTCATAGATGACAAAATCTTGGTGTTTTGATGCTAATAGTGACGTCTTATAGTAAAAACAACGAATTTTTAAGGGATTTATCAAGAAATCTCAAAGGACAAGAACGTAAGGGATTTTATAAGAAGTTACAATGAAAGACTAGATGAAGGTAATGAGGTTTTGATATAAATTTGAGCTATTGAGTGTTGGTTCTATTAAAAATGTATGGAATGTGTTTAATATGGTGTTAATAGTGTTAAATGTTAATATCAAAGCATTAAAAATCATTTTTGGTAGAAAACAGAAGAAAACTTAAGAATATGACAATTCTTAGAGAACACGACCAAATGTACGAACCAAGTGTAGGTCATGTTAGTCCCTAAAAGTCACGAATTCATGATCGTAATGGTTTTAGGCAAACACAACTAGGGCACAAGGCCATGCACTAGCCTATGTACAATTTTATGACTCACATAAGCTCACATTTTAAGTCATGTAAAATTTTTGTGAACCACATGACCATTTGTATGAACCCATCTATAGATCGTGTATATGTTCTATGAATCACACGATCAAGCATAAGCTTGTGTATAGGTTGTGTTTAGATTTCGTAACTTACATGACCTTTAACATGGTTATGTACCTACTTGTATACTATATAACTTCTTCAAAATTTACTCTTTTGCTTCTTAAAAATATTTGCATCCCCTTTAACTCCATCGTCTAACCCCTTTAACTCCATCATTTAAGATATAATTTCATTTTAAGATCTTGAGATCTATATAGACTATATAATTAATTACTAAATTGTAATATTTCCTACTTTACATTTCCTTAAAACACCAATAGGAGTAAACTATAGGTGGGTTTGGAAAATATAAATGCTTTTGAATATTTTAATTGCTTTGTAGTTCGAGATAGAAGGTTCTAGTGTTAATGGCAAATTGGCTTTCCAAGTATGTGTATTGCTTTGTTTGTGTTAGTGCTTGTTCAAGAGAGAAACTTAAAATAACTAAATGAATACTCGGCTATAAAATTGATTGTTGTGTGTCTTTGGCTGTGGTTGGCAAATCAAGAGCATCAATGTTGCTAACACGAAACCTTTAATGATCTCAATGTGATGTTGGCCTTGTGTGGAGTCATATTTTAAGATAATTACAGGTAAATCTAGATTTTTGACCCATAGATATTGGAGGGTACCGACATTGTGTATGTATGTATTAGATATAAGTGTGGTTAGGACATTAAGTTATCAACGTGCTGTTTGATGGGTTTAAATATAAAGATAACAAATGATTGATTATTGTATTAGTTATATGTTTGTCAGTTAATGTACTGATGCTTACTCATACACTCGTACTCGTGGTAATATCGTATTGGGCTTCGGCCCATACCTTTCTTCTTGTTTAAGTTTAGGTGAAATCCCCATTATTTTGATCTTTCTAAATACAATGTTGTTGTTGACTATAGGGATGATGCTTATGGAGAGAAGTAAATGATTACTATAACTTGATCCTTTAGAGATTGGGACTTTATTCAAATATGACCATGATTTACCTATATGGTATGTATTAAGGTGCCATAGTGAGTCATGGACCTAATTGAACTATCAATTTGTATTACTAATTTAGTTTGATGGACTCTGCAAGTCATCTAATGCTAATGATATGTAGGTTTGTAATTATTTTTACAGTTTTATGTGGAGTTATCTATCATGTGATTGTTGACTTATTGAGGAGCATTCTTTGTCTTCTTCTCCATATCTCAACAAGAAAATTTTCATTGGAGTGATTTATAAAAAGCTGGTTGTGGTCTTATTAGATTTTGGATAGACATTAAAAGAAACCTACCTTACTAGATATTTCAGCGATGCTCACTTTTAACTTATGTTATTATTGGACAAAACATAAATAAATAACTTATGTTATTAGTAGTTGTTTTATATCAATTGTTAGTAGTATTTATTTTATGGAGAGAGATTCTCCTTGAATATGTTGAATTTCATCTTATATTCATTATGATTTTTATTATTACTTTTTAAAATTACTTGTTTATTTTGATATGAAAACTGTTATTCTATTTTAGTGTTTTTTCGTAGGGGTATTTTCACATAATGTGGCTTTAATGATTTAACCTTTTTACTCGTGTAAATTAATTAAATTTTTTAAAATTATAACTCTTTTATTTTTCACCGTATTTGGATTAACTTTGAAACCTATCTTACTCTTATAAATAATTAAAAAGCAACCAAAGTAACTAATATCTAAAAAAATAAATAAATAAAACCCATATATTTTTTTTATCAATTGTCTTATAATTTAGTGGCTCTAAAGTAGAAAAAATTATATTCGAATTCTCTCTCATTGTAATGAACAAAAAAATCCCTTTTACTTTAAATGATATGGAAACTAAATAATTCAAAGCGATTTGGCTTTTCTCAGTGGAACCATGGTTTGAAGGACTAAAATCACTGAGTTTTGAGAGATAGAGCTTTGTCTCTTTCTTTATGTGTAATGTCTATATGGTTTAGTGTGTTACTCGTAACTAAAATAGAAGTTCCTCCATCGGTCCAGTAAACCCATTATGTGAGGAGTAGGTGGGGCAAGAGCAGATAAAATAAAGATATTCTCATATTTGCCTCTAACTTTATAGCCTAAGAAAGGGCCCAAATATAGTTTGTTACTTCTTTTCTTATTTTCAATAAAATAGATTACAATTAATGTATCTAATTGACAAAACACCCTCTTTTTATTTTTTACTAATCATATGTAAATATAATAATTTTACATATGTTGAAGTTTAGCACAAACTATAAGCTATAGCAATTAATTGCGAAACATAGAATATTCGTATTTGATTCATCATCAATCGATAAATTAGCTATTTAACTAGCAAATCCCATATAATTTTTACCCAAGCTCATGAATCTAATGTTTAAGATCGTCGAGTCTACGATGAATCTAATTTAAATAGATCTTTTCACCTAGATATATCCTGGGATCGGGTTCGATTTGGGACCTAGCTAGGCTACACCAAGCCCTCCCATCAACCTGCCTTAACTGAGTAATGCCTAGTAGATTCGCTATATAATTGAATCTAATTGGTTTTGCTTAATATAGGGTTTGTATTTTGACTTTACCCAATTTTAGGTTCGCTTCCGTCGCATTCACTTTCACTCTCTCTCTCTCACTCATGACCAGTCTGTTATCATCATCGGCTCATCCTCATCCGTTTCAGCGTCTCCACCTCTCCGATCTCTTCGAGCCGTTGGCTGGTAATCATTCCCCCCTGCTCTCTCTCTCTCTCTATATATTATATATATATCTTAGAAAAATATTATAGAAGTGCAGTACATTTGCATGATTTTGTTTTTCTGCCTTCGCATTGACACTTCTAGACCCTTACATATAAATATGCTGCTTAGTCCTACTAGTACTACTACGTTAGCAATGTTAGTGTTGTTTTTCAAAGAGTTAAGCTTTGGAATCTCAATGCCATGATTTTTAATTACAACATCAAATCCTTTTACTTTTCTCTAAACTGGACCAACGCACTTTAGCTTTGAGGGAGAAACTTCGGATAAAATAAAAAAGTTCGATTTTTTTAGATTTTAGGGGGGATACAAGATGTGGGTTTTGATTGGTGTATTATGTTTTGACATTTTGCTCTATGTTCTGTTGTGGAAAGGGTTTAGATCGGTAAGTTCAAAATCTTAACTTTTTGGTCATGTTGTTTGGTTAGTTGGGCTTTTGTTATTTTCGTTGATGGGGGTCAATTTTGCATTGATTTGGTTTGAATTGGAGTTAGATTCAAATGTTTCAGTAGGTTTTGGTGCATCGGTTTGTCTTAGAATTTGATGTGGATCGCTTAAGACTTGGAAAGGTCTTGTCATGATATGGTTATTTGTTTGGTTAGTGTTAATTACACGGTATGGGTTGAATTTTTAGCACATTTAATGCTCCTCTTATGATGTGATGTCTTTGATTGAAATGCTAAATGAAGAATGGGAAATGTTATTGAAAATCCTGTCTTTTAGGATCATGAATAATTTGGTCGAGTGATTTTTTGGTTTTTGATGAACTTTTCACATTTTGGATGTTTGACTTATTGGTGCAAAATGGCTACAAATGATGTTGAGGATCCGTGATGTGGAATACATTCTAATTTTGTATTTGAGTTGCGATTTATACGTTATGGAACTCACACACACACACACACACACACTTGTCAATGGTTTAAGGTATTAGTTCATGCACCACGTTTGAAATGTAAGTGAAATGATTCCACTAGTAACATAACAGGAGTTCTTTTATACTAGTAGATATATTGATCTCTTGTTGTTTTATCTTAAATAATGGAAAAAAGATCAATTCATGTTTGTGGGTGTTGTTTCCTATGTCTTCCATTATGATCTTTCTCCTATTTTTGTATGTTTTGACATAATTGAGATAGAGGATAAGATGAAAATTTTGCATTTTGAGGATTAAGAACAAGTAGGTAGATATGGTGGGTTTTATAAAGTTATTACTTTTTTCCCCCTATCACTTGATTGGTCTATGAAATAGGTGCTATCGTTGTATTTGATTGCAGATGGACAATACTAGACTATGTGGTTTTTATTTTAAGGTTGTTGGCTATTTTGTGGCATCCTGAAGACTAAATGAACTTCATATTGGTTTTTGGATTGAAGCTGTTTTCTATTTTGTTACCTTGACGATTATTTTTCTTTTGTGGGATATCTTCAGAGACTGCTCAATACTTTTGTTAGTGTTAATTTGGGAAGTTTCGAGATGTATTCCTTTCTTTCTTACTTTTTTTTTTTCGTGTGTGGAAGCATTATATGCAAGGCAAATTCTAAGACTTGTACTGTAGGTGTCATGTGTAGAACACTCTATTTGGACATCTTATTTGTTAAAGTTGGTATTGTATTTGATAGGTATGCTTGTTGCATGAGTGTGTGGAAATCATCCTGTTTCTGCTACATTATTGTTGAAAATACCTCATTATAGTTGGCCCAAACAATTCCATATCCTATGCAGGGAAAATTAGGCATGAAATATATCCATAAAATGGTGAGGATATCCCTCCAGCATATCCTTGATTGATTAGTGATATAATATTCTTAAAATATTGATATTACGGACGTTATAACTTTGCTTGATGAAGGGGAATGATTGTAGTGGTTAACTAAAAGAGGACAAAAATTAAAAAAAAAAGAAATCTATCAGGTCGAGGGGGTAAGTTATTTTGTTTGGCAAAATCTTATGGGGGCGGGTTTTGGGTTCGATAGAAAAAAACCCTATAAGGTTTTTCTTGGGTTTTAGGAGATCCTCTAACCAATCGGGTTGGGCAGGGGTTTTGTATGAACCATCCCAAACCCGACCTAGTTGCATCCCTAAAAAGGGCAACCTTGGAAAAGAGAAACCGAGATGAGATCTTAGTTTAGGAATAGAGAAAATGAGGGTTGTGGGGCTTTTTGGTTGGTTTTGTGTTGAGCCATTTTGACTCTGTTTTTGCTTGAACATTTGGAATAAGAATAATAAAATCATTCATGTTCCGGTTTTGCTTGCTTATTATGTTCTTCTTGTCAATGGTTGCTTGCTGCTTGGTCTTTTGACTGAAAGTGGGCATATAGTCCATTGGATTTGTAGAATACTTCATGAAAACAAGTTCAAACACAGAACAAAATTTTCAATTCAGTCCGCTTATTTTTTTGCTTCCTTATGTGTCATATTATAAATTATATATGCTATATGTAGTATAAACTTTAATGGTTGAAGTAGCAATAATAATTAAATATATGTTCATCATACACATCAATAGGCATATTCTTACTTTTCCATTTTTAAATGCACTGAATCATTCATTGTAGTGGTTATATATAATACATTCAAAGCTTTTAGACCAACCCTTGTTATGTAATGTATTTGCATCTATTAAAAATGTATTTATATTATGTGTTTATAAAATACTTAATTCTTGGTATCTTAATTATATTATGCTTGTGTAGTAACTCTTCTGTTTAGAAAATACTTAATACCTGGTATATTAATTAATTAGTATAAACTTTAAAATGTATTTATATTTTGTGTTTATAAATCACCCCTGCTGTTTTTCCTCTTCTGGGTATATAACTCTTCCTTTAGACTCACCAATTGGCTCTTGTTAAATGTTGTCAGGGGCTTTGCGTTTTAAGACAAAATGAAGTTGGGGCCACAAAAGGGTTTTACTTCAAATTGCAAACCCTAAAATTTCAATTCCTTATTCACTCTCTCTCTTAACCTCACTAACACCTGCCCTTTCACTTCCACTCAAACCCTACTTACTACAATGGTGAAACAACAGCATTCACCATCATCATCATCAACATCTTTCTTGCCGTTTCAAATGCGATGGACCTTCACTATCCTCTTAATGCTCTCTCTTACTACCGCCATCGCCTTTATCATTCGAGCTGCCTTTGATCCTTGTGATCATCGTATCGAAGATACCGCTTCCATCGCAAATGCACGAGTTTCATTGGATTCGGGTTCGAGTTCGAGCTTTCAGATCGTGAAATCGCCGAGCCCTCTCAGCTTTATGAAAACAAAACTTGTTTTGTTGGTCTCGCATGAGCTCTCTCTCTCTGGTAAGTTTGTATCTGCATCTATAACTCTATCCGTTATCAATATTTGATAATCTGTTGTATATTTAACAATGCACTTCTTGAATCCTACAAGTGTGTCGAATAAAGGACCAACTTTGTTATAAAGTATGAAAAGTGGTCCTCGTTTGACCGCTTATAATGTAGATACATTTCTTTTTGTATAACTATCCAATTTATCGTTACTAGCTCGTCTCAATTCCAGTATCATCAATGTCGTTGGGGGGAGATTGTTATATCTCGTGATCATGTAGAATCTAGTATCTAGAATATTATTATACATAGTCTTTACTCTTTTGTAGTGTTATTGTAGCAGAGCAAACTTGCTTGTCATGAATGCTTGATATGATTTGGTATATTCATTTACATTTGGTTTAGGGTTGAATGTCAAATATAATGTTTAGGTAGTGCCATTTGACTGCAGGATTGTGATTATGAGTTTGTGAAGCAATCCTTGTATTGTAATAATCTGCAAGAATAATGATGCTTTGATTTACCATAATTTATTACCTATTTTGATGCTATGCCATATCTTCAGGTGGGCCGTTGTTGCTTATGGAACTTGCTTTTCTTTTAAGGGGTGTTGGTGCAGAAGTTTGTTGGATAACAATGCAGAAGCCTTCGGAGGACGATGAAGTGATATATAGTTTAGAACACAAGATGTTGAATCGAGGAGTCCAGGTAATTTCACTTAATAGTGAATATCTTAAGCAGCTAACCAAGTCATAGTTCTTGTTGTGGTTTCATATTTAGCCTTTGTGAATTTCAGGGTGCTGCATGGTATACCAATCTTTGTTTTGTAGTAATTTGGTGATTACTTGATGTACTTATTGTTAGATTAATTTTATAATCAGCAGCTATATATAGATATATGAAATGTTTTTTGATGGTGCAGATTTCTTTTTCCCTCACTTTTAAAGGACAAGTCATTTAAGGGAATTCTATTATTAGAGTTAATAGTCTTCATACACTTTGTGTATCATTTTGCTTTTCCTTTTTTTTTTTAAATAATTACTTGAAACCTTTACCTAGCTTATTTTTGTACTTATCAATGCAGTATTTTGATTATTCATCTTGCTTGTAAAAATTATTTTATCTTTTTTCTCTTGTTTGTTTGAGTATTCTCCCCATATTTAATGTGCATGCTTGCATCATCAATGCAGCAAAAATGTTAGATGCTTTAATAGCCAAAATTGATGAAAGAAGCAAGTATTTGTACTGAAATTAATTACCAAATTTAGTAATTTATTTTAATTAAGTACAAATCTGTTTATAGTTCCTTACCCAAAATCTGTTTATAGTTACATCATTGGCATTTAGCACACAGATAGGTGTCACCTTGAAGAGGAAAAGAGATGAGTTAATATTTTGTAGATGAAAAGTTGACACCAATACAAAGTGGAGCAATTTTGTCTGTTCTCCACCTTTATATCTCCAGTGTTTTTGTTTTTTTCCTTTGGTTGATCTACAATACTCTTCCATTGAATAGAAATAAGAATTATTTACATCTCTAGTGTTTTTTTTCAGTTGATCTATTTCCATTGAATAGAAATAAGAAGTATGCTTATGCAGAGGGCTAATTCATTTGCCCAGAAATAAAGTAAGAGCAGTTAGTATGAAAACAGTAAAAGTAAGGGAATGGACATTTTTTTTTTAATATTTTATATGGAAATTAGCATGCAAACGTAGCTAATATTTAACTAAAGAATTGCAATGCTGTAGGTCTGGATTGGTCCCATCTTTTGCAAGATTAATTATCATGGTTCAAATGACTCTCTCAAATTGATTATTATTAGGATGTGCTTTGTCTATCTAAGATCATTCTGGGCGCAAATCATCTAGCACGGATGTCAAATTCATTCTCATTTTTCTTTTTCTTTTTTTTCCCATAATGATGCTCCTTTCAGGATGGACTTTCTGCCTCGATTTTGTATGTTTCATGAAGAATATTGGTGTTTATGTAAGCTAAAAATTAAGGTGATATCATTAGAGAGGGCCTTGAAGTCCTATAAGCATTTGTTATTCTTCATGCTTGAAGAGTTCCATACAAGAAAAATGTGGAATGAAATATTTTTGTAGTATTCTGATAATTAATGTGGTGTTCAGCTCTGGGCCTCTTGTTTACTAATACAAGGATGTGCATTCTCTAGTGTCAGTGACGAATGATGGTTGTAGCTGCTGTTGTTTAATGTTGCTTAGCTAGTTATATGTGCACCCATATGGTTGTGTATACCTTGATTGATAATCTTAGAAAGTTCTTGCCAATGCTGACAATTAAAACCTACTTAGAAGCAAGTTTTATATGTACTATATTCATATTGTTTCTTCTAAGATTAGCATTGCTCGGCTTTGTCCATCTTACAATAAATTAATGTGGTGTTCCAGCTTCTCAGAAATTTACTTCATTCTTTTGTTTCTTTTGAACCGTTTCTCATTTGACTGAATATACTTATATCAGGTTATCCCTGCAAAGGGTGAAGAGGCTGTAAACACAGCCCTCAAAGCTGATTTGGTTGTGCTAAACACTGCAGTTGCTGGGAAATGGCTGGATGCTGTTGTGAAGGAGAAGATTTCTCAGGTTCTTCCGAAGGTCTTGTGGTGGATTCATGAGATGCGAGGGCACTATTTCAAGTTGGATTATGTGAAGCACCTCCCACTAGTTGCTGGGGCTATGATTGATTCACATGTGACTGCAGAGTACTGGAAGAATAGGACACAGGAGCGTCTGAGGTACTTGCATATTTTATGCTTCCTTATAGGATATCCACATGTATGGCTTTCATGTCAGTTTCTATGTTTGGTAACGCTTAGCACGTCAAAGGCAGACAGACAAAGAAGTGAATGACTAAAATATACAATATACAGTGATACGACCATTCTTATAATTATGTTTGCCTACAGGATATTTATATGTATGGCTTTCATGGCATTTTCTATGTTTGGTAACGCTTAGCATGCTAAAGTCAGATAGACAAAGAAGTGAATGACTTAAATATATAGTATACCGTGATATAACCATTCTTATAAACATCCTCCTCCTTTTTTTCTTTGACAACAATATAAATAAAAAGAAACTCTACTTGACATGTAAGAACAATAATCATTGTCCACTTCTGTTGGGAAGCTGTGATTTTCTAGCTACCGAGTTAAAGTTACTTTCCGACTACATATATGAACAGATTCTTATTTTAAGGGAAAAAGCTCTTATACTTACCTTTGCATCTATTCCTTTTATTAAATGATGTCTTTTCCTGTTCATGGGTCATAACATCCAAATGATTAGCTTTTTCAGGTTGATAGTCCAACCTGTCATGGCAACAAATCTTCCTGGCCTAGTTGAGAGTCATTGCCTGTAAAGAGAAGATAATTGAATAGATAAACATGAATTCAAAAATCATAATCAAATCTAGGAAAGGGTTGAGCAAAAGGCAACCGATCATAACAGGATTAAGAAATGGATTTGATCCATTTTAGCCGTGTCGACCTGCTTCTTTGTTTATTTGTAGGTACACTACCAATATAACAGTGTAAAAGCCTCAATCTAGATAAAGAATTGAGCTATTCAAGTTTTGGTCCTCTTCTGTGATGTAAGTACAATGTGTAAGCAACATAAAACCCTTCTCTCCTGGTTTCTACTATTGGTCCTTCTTTAGCATGCTCAGCTTAGGGTCTGTTTGTTTAGCTTTTATAGACAGATACAGACACTTTTTTCAAATTTTTTCTCAATAAATTGTTTATTAAAAAATAGATATAGATAAAAAAAGTTGGCAATTCTCGTGAAAATGTCAAATAGATTAAATATAGATAAAATATAAATACAAATCGGATATATTTACACACATCGTTTCAATACAGATACAGATACAGATGAAAAACAAACCATCCAAACAGATTAGACTTCATGTGTTGGAAACAGGAATTCTCATCTCCTTAATCTGCAACTATACAAGAAATTCTGATTTGAGGAATTATTATTCTATGACATGTTGAGTATAGGGTTTTGATGTAGGTACTTGCTATAATTTCTGCCCTTGCCTTACAGGTCCAAATGGCTGATACTTCATATGCCTGATTTCTTTATCTCAGCCTCTTTTGGTGATTTTCTTTTTGTATTAGGATTAAAATGCCAGAGACATACGTTGTTCATCTTGGCAATAGTAAGGAACTTATGGAAGTTGCTGAAGATAGTGTGGCAAGACGGATTTTGCGGGAGCATGTCAGAGAAGCTCTTGGAGTGCGGGATGAAGATTTGCTCTTTGCCATTATAAACAGTATGTATTGGCCATATATATATATATATATATCACAAACAAAAAGTTTTATGGGGTGACTATTGTTGATGTTAGGAAAAGATGTACTCTTCCTTTTTTTTTTTTTTTTTCCCCACTTATATTTTTATTTAACTTTCACTACTAATACCTATCAGAAATCTGATTTTAGGAGTGCTTAAGGCCCCTTCACCTTCACTCTGTAGCTTCAAACCTTTGTAAAATATCTTACTTTTCCTTTCTCATTGACTTTTATGTGAATGCAATTAGAGGGAATAGTAGCAAAAAGAATAGCTGGTTATTTATCCCTTTTTTTAGAAACTTTGTTAAATTGTTAATGTTGCGTTGACTCAAGTGATGATAGTTATTTATCATGTGTCTTCTCCTAATAATTTGAAGTCCTAACTTTTGTACTACTTTGGGTATAAGACAGTTTACCCTCCAAAAATTTCTTTTCAAAATGAAAAGGCATAGACGTCGGGTTTGATGGCTCCTTGAAATTAGAAGGATAATGTTGGATGGTTTTGTACCATCATCTTTGAATTATATGACGAGTACCTCCTTGTTGAAATCCCTCATATTTTGATGAGCTTGACTTTGATGGAGGTCCTTCATTAATGTGGGGATAGTTTTTCTGAAGCATCCATGGGGAAAATGAGAAAGTTGTAGTTATTCACTCAAGTTTGCAGTGATATGTAGCATCATTCTAATCTTGTTTTGTGTTTACAGGTGTTTCACGTGGTAAAGGACAGGACCTATTTCTGCGTTCTTTCCATGAGAGCTTGAAGTTGATCCACGAAAAGAAGTTGCAAGTTCCACCAATGCATGCAGTAGTTGTGGGAAGTGACATGACTGCACAGACCAAGTTTGAGACTGAACTGCGTTACTTTGTCTACTCAAATAAAATACAAGACCAAGTTCATTTTGTCAATAAAACTCTGACGGTGGCCCCTTATCTTGCTGCAGTTGATGTCCTTGTTCAGAATTCCCAGGTACTTTAGGTTCTTTCCTTGTGTTTTAGACCATATGATTGTGTATGAAGCTAGCAGCTAGCTCTTCATTGCAAGTATCTAATTGTTAGGACAATGCTTTGTATTAATTGTTCGAGCCCTGCATGCCATCATATAATGCACATGGATCTTGTCTTGTAAATGTTTTTTCACAAATTTCCGTGTTGTTTATGGATATCTTGAAGTGTCAGTGTTATTCTGCAGCTATTAAATGTTTCATTTTAGATGATTGAGTGAAGCAGAAACTAGTATATTAGGGGGTAACAGAGATAATTCTACCTCACAAAAATGTAGCCCATATTGCATTCGAAGAGTGTAAAGATACAGACAGAGAAGTATAGACATTGAAACAGTTTTCCGAATATTCCGTCCTCTCTCCCAGGTAGACTAAATTGAACTTCTTACTTTATGGACACTTATCTTATAAGCCAAACATAAAGAATCTTTTACTTCTTCCTGAGTGGGGTAAGAAGATTTGAAACTGAGATTTTTTTTTTTTTCCCTTACATCAGTGAGATGTATTGCGAAAAAGTATGTGTGTACAAAGAAGTACAATAAAGTCAGCTTAAAGCTGGAAGAGCTTACAACAGAAGCAGCATTTTTTATCTGTTTGTTTAGCTTTTTTGGATATATACACTTTTTTCAAACTTTTTTCTAACAAATTGTTTATTAAAAAATAGATAGATAAAAAAAAGTTGGCAGTTCTTATGAAAAAAATCAAATAGATTAAATATAGGTAAAATATAAATACATATCAGATATATTTACACATATCATTTCGATACAGATACAGATGCAGATGAAAAACATACCATCCAAACAGACCTATAGTAATAAGGTGCAAAAAAACCGATAAACCACTACTAGGCTATGGATATAGAAATTGCATTATAGACTTTAAAAACTAAATTTGAAACATTTAAAGGATGATTCTCCATTGGTCCATCATAATGCTTCTTCCAGACATAGGAGGTAGAAGCCAAATCTGTACGTAGAAAATTGACTTAAATGTTGAAGGATTCTAATCTTGGCCTTGACTCCATTACAAGCTTCACCATTTGATTAACAAATATTCATGGGATTCCAGTTCTAAATGGCAAAGGAAATAACAATTTGTGTGAATTGCCCCCCACCCTAAAGGCTTGTCCGCTGTTATAAACTTTCCTAAGATAGCCAGACAATATACAAAGGAGATTCAAGAAGCATGCTTATTAAACCATACACACCGATTCCAAAGAACATTTGCACTTTGATGTCTTAAGCATTCATAAGCAAACTTGTTATCAAGTCTTACATCAGATTTTGCTTCCGCACCATAACATCTGAACTGTCCACTCTTGGGTAAGGAAGACAAGAAGCTTTAACTTTCATCCCATAGAGTTCCTCAGGCAGATCCGACTCATCATGGCCTAGTATGGAGCACAGATACAC
Source organism: Combretum micranthum (assembly GCA_024138025.1). Classification (NCBI taxonomy): domain Eukaryota; kingdom Viridiplantae; phylum Streptophyta; class Magnoliopsida; order Myrtales; family Combretaceae; genus Combretum; species Combretum micranthum. The sequence continues at coordinate 178,408 of JAMXBD010000191.1, read as the reverse complement.
ATTCAAAGGATTACATGTTTGACTTTGAGGGTAATTCTCTATGAGAGGACCCATGTGGTGCCAATTAATACCAAAATGAAAGAGTAGGGTCCCTTATTTGGGAAGATGCTCATGATTTGAAGTCAGTCCTAAGGCCAAGAAGTTTACGCCATGACCATGAATATCAGACGCACATAGCCCTAAAACATCTCCGTTTTAGCATGGTGGAGCAATTCCACCTTACCCACAAGCTGTCACGGAAAGGTTTACACTATTTCCATTAATGCTTTAACTGTATTGCCTTATTCCAAATGATAGGGTCTGTTATGCCTAGATCCCTTCCATTAGGGTTTATGGACTTTATCCCAAGCAAGCTTAGCCCTTGTATGTCCTTCCCCTCCATTTGAAGGAAAGTGGCAGAAACACTGGGATATTTCTTCCAACATAACTTTGACCTTTGGGAGGACAAATACTAAAGACCAATCAACTTTGGGTTATTGGATTTTTATCTATATGGGATGAGTATCGGTTTAGTGTCGGTAGTGGTTCAGTATCGGTCCAGTTTGGTCAGTTTATGGATAAAACTGTCGGTTTTTCATCGGTATCATATTTGTATCAGTTCAGTATCTAATTGGTTTGAAAATGATGCCAAACGACACCAAAACGACAATCCAAACAAGCCCTTAAGGTGAAAACCCAATTGATTTTATAAGTCAAAACTATTCCTGCATTGCAAAAGGGATTACTTGTCTAATGCTTCAATTTGATACCACTCTTTCAACAACCTCTTTGCGTTCAAGTTTTAGAGGTTAGAGGAGATTGTGGGTATTCCAAATAACAAACAAGTGGTTGGCCACACGTGAAACCCAAGGAGTGAACAGTTTCTCCTTAGGCAGTGAAATAAACACCAAAAACAAACTCATTACTTTTGTGTGTGTTAATATCAAGACCAGTAAGGGAGCTAAAATCTGTCAAAGCTTGCTAAGATGATAAACTTTGAACAAGCTGCTGAAAAAAGGTGAAGAAACACACAGCAATACCCAGTTGGTGAAACAAGGAGGAGTATTCGAAAATCTTAGCAAATCTTGAAGAACATGCTAGTCAACCATACATATGCTTTCCTGAATCATGATATCAACTTTCAAAGTAAGTCTTTTTGTGCCATTAGAAAGTGATAGCCCTTAAACAACTCTTGTGAAAGACATCATCTAGGCTACTTCAACCCATAACAAGGGCAACTTTGCTCACTTTCAACAAGGGAACATAAGCAGGGGTAAAACTTATTTATTAGCATTTTTGAACATAAGCAAGGGTAAAACTTATTTATTAGCATTTTTGAGATGCGGTTGTAGATAGAATTACAACAAGAAATAGGCCTATAATCATTAATAAGGGATGGATTGGGTGCCTTAGGAACCAAGTGAAAACTGTTGGGATGATTTATTTCAAAAATTTGCTGGAGTTGAAGATTTCCTTGATGGCAGCAAACAATTCTTCCCCAACAATTTATCAATTCTTTATGAGGAATTCCAATCCAAAGCCATCAAGCCCAGGTGTTTTGTGACTAGCCAGCTGAAAAAAAGGCTGTTTTGATCTCTTCCAAACAGTTTTTTATACCAAACTAATTGGCTGGCATTCAACTTGTCTTGCAACAGAGAACATGAGCTACTTATTTCTTGCCACCTGATCAGTCATGAAAGGGCACTTGAAAATGGTTCAAAAAACGCTTTTCACTTTCTTTATTATTGACATCCGTTTCCATCTTCTTTCACTAGCAATTTTATGGCTTGGTGTAGCCATGCTGAAGATAACACTCGGAGTTCCTGAAGTGTCATGCATCATTCTTCATTATTTTTCTATTTTGGGTAGTACTCCTATATTGTAATTGCTAAGATCTTGATCTTAGTACTCTTTGTTTCATATGCACTTGAGATTTTAAGTCTCTTGTGATTCCTATAATTTTTTATTCATCTTATACATTGTACTTTATTACATATTAATGAAATTCTGAACTTATCCCCCACCACACAACACCTCCCCCCAACCCCCCACCAAAAAAACAAAAGAAATTTATTGAAGATGTACTTGGAGTTTCTGTCTCTCAAATTCAACCAGCTAATTCTGGATTTTTGCCTCCAAAACTTACTTCTCTACTGCACTTAAGGCATAGAAATTTTATACCACTTCTTATATTGATCAACTTGTTCGCTACCTTGGAGTGCGAGTAGATTAACTTGCTGAATCTCTTATAAGTAAGCTTTAGCTTTTTCTCCATCAGATCAGGAAGATGCTATTCTCCTCATTGAAAACTTTCAACTCTGCCTTGAAATTTTCAATTTAAAAATCAATACATGGGGGACCCCACAAATCTAGTTTGCCAACTTTGAGAGATTCCTCACACATGATTAAAAAGGACGTTAGCTTATCCAAGGTTGGGATGTTCACTTTAATTAAAAGCAGCCTCTCAGATCTTCCCATCTCCTGTAGACTTATTCTAAGATTAGTGGCAACATTTCTGGGCACTGGGGAGTACCACATTTAACTGGGGTTTCTTCTATATTACTAGAGCCATGGGAATGCCACAATGAAATCATACCTTTTATAATTCCCAAAGAATTCAATACCTCGTATTCATGGTAGCCATGACAAGTTGCTTTCTCAGTCCTTGAAGGAGATATCCTGCATTACTATAGATTATCTTAACCTTTTTCTTTTTTGAAGTCCTCTGTTTTGGTCATCTTTGTGGTGTTTGCCTATCATTTTTTTATAAGTTTATCTAGAATACCACTTTGACACTAGTAAGCATGCAAAGTGTGTTATAAAATTGCAAATCGATAATTATTAGGCATAAAATGAAAGTAATTTAAAGTGTGCTCCTGGAAATGATAAGATTTCTCTGTTCTATGCTATCCATGATTTTCCCATAATGAACAACTGACAGTCTGCCTGGATGTCAACTTATTCCATCTAGGCCCGGGGAGAGTGCTTTGGGAGAATTACGATTGAAGCCATGGCCTTTCAGCTTCCTGTACTGGTAATCACTGAAAATGCCTTAGCACCATTATTAATTGAATTCACCTGCAGAAATATTGGAGAAGATTGGGATTCCAACTACAGATGTCTTACACAGTAGAACCGACATCTTTTGATTGACATTGTTTAATTTTCTATTTCCACTCCAGGGAACATCAGCAGGAGGCACCACTGAGATTGTAGTAAACGAGACTACAGGTTTGTTACATCCTGCTGGGAAAGAGGGAGTTACTCCTCTAGCACAAAACATTGTCAAACTTGCTACTCATGTTGAGCGGAGGCTTACGATGGGGAAAAGAGGCTACCAAAGAGTCAAAGAAACATTCCTGGAACAACATATGGCTGATAGAATTGCAGAAGTTCTTAAGAAAGTTTTACAGAAGTCAAAAAGCCATATGCATTCATAAACATACTTTGCCCTTTTCTAGTGTTTACTTAAACAGCCGGCAGCAGCTTTGAAAAGAGGAAGGTCAACGTGGACCCGTTCGTTCAAATTTGCAGGAACAAGAATCAAAATGCAGATGATAAAATAGGAATAGTGCGGCACAGTCCGGAAAAGTTTTTGTTTTTTATTTTTTTATTTTTTTTAAAAGGGGGTGGCGGTTGTGTACATTTTTAATGGATGCTAATACATAGGGTGATTGTCCAGAGATATATGTACCATTTACAGTAAATTATCTAATATCCACCAAGTTTCCTTCTAATTTTCACAGCACACAGCACCTGCTGAGCCTCTGAGGTCATTGGTTGTAAGAAGTTCTTGATGGTAAAAAAATGGTATATATGATGAGCTATCTTCTTCTTGAGATGAATTTTCATTAAAGACTTCTGTCAGATGTATGGGGTATCTTAGCTCCAAATGTTAAATAGCTATTAGAGACACTCATCATCAAGGAAAAATCAAAAACAAAATATATAGCTTCGTCTGGAGGACTACAGGATTACCAAAAAATTATCTAAAATGTAATTACCCGTAAGGGGTGGTATGGTTTAGATTGGCTCAACATTAAATTGAATTAGATCACATTTAAAATTACGAACTTATGCAATAATTCTTTAAATATTTAATTCCACGATAAAACCATAACCATGTCTTTTTTTTCTTCTGTTTTTCAATCCCCAAACGATGAAACCATGTGAACACACTTTGCTCCAGTCCATCATTGTAGAGTGCCCTACACCCCACCAAGAAGCAAAAGAAGAGAGTAAATAGAATAATAATAAAAAAAAATCTACATTGGCAGGAATAAAATAACTCGAAAAGTCTTAATTTTGCCCTTCTTGGTTACTTCTTTAGTTTAGAAGAGATTAAATGGAAACTATTGAAAATAATCTTCTCGTGGTGCGATAAATATACACTTAAAACAATTTGAAGGAAGTATTTTTTGGAATTGGTGACGCTGCGGTGGTGGGTGCTGGTCGACGTGCAGCTTTGTGATGTAGTTTGTAATCCGTGGGAGGTCATCTGAACTCTGGGAGATGTAAATACTTGTGAGTAATGAGATATCTGGCATTTTTTTATCTACGAACATGAAGATTAATTCTTGTTTAGGTATTAATTAAAAAAACAAAATACATATTAGATAAAAAATATTAAATAATTACTATTGTTATATCGCATATTTAACATGCGATACAACGATTTCATCTATATTGCACGATCAAAATGTGATATATATGAGGAAATGTATCATGCTTTTGAAATGTGATATAACTTGTATTATAAGTTTTGTTGAGTACATTACTATATCTCATGATTAACATATGATACACACATAAATAGTTATATTGCAACTTTTAAATGCGATGCACCATTGGTATGTTAATAAATTTTTTTCTTAATTTATATTTTTGAAATTTGATTTTTTAAGGGTGATAAACATTTATTTCACCCTACAAACTTGAGAAGACTTAGTACGAGTGTATCACCAATTGCTTCAACACAACATCTATTGGCTTTCGCTTTTATGTTCAAATACCATAGAATCTCATAAACCATAATATTATGCAAAACATACATGTGAGGGATATTCACTCAAAGGGCTATTTCTATTTTTCACATGCTCCCGCAAAATCCGTCTTGCCACACTATCTTCAGCACTTCCATAAGCTCCTTACTATTGGCAAGATGAGCAACGTATGTCTCAGGCATTTTAATCCTAAGACAAAAAGCAAGTCATCAGAAGAGGCTGAGTAAAGAAATCGGATATATGAAGTGTCGGCCAATTGACCCTGTAAGGCAGTAGTAGAAATTATAGCAAGTACCTACATCACAGCCTATACTCAGCATGTCAGAGAAAAATAATTCCTTAAATCAGAGTTTCTTGTAGTTCCAGATTAAGCAGATGAGAATCCCCGTTTCCAACACATGAAGTCTAAGCTGAAGATGCTAAAGAAGGGCCCATCAGAATTTCTGTTATCACTGGTTACCTTTTGCTCAACTTTTCCCTAATTTGACTATGATGTTTGCATTCATGTTCATCTATTCAGTTATCTTCTTTTACAGGCAATGACTCTGAACAAGGCCAGGAAGATTTGTTGCCATCACAAGTTGGACTGTCAACCTGGAAAAGCTAACCATTTGCATGCTATGGCCTATGAACAGGAAAGGACATCATTTAATCAAAGGAGGAGATGCAAACGTCAGTATAAGAGATTTTTCCCTTAAAATGAGAATCTGTTCATATATGTAGTCGGAAAGTAACTTTAAATCGGTAGCTAGAAAATCACAGCTTCCCAACAGAAGTGGACAATACATGATTATTGTTCTTGCATGTCAAGTAGAAGTTTTTTCATTTATATTCTTGTCAAAGTAAAAAAGGAAGACCATGTTTATGAGAATGGTCATATCACAGTATATTGTATATTTAAGCCATTCACTTCTCTGTCATCTGCCTTTAGCATGGTAAGGATTACCAAACATAGAAACTGCCCTGAAAGCCATACATGTAGATATCCTGTAAGCAATACGAAACACTCACATAGTGGCTGTAACTGGAGTATAAAACATAAGATGAACGTTGACCATCTCTTCTAGCACGACTGCACTCTTGTAAAATAGAATGAGTAATAAGACAGCTAAATTCATTGATGCCACACCGATTTCCAAAACTAGTTACACAAGTGTCAGCAAAGAGAATTGTTTCTGGACATCGTGATCAATGGATTCATGGCATAGCATACCTGATGGTAGCCTTTAATTAACTTGGGAAGTGAATGGTGAATTCCAAGCCATATATTGGTCTTTCATTAATAATTACAAAACCACCCATGTAGCTATACACATTCCTTGGTCCAGAAAAAAATAAAAGAGAAAGGCTTACCCAGTCCAATTGCAACTAAGGCACAAATTATATTAATTTCATCCTTACTCTAGTCCTTTTAGATGAAAGCGCGTTGAGCTGTTGTTGATTCTCTTTCATCCTTATCCCTACGACCAACCAGCCTTAATTGCTGGTGTTACACCTCCATTTTTCTTCTTCGTAGGTACTATATAGCGGGCCTTTATTGCTGGTGTTGTTTCTAATTGTTTCGATTTTGATTTATGCCAAGCAGTATGTCAGAAATTACAAAGACCGCCATAGCCTAATTGGAGGAGGTAATTCATCCACAGTAGCTAGGAGAATTACAACATGTTCTAGCGACATACAAATTAAATGGAAAAAATTATTTGAAGTGGTCCCAATTAGTTTGGACCATTTTGAAAAGCAAAAGGACAATCACCCATCTCATGGGTACAGGTCTGAAGTCTAGTGATTGAACTTTGAAGTACAGGATGAAGAAGACTCGATGATTATGGCATGGCTATGGGGATCTTTGACCCCTAAATCAGTGACACGTGCATGTTTCTAAACACTGCTAAAGACATGGGATGCGATTCAACAAACGTACTTGAAGGCAAAGGATGCTGCTTAGGTGTATGAGGTAAAGGTTAAAACAATGGTAGCAAGGCAAGGGAACAAGACAGTCACAGAGTATGCCAATCAATTGAGTGCTCTGTGGTAGGAGTTAGACAATACATAGTAATAAAGACCTAGTATTCGGATGATGCTGCTGTTTTGAAGAACTTTATTGAATAGAATAGAGTCTATGACATTCTTGTTGGGTCGAGTATGAAATTCGATTAGGTGCACATTTAGATTCTTGGGAAATCGGAAGTTCCATGCTTCAATGAGATGGTAGCCATAGTTTGAGGAAAGGAGAGTAGGTAAAGTCTAGTGCTGGAGCCACAAGTTTCAATCAATTAGTAATGGTTACAAGTGATGGAAACAAGCTGAATATACCCATTGAAAAGAAGTATGCTGGTGATGAAAGAAAAACAACCTTTGCCATGAAGACAGGAGATTCTAGGAATCAAGATCGAGACACTTTATAGTGCACATATTGCAAGAAGCCACGGCACACTCGTTAGCATTGTTGGAAGCTTCATGGGAAGCCACCAAGCCGAGAATGGGTTAAAGAGGGGGACAATCTAGAAGTGGACAAGCCAATGTAGTAGCTGGCCAAAGTGATGCACCACTAAAATCAAAAGAAGCTAGTCTCAACCAAGGTGAACTGGAAAGGGTGAGAGCTTTCATTAGTAGTCTTGACAAGCCCTCAGGTATTTGTTCTTTGGCATATTCAAGTGAGTTTTCGTTTTCCATTGGATTAAATGTTATGGATGCAGCCTTTTCCACCTCTTGGATCATGGATTCAAGAGCTACCCTACCAATCATATGACCCACTCACCAAATGTCTTTACCACCTATTTCCTATGCCCAAGTAGTAGAAAAATACCCACTGCAGATGGTTCTTTGACTACTGTGGTAGGAATTGGAAGTGTCCAAATTAACTTATTGTTAACCTTGCACAATGTCCTTCATGTCCCAAAGCTATCTACTAATCTGATATCCATCCAAAACTTACTCATGACTTATGATATAATGTGGTTTTTCATCATAATGATTACGTATTTCAGGAAAAGGGTTCGGGGAAGATGATTGGACATGCTAGAGAATGGGTTGGCCTCTAGTTTCTTGAAACAAGTCAACTAACCATCACCGAGGGTAAACAGTTAGTGTAATTTGTTTCCAAGTCTTTGTCATCTAATAAAGAGAAAATTTGGCTCCATCATCGCAAGTCATTAAACTTTTGTTTCCGTCTTTGTTTAACAGTCTGGATATTGAATCTTTTCACTGTGAAAAATGTGAACTTGCTAAACACAAACGTGTATCCTTTTCAACGAGCAATAAAAGAAGTTCAATTCCTTTTTATTTAATTCGTAGTGATGTTCCATCTACTATTGCTAATATCTTTGGGGCACGATGGTTTGTTTCTTTTATTGATGATTGTACTCGAGTTTAATGGATTTTTCCTCTTAAACAAAAATCCAACGTCAGTATTATTTTCCCAAATTTTTGTTCCATGATAAAAAATCAGTTTGGAGTGACCATCAATGGGACTATTTCAATCAAATTCTATGTTTATATTTTAAAAAAGAAGGGATAATACGTGAGTCATCTTGTGTGAATACTCCGTAGCAAAATGGAGTTATAGAGAGGGAAAATGGTGATCTCTGTGAAAAAATCCGATCAAGCTCTTATAACCTAAATCAATAGAAAATGATGCAGAGGAAGTGACTAATTTGTTCTTAAAGAAATTAGAGTCAAAGAAGCAAAGGAGTGTTGGGAAGAAGAAGGCTATTGGCCTTTAAAGGCCGGCCTTGATGGTTGCTTAAACACTGCTTGAACGTTGCCGATGTTGGAATGAAGGTTGTCGGCCTTGCTGGTGTACATTGTTGGCTTTGAGCCAGCTTACAATGTCTCTCGAGAGCAAATTTCAAATGCCGCCCTCTACATCGTCGGCATAGTTTTGTAGGCCATCAGTGTATATAGCATAAGCTGCCAGCTTTAGTCCAACGTACTTTTAACCGATTTAGTTTTATCTAACTTGTTTTAGGGTTTCTTGTTAGGGTATAAATAGTCAAGTTTCGACCTTTTTTATTAGACTTTGATATTTTTACATTGTATGACATTTCTTTGAGAGGTTTTCTCATAAAGCTTGCATCTTTCATGCAATCTTGAGTCATCTGTTGTGATTGAATCTGTCTGTTTACGCTTTCCGTGCTGCGTCAGAAGTGGTATTAGAGCAAGGATAAAATCTTGTGAAGATGTCTACCCATGATGGTACTAATAGTAGTTGTACTCTCGACGATGCTTAAGATATGAGAGTCTATGGGACTGGTTAGATGGTTCCTAGGCTGGTAGTTGATGCTATGGATCGGATATTATAGTAGGTAAAGTAGCTTGTTGAAGATCTAGTCGAGCTTTCGATGCCATGACAACCAATGCCAACAGGGGCAGGAACGCTGGTGGAAGACAACCTAAGGCAAGGGAAGCCTATGCAGTCCAATCAATAGGCCTGTCGCTGCGAATAAATTAGCGTTAATTTCAGATGATGATTTTGAAGAGGAAGAAGAGTTGTTGTTTGGTGCTAGACAACCGCGTAGACAAGGCAGTGAAGGTGGAGATAGATATCGAGGAATTACTATGGCTATGATCAAGGAGACGATGGAGATTTTCGATTAAAGGTAGATATTCCTTGTTTTAATGTGAATTTGAATATTGAGGAATTCCTGGAATAGTTAGTAGAAGTCAATAGGTTTTTCGACTACATGAAGATCTTAGAGGATGTAAGGTAAGGTTGGTTGCATGTAGATTAAAGGAGGGAGCCTCTGCCTGGTGGGAGAGATTGCAAAATTACAGGCAAAGAGAGAGAAGACAATCGGTATGGACTTGGTTCCATATGAAGCAACTGCTGTAGAGAGACTTTTTACCACTTGATTATGAATATATTATGTTCCAATAGTATCAGCGATGCTAACAAGGGACACATTCAGTCCATGATTATACTACTGAGTTCATGAGGCTTGTTGAACAAAATGACCTTAGAGAAAGCAAAAGTCAATAGGTGGCAAGGTACGTAGATGGTTTGAAATTGCAGATTCATCATAAAATTGGTGTTAATGTAATGAGAAATATGAATAAGGCTAAGACCATGGCCCCGGGGTTGAGATGGTGCTGCAAGAGAAGAGTAGCCATTTTGATAAGGGTAGTAAGAGATTTGGATTTGAAGGAGGGAGTAACAGTAGAAACACTACTGAGAAAAATAAGGGAATTGAGGAGAAACAAGGAGGGGGTAGTGAGAAGAAAGAACAAAGCTACTAGTAAGAAACTAATTGAGGTTAAAAACACTCCAAAGCAAAATAATCCCTATGCAAGACCGATTTTAGGCAAATGTTATAGGTGCAATCATCCAGATCACTGGTCTAATGAGTGCCTTAATAGAAGAGGAGTGAATATTGTTGAAAGGGATAAGGAGATCTGTGATTCATATGGGGATGATGACTATTATGAGGAAGATGAGGAGGAGGAAGTCGAGCAGGCCTATGTAATTAGAAAGTTGATGTTGGCATCGAAACACAAAGATAATTCTCAGCTACACTAGTTGTTACGTACTCATTGCACAATTGATGGGAAGGTGTTTGATCTTATAGTTGATAGTGGGAGTTATGAAAACATCATTGGCAGGGAGGTGGTGAAGCAATTGGGTTTACCTGTAGAAAAGCATCCTAATCCATACGCCATTGGATGGATTAAGGCAGCTGAAAAGATTGAAGTGATGGAAAGACGTAAAGTTCCTTTCTCGATAGGCAAGTATCATATGATGTCTATAGTGATATTGTAGACATGGATGCTTATCACTTATGGTCTGGAAGACCCGACAATTTAATGTCAATGCGCTGCATGCTGGCAAGGAAAATATATATCTGTTGGAGAAAAGGGGAGTGAAGTATACATTGCTATCCTTAAAGGTAGCCGATCATCTTAAGACCACTAAGGTAGAGGGTGCTCTTTTCTAACCATTACACATTCAGGGAAGGAAATGGAGAATACTATGAAGGAGTCCAGAGTGGTGCATGCCTTGATTGTGAAAAATGTTATGAAAGTGGAGGAGGAAAGCAGTAGTGTTGTGCTGGATTGTGTAAAGGAAGTGTTAAAGGAATTTAAAGATGTGCAATCGGACGATCTACCTGAGGGGCCACCACCATTGAGGGATATTCAACATCAGATTGATTTGGTGCCTGGGACAAGTTTGCCTAACTTGCCATATTACAGGATGAGCCCAAAAGAGACTGAAATTTTCAGGAAAAAGTCCAGGAGTTGTTAGATAAGGGATTCATTAGCTATAGCATGAGTCTATGTGCTATACCAGCATTATTGATACTAAAGAAGGATGGTAGCTGGAGGATGTGTGTAGATAGCAAGGCTATCAAAAAAATCTCCATTAGATACAAATTCACAATTCCTTGCTTGGAGGATATATTGGATAGGTTGAGTGGAGCTGTGGTGTTTTCCAAGGTTGATTTGAGGAGCAGGTATCACCAAATTAGAATCAAACCTGGAGATGAGTGGAAGACTGCGTTCAAGATGCAAGAAGGGCTTTATGAATGGATAGTGCCGTTTGAGTTTAGCAATGCTCCTAGCACTTTCATGCGTGTCATGAACTGGGTACTCAAACTCTTTATCGGTAAATTCGGAGTAGTCTATTTTGATGACATATAGATTTATAGCGAGTCTGAGGATGAGCATGTAGATCACTTGAAGAGTTTATTAGCTGTACAAAAGAGAATAAATTGTATGTTAATATTAAAAAATGCATCTTTATGTCATAGAGGCTATTGTTTTTAGGATTTGTGGTTAATGGTGAGGGGATCACTGTGGATGATGAGAAGGTGAAAGTCATTAGAGAATGACCTATTCCAACAACAATGTCTGAGTTGAGGAGTTTCCTAGGCTTAGCTAGTTTTTACAGATGATTCATTAGACATTTCAGTACCATTGCTGCTCCATTAACTGAGTGTCTAAAGAAAGGAAAATTTCAATGGGGAGATGAGGTTGAGTTTAGCATTGCATTATCGAAGGAGAAGTTGTGCAGTGCTCTTGTTTTGTCACTTACTGATTTTGACAAATTGTTTGAAGTTGATTATGATGCCAGTGGAGTTGGAGTAGGGGCTATGTTATCTCAAGAGAAGCAACTAGTGACTTTTTATAGTGAGAAGCTGTGTGATTTTAGGAAGAAATGGTCAACATATGACAAGGAGTTCTACTCTATAGTAAGAGCTCTAAAGGTGTGGGAACACTATCTGATCAGGAAGGAATTTGTGTTGTATTCAGATTGTGGGGCTTTGAAACAACCAAGTAATCAAACCAAGATTAGTAAGGATATGCATGCTAGATGGATCTAATTTTTTGCAAAAGTTTCCATTTAAACTGATGCATAAACATGGGACACATAATAGAGTGGTTGATGCCTTAAGTAAGAGGGCAGATATTCTAGCAATGATGAGTGCTGAGATTGTAGCGCTTGAGCATATGAAAGAACTCTATGAGAATGATGCTGATTTTGGAGATATCTGGCGAAAGTGCATTAATAGAGAACCCAACGATGACTATCATATCTTTGATGGGTATTTGCTGAAGGGAAACCAGCTATGTATTCCTTAATCTTCTTTGAGGTTGAAACTGGTTAGCGATTTACATGGAGGAGGATTGACTGGACATTTAGGATGAGATAAGACTATTGCAGCAGTAGCTGATCGATATTACTGGCCTCAGTTGAGGAAGGATATGGGTGCAGAGGTGTTATATGTGTCAGACATCAAAAGGGTAGTCTCAGAACACTGGGCTATATACACCCTTGCCAGTACTTAAGAACATCTGGAAGGACTTATCCATGGATTTTATATTAGGTTTGCTTCGTACCCAACGAGGTGCTGACTCTATTTTTATTGTTGTAGACAGGTTTTCCAAGATAGCCCACTTCATCACATGTAGGAAGACTGTTGATGCTCAATTTATTGCTAGATTGTTTTTCAGAGAGATTGTGCGACTTCATGGGGTTCTAAAGTCTATCACATCAGATAGGGACACCAAATTTTTGAGTTATTTTTGGAAGACACTCTACTATATGTTCGATTCATCATTGAACTACAACAGTACAGCTCACCCGCAGACAAATGGCCCGACAGAGGTGACGATTAGAACCCTTGGTAACTTAATAAGGACCATATGTCGAGAGAAGCCAAGACAATGGGATATGACATTGGCTCAAGTTGAGTTTGCCTATAACAGTTTTGTCCATAAAACTACAAGCAAATCCCCTTCTTTTGTGGTTTACGCTAGCACTCCTAAACATGCATTGGATTTGATCAAATTACCTAAGGGAGTTGATTTCAGTCAAGTTCCTAAGAATATGGTTGAAAACTATCAAACTATTACACCTAAGATCATTGATAAGATTGAGAAGACAAATGCAAAATACAAAGAAGTAGCAGATAAACACAGGAGGAAGCAGTTATTTGAAGTGGGAGACTAGGTGATGGTTTTTCTAAGGAAGGAGCGATTTCTTGTAGGCACATATAACAAGTTGCAACCTAAGAAGTATGGTCCATACCAAGTTTTGAGGAAGATTAATTACAATGCCTATGCATATGTCATTGGGCTTCCCGATAGCATGGGCATATCGAAGACTTTCAATGTTGCTGTTTTGTTTCCATTCCACTCGGACAATTCACCATTGTATCTAGATGAGAACTCGGGGTTGAGTTCTTTGTAGATAGGAGAGAATGATGTAGAGGAAGTAGCTCATTTGTTCTTGAAGAAATTAGAGTCAAAGAAGCAAAGGAGTGTTGGGAAGAAGAAAGCTGCTGGCCTTTGAAGGCTAGCCTTGATGGTTGCTTGAAACCAGCTTGAATGCCGCCGACGTTGGAATGAAGGCCGCCGGCCTTGCTGGTTTACACCATTGGCTTACAATATCTCTCGAGAGCAAATTTCAAATGTCGGCCTCTACACCGCCGGTGTAGGTTTGTAGGCCGCTGGTGTGTATAGCCTAAGTTGCCAACTTTGATCTAACGTACTTTTAACCTACTGAGTTGTATCTAACTGGTTTTAGGGTTTCTTGTTAGAGTATAAATAGTCAAGTTGCAACCTTTTTCATCAGACTTTGATATTTTTACATTGTATGACATTTCTTTGAGAGGTTTTCTCATAAAGCTTGCATCTTTCATGCAATCTTGAGCTCTTGGTTCATCTATTGTGATTGAACCTGTGTGTTTACGCTTTCCATCCTGCATCGGAAAATGAAAAGATCATAGTTTCAATTCAAGAAACCCTAATTTCAAATGCCCTTTACACTAACGGGGAGAAAATACTTATGCTCCATGAGCTTCACGAGTTGTGATAGATAGAGGAGAGTATAGACGTTGATTGTTGATTTAGAGTTCCTCTATTTTGGTTTATGGAGAAATGGGGGTGCTTTTTAGTGTTTTATTGTGTTTCAATCGGATTTTTTTAAGAATCTATTGCTGATAAGGAGTTTTTCTACTGACTTCATGTTTTTTTTTTTCTCATTTTCCCAATTGTGGGTTGGTTTCTTTGTTTAATTTATGAAAGGGTTGGATTATAGTTAAAATATATATATATTTTATTATTTTGGTCCATGTGTCAAACACTGTGGCAGACAATGGAATTTTCTTAATAGAGTTAAATGACGTTTAAGTGGAGCCATTACGGAGACCCAAAATGAATCACTTGCTCAAACGTTGAGACCTCTTTTTGACCACTTAAAACATTACGATCTTAAATGAACTTATCCCAAATGTTAGGATCTTCTAGTGTAATTTACCCTAAATACATTAAAAGGCATCTTGACACATTATGCACAATTACCATAGAATCTAGTGTTTAGAATATTATTATATAGTCTTGGCTCTTTTGTGGTGTTATCGTACTAGAGCAAACTTGCTCATCGTGAATGTTCGGGATGATCTGGTATATTCATTTACATTTGGTTTAGGGTTGGATGTCAAATATAATGTTTAGGTAGTGCTATTTGATTGCAGGATTGTGATTATGAGTTTGTGAAGCCAATCCTAAAGGTGACTATCACCTTCTACTTATAAGAAGATGTATCTGTTGATTATCTACTCTAATCTCATTAGGATTTTTCTCTATTAAAACAACACGTGTCTTATAAAATATCGATTTTATTTAATAATTATTTATTATATAATTATATAATTCCTGATATGGTTATCTAAAATAACCCATAATCCGATTGATTTATTCTTTGTGTGTGACCATGTAGGTTCACTTGATGTTGGCAGTAGCCTTAAAATACCTTTTAGGTCTATAAGACATAATTGGTCTCTAGCAAGATATTATGCCTACCCAAATTAAGTGAAGACCGGTGATCCAACTATACCTATTAACAGTCAGTTATCTAATCCTTTTGTTACACGATATCTTATAATTGAATAGAATGTGTGGATCAATACACTCTTATATTGTTTAATAACATATTTCTTGAATCCAAAGTATGACTAACTTAAACGAATGATATTGATAACTCCTTATCAATTCATTCGAGCACGATCATGCATTTCTCAATCTTACTCATCAAGAGTCCCAAAAGATATCTCTCTCAAATTAATGAGAGGAACAAATTCCTTCAAGAACACTCACATTCCTCTACATGACTTATTTCATGTCCAATTATAGTCTTATAATTGTTCGATTAAAGATAATGAAGAACAAAATCAAAACATAGAATGTGCTATGTAGAAATCCATGATGTTATCAGGTCAAAGGACTAAAGTAACACTACAATGAGAAAAACTTATTGCATTAATCCATACAACATTCTCATATTTGGTCATTCCAATACAATGTACTCTTACATGTATCCATGTCCTGAGTCAATATCTCATATCCATGATCAATAAAACATAATCATCATTCAGTCAATATACTAGTCTTAATTCATTTGCATTCCATATAATGAACGACTAGGGATGATTTACAATAAAGTTATTTCTTACCTTATGGTTTTACTATTAAAGTCACATACTTTAATAACATAAGGAATAACTAATTTATTTAAGAAACACTTTTTATTAAAGCAAAAAAATCTAATAACAAGTTTGATAAAGAAAATGATTTGTATTATAAAATAATAAATATTCAATGATATAAAATTCATATGATCTAGGGTATATTACTAGAGGGATCATACCCAAAAATTTACTTAGGGTTAGATGGCTCCTTCAAATTAAAAGGACAATGTTGGATACAGTTTTGTACCATCACCAATTTAATAATGCTCTAGTCCGGCGGCTCAACAAGTATGCACTTTTCTTAATGCCTGGACCACAAATTGGTTAGAAAGGACATGCCAAGTAATGTCCTTAGTGAAGATGCCAATCCTATGCTAGGGTACCCATTCATAATCTTTTATGACAATAATTCACTTGATTAGAAACCAATGAGTGATCATTCGATTGTGGATTTTATTAATAGATAGCGAGGTATTTGTTAAAATTTTAAAAAAATTACGTATATATACAAATATTGATTGTATAATTATGAAAAAAAAAATGGATCTATGGAGTTATTTTCTCTAAAATTTTTATGCATACAAGTTTGAAAAAAATGCAATTCTTTTTTTTTTTCCTTTTTTTTCTTTTTTAAATCCAATCTCTTAACCTAAGACACCCATTATCAGTTTTTGTACAAATATACATATATACACCAATTATCAATTTTTGTATATATATATATATATATATATCAATAAGAACCTTGGATGACGGGCTTGCACGTAATCACTTATATATATATTTATATAACATATACATTGGAAACTTCTACAGTGTTATCAATGGAACCATTTGATTAATTATTTAACTAAATAATATATTAACTATTATTCAATAATTTAATTACGGTTATGTATAAATTTGAGCTATTGAATAATGGACAGAATTATTCTTAGTTTTTCAAGTAAAAAGCATCATGTTTGAATTGTAAGAAGAAAAAGGAAAGAAAACGACAGGATTAGGTTCGAATTTCCACTTGTGTATTCAACTTGTGGGAAGTAGGTAAGTGTATACTAATGGGCTTACTGGTAACTTATGCAGTGGGGCATGTGGACATTAATGAGCGGGCTGCTTTTCTCGTGAGTTACCTAAACGAGAGCAAATAAGTCATAGTAAAGCACTTTTAAGGCTAGGCATAGTTGCTTGCCCGCCTTGAATGCTAAATGACAATATCAGAATTGAAAAATCCTTGTGGGTCTCTTTCTCCTACCTTAGCTGTTTATAGTTGCAGAGGCTATTTTATTTTATTTTATTGTATTCTCTTTTAATTTATTATTTTCATAATTCACTACGTTGAATAATTGTTAGACATATGGTCTCTTCTCTCCTCGTACGTTATGGGGTAAGCAATGGATTCAGTATGATGCTACAACCAATCCATTCCTACGTCATCGATTAGGTTTTATGGAAGGTATATATTTATGGTTTTTCAATCTATCTATTTGATTTGGCATTATGGTATACTATGGGCATGGGATGGCACAATTAATCATTCGACTATTAAAATAAATATAAATAAATAATATATTAAATATTTTCGTAAAGTGATCGCCATTAGGTATAAATTTGAATTGTTAATAAATAACAGACAAAATCGATTTTGTTAAAAAACACGATAGAATCATGGAATTTTTTTATAGTATATATGTATATAGGGGTGTGCAAAAAAACCGATGAAACCGAAAAACCGAACCGAAACTGTAAAACCAATCCGAAAAATATGGTTAACCAGTCCATTGGTTTCGGTTTAGGATTACAGTTTTTAATTTTTTCGGTTTTTGGTTTTGATTTCAGTTCGTAACCATAAAAAACCGATAGTTAACGGTTAACCATTTCAATATTTATAAATATACATATATGATTTACATATACATATAATTATTTTTTAAAATATATATATATATATATATGATTTACATATACATATAATTTACCTATGTTAATATTTCTTGGATTTTGATTAAGATACTATTGTCCTATGTTTGATGGAGTTAATGTGGTAATTGGGTTGATTTGATTTTATTGATAATGATACATCAAAGGTTTGTTTTCCCCTTTTTCCTAATTTGATTTTCTTTTTTTTTTAGCTCTTGTAATATATATAATAATTTAAAGAAAAACTTTGTGATAAAGGCTAAAAAATAAGGTTTTTTGAAATTATCAATTTGATTTGTTGAAACCATTACGTTAAATGGTTAAAAACCGAAAACCGAATAAATTAACTGAATAAAACGGTTAACCGTTTAGGCGATTAACCATTTATAATGGACCGGTTAAGGATCATAACATTTATGTGAATATTATTTGAAACTATAGTATGACTCAAAACATTAATGTGTGAGCACTTTATATATTTGCAGTATCTGTCCCTGTTTCCTTTCATTCGCAAGCTTTGTCTATTATGAAGTTTAATGGGCTTAACTTTATCGAGTGGTTTGAAAAATTTTAGTTTCACTTACGTGTTCTGAATCTTGATTTGGCACTTTTGCATAATAAGCCTACTACTATTATTGATACCAGCAGTGCTAAACAAAAATCTTTTCATGGTGCTTGGGAAAGATCAAATAGGCTGAGCCTAATGTTTTTAGAATGACAATAGCAAGCAATATCAAGTCAACGATTCTTAAAACTGATAGTAAAAGGAATTTATGGAATTAGTGAAAAATATGTCCTATTTTGACACTGCTGATAAGTTAGTTGTTGAGACACTAATGGGTACATTAACTACCATGAAGTTTGATGGTTGACGTACCATGCATGAACACCTTATTGAAATGATCAACATAGTAGCAAAATTGGGATCTATGGGGATGAAAGTTGAGGAAGGCTTTCTTGTAATCTTCATTATGAAGTATTTGCCTTCTTAGTATGGTCCATTCGAAATAAATTATAATAAAAATACAATCAAAGGGAAATAGAATGTGATCGAATTGCAAAATTTGTTAATTCAAGAGGATGCATGGGTGAAGAAACAAGAAACTCACTCTATTAATCTCATAGGTCAATCAGGAGCTAAAAAGAAACCAATAAAGAAGAATCAAAAGGGTATAAAGGACCGTTAAAGATTAATGAGTCATCTACCCAAATCCATAAGAAGGAACGAAAGAAAGATGTGTGTCTTTTCTGTGGAAAGCTTAGACACTATAAGAAAGATTACAAAAAACGTAAAGCATGGTTCGAAAGTAAAGGTAAGCCTAAAGCTTTTGTATGTTTCAAGTCAAATTTGGCAGAAGTTCCTTATAATACTTGGTGGATTGATTCTAGCTGTAGCACTTATGTTTCTAATACGATGCACGATTCCTTAAGGCCTAAACCATAAGGAAAATGAAAAATTTATGCTTATAGGAAATCAAGTCTAAGCTCCAGTTGAAGCCATCCGGACTTATCGATTGATTTTAGACACTGGACATCATATAGATCTTTTTCATACTCTTTATGTTCCTTTTGTTTCTTGTAATTTGATTTTTTTTTTTATCAAAACTTGATATAGTTGGATATTCTTTCAAGTTTGGAAATAGATGTTTTAGTTTATTTAAGCACAATCATTTGATTGGTTCTAGTGTTCTTTGTGATGCTTTATATAAATTAAAGTTCGATGATATCTTCATTGAGACTCTTTTGACCTTGCATCTCAATGTTGGTACAAAACGTGGTTTAGTGACCAAAAATTCAACTTACTTGTGGCATAGACTTTTGCGTGATATATCTAAAGATAGAGTACAAATATTAGAAAGAAGTGAAATCCTTTGTGATTAGGATTTTAATGATTTTGGTATTTGTGTGGATTGTATCAAGGGAAAGCACACAAAACACACACTTAAGAATAAGGCCACAAGAAGCATAGAGCTCCTTGAAATTATACACACTGACATATGCAGACTTGTGATGCTCCATCTTTTGGTGGAGAAAAAGATTTTATCACTTTCATTGATGATTTCTCATGTTGTGGATATGTCTATTTGTTGCATGAAAAATCTCAATCAATAAATGCTTTAAAGATATTTATCATTGAGGTTGAGAGACAACTAGATAGAAAAGTGAAAATTATTACATTTGATAGAGATGGTGAATATTATGGAAAGTATGATGAGAAAGGACATTGTCCTGGTCCATTTGCAAAATGCCTTGAAAGGCATGGCATATATGCTCTATACACAATGGCCAGTACACTATAATTGAAAGGTGTAGCAGAAAGGCATATTCATACATTAATGGATATGGTTAGAGGTATGTTAAGTTATTCTTCTTTACCTTTGTGATTGTGGATGCATGCTTTGAAAACTGCCATGTACTTATTGAATAGGATTCCTAGCAAGGTAGTTCAAGAGACTTCTTTTGAATTGTGGATAGAAAGAAACCTAGTTTGAGTCACCTGCATGTTTGGGGTTGCCCGACAGAGATCAAAATTTATAATCTACATGAAAGGAAACTAGATTTAAGAACAACCAATGGGTTTTTCATTAGCTATCCAAAAAAATCAAAAGGGTTTCGATTTTATTGTCCTAATCATAGTACAAGAATATTAAAACTGGAAATGCACGATTTCTTGAGAATGGTGAGATCAATGGGAGTGTAGAGCTACGTAAAGTGGAAATTCATGAAGTTAGGTTGGAGATTCCTTTACCTTAAGCTTCTTCTCAACTTGTTGTTCCCATAGTTGTTGAACATTTTGACAACACTCAAGAACAACGAATAAATGATGAAACTCCCCCTAATGAAGTTATAGCCAATGAACCCATAGTGGATGAACCACGAGAGGTGGCATTAAGAATATCTAAAAGGAAAAGAAGATTTGCCATATCTAATGATTATGTGGTTTATCTATAAGAGTCAAAATTTGACTTGGGAATTGAAAAGGATCCAGTTTCATTTTCACAAGCCATGAGATTGTAACAAGTGGTTAAACGCCATGAAAGAAGAGTTGAAATCAGTGGACTACAGTGAAGTCTGGGATCTCATTAAATTGCCTAAACAATGTAAGAGAGTTGGGTACAAACGGGTTTTTAAGACAAAGCGCGACTCTAATGGAAATATGAAACTACATAAAGCTAAACTTATTGCTAAAGGTTTTACTCAAAAAGACAGTGTTGACTATAAAAAGACCTTTTCTCTTGTTTCTAAAAAGGACTCATTTTGGACCATCATGGCGTCGGTGGCTCATTATGACTTGGAGCTTCATCAAATGGATGTGAAAACTACCTTTCTAAATGGTAATTTAGATGAAAATGTTTACATGAACCAACCTAAAGGTTTTGCTATTAAAGGAAAATAGCACATAGTGTGTAAACTTAAGAAATCAATATGCGAGCTTAAACAAGCTTTCCATTAGTAGTATCTCAAGTTCAATGATACCATCATTTCCTTTAGATTTAAGAAAAACATTGTTGATTGATATATATATATATATATATATATATAAATTTGAAGGTCAAAGGAAGCTAGTTTATGATTTTGATCCTATATGTTGATGACATTTTGCTTGTTACTAATGATCTTGGCTTATTATATGAGACCAAGAAATATCTTTCTAAAAACATTGAAATGTACGTGAGGCATCTCATATGATAGGAATTAAAATATTTTGTGACAGATCACAAAGATTATTAGGATTGTCTCAGAAAGCATATATTAACAAAGTTTTAGAAAGATTTAAGATGGAAAGGTGTTTTTTAAGTGTTGTTCCAATTTAGAAAGGAGATAAATTGAGCCTTAAGCAATGCCCAAATAATGAATTGTAATGCAAGAAAATGGAATGGATTCCATATGCTTCTATCATTGGTCACTTGATGTATGCTTAGACTGGTACTGGACTAGACGTTAGATTTGCTATTAGGTTGCTGCGGATATATCAAAGTAATCCAGCATTGGATCATTGGAAAGCTAGAAAGAAATGAGGTACTTGTGGGAACAAAAGATTACATGCTCACTTATAAGAGACCCGATCATCTTGAGGTGACATGATATTCAGATTTAGATTATGCTGGATGTGTTGATACATAGAAATCCACATTTGGCTACTTGTTCCTTTTAGCTGGAGGAGTAGTCTCATGGAAGAGTGCGAAGCAATTTTTCATGCCTCGACTATGGAAGCTAAGTTTATTGCACGTTTTGAGGCCACTATTCACAAATTATAGTTGCGAAACTTTGGTTTAGGACTTGGAATTGTTGACAGTATTGCCAAGCTGCTAAAAACTTATTGTGATAATTCCGTAGCAATATTATTCTTTAAAAACGACAAGTATTAAAAGGATGCTACATATGGAATTGAAATATCTTGCCGTTAAAGAAGAAGTTCAGAAACAAAGAATGTTAGTTAAACATATTAGCACAAATCTTATGATCACGGATCCGTTGACAAAAGGATTGCCACCTAAGGCATTTAGTGAACATGTTGAAAGGATGGGCATTATTGAAAATCATTATTGATGTTATAATGACATTTTATATTCATTATGTAATGGACACTCTCAGCTCATTTCATTTGTGTTTCTGACATATTAATGCATCCTATTTGACTGTCTATTATTGCATATGCCAATAAATGAATTATGTTGAGTTAACAAGATTTGTTTCTAACAAAGACATTAATGTGGACCTATATGATTTTTATATATCACTTATGATACCTAACTTGATAAATTACTAGTGTAGTAGTATATGGAAGGGAGTATGCAGCATTAAAGTATATGATCGCCATAACCCACGTTAATTGATTTATTATATTGAGGTAACTTATGATGATATTGAGAGATTTGTTTATGTGCACTTAATGTTTACACTATTAATTGGTAGAGTATGGTTTGATTATGTGGTCATATTTCAGTTTAATTTATTAATAATATAATAAATATTAATTCCTAATTAGCTCATAAAAGGTATTTAATAGTGAGACAAATCTCAACCATCTATTTGGGTACTTAATAGACATACCGAATTAAAAGTTAGAAATATATAAATAGATCCCCTCTCTATTAATTAGGGTTATAGAAATAGTCTCCATCAAATCTCTGTAACAAAAAGTAGGGTTAAGAAAGATAAACTTATTTTATTTGTGATCCTAATCATTTTTCAGGATATATCATGGATCAAGGTATGTTTTTTCCTTCCTTTTATTGTAAAAATCATATTGTTCAAGATATTGGTTATTGAATTATAATTGAGAATTAAGGTTCGAAATTGTATAGACGTGATTGTCAATAACATCTAGCCCCCATAATCATATATCTATGTATTTTACTTTTATCGGCAGAAAGGAAGAGGATAAAAGAAAGAAGAGAGATTGGTTAGTTTTCTTTTTCCTTTTTTTTTGGGACCACAATTATTTGATTAATTGATATTAGTGTGGGTATCATGATCAGGAATAAGGACCGCGTGTGTATGAATTCGATAGATGAATCTTAGAGAAACATACAAGGCAATGAATATTTATATATTTTTGTACCCAAAAAAATTATTTATATATTTCGTTATGAGATGATAGTAAGTGGCTATTATTATTATTATTATTATTATTATTATTATTATATTATTATTATTATTATGTGTTAGGTAGTATGGCACACACATTGTGTATTACACAAATTTTAATCTTTTATACAATTTTAATGTTCAAATATTGCAATTCACTAAATTAAAAAATATAAGAATAATAACATAGCAAAATTCTATAAATAAAAGATATATGGATTAGGGATAGAGAAACAAGCCACGTTTAATACAACCGAGTCTAATTTAAATATATAGTGTTTATTATCAAAATAAGAAATAAAAAGAACTATAGAATACAAAATAATAGAAAAATTAAAAAAAAAAAAGTAAATAACATTTAATATTATGACTATTTTCCATGTAAATAGAAATTAATAATTATCTATTTATAATATTTAATGCGCTTATCAACATGATAAATGTAATTTAAAACCATGTCTCATGTTTTAAATAGAGTTATACTAAAAAAAGAATCTTACTTCTAAATAATAAGAGACTTTTTTTTTTTCTTTTATAAACTCTATTCTTTTAGAGTATTACTTAGTTCCACATTGTTAATATTTCAACACTAAAAAAAAGAAGAATGAATCAATGAAATGGTACTTGGTCTTCATTGCTAACTTGAGTAAAGAGTGGTGTTTGGGGTTTTTTAGGAATTTGAAAGCAAAAACTCCTTTTTTATTTGATTTGGTGTAACTACGTGAGCCGGATGAAAGGAAACTTTCACGTCCGATTTTGAAGGGGGGAGATCCTATAGGATCCTATCCCAATTTTTCTTTTGCTAGGCCTGTAGCTAAAAAACCTACTTTCTTACGATTACGAGGGTTATTCGAATATGAAATCCAATCCTGGAAATACAGCATCCCGCTTTTTTTTACTACTCAAGGCTTCGATACATTTCGAAATCGAGAAATTTTTACTGGAGCGGGTGCTATCCGAGAACAATTAGCCGATTTAGACTTGCGAATTATTATAGATTATTCATTGGTAGAATGGAAGGAATTAGGGGAAGAAAGACCCACAGGTAATGAATGGGAAGATCGCAAAATTGGAAGAAGAAAGATCTATAAATAATTGCACACTCTTGATAGTATTAAATGAATACGAGTTAAAGAGTAGTATATTCTTTGACCCATTTAATATTTAAAATTTAAAATTTTAGTTTTGAGTTATGAATTTTTCGTTCATTTTTTTCTTAGAAAAGAGGATGGGACGAACCTATTCCAACCCGCTTTAAACCTAGCAAGTCCTATAAGGAGTAGTTCTTAGTTTGGATTTTTTGGCCCTGGACTTAGTAGGTTTGGGCAGGGCCTTAACCCAACTTGACCCATGAAGATGCCTAGTGAGGTTGATTCCGGCCCTCCACTAGTTCACAACCCAATGAATTGCCAACTTATTTAAAGAAATTGAAAATAAAATAAATGAAAAAAATAAATATAAAGTTAAAAAATAAGTTTAAAATTAAATGTAACAAAGTTTTAAGTTTAATCAAATTGAACCTAAGAATAAAAGTCATTAAACCATTATTGAAGGAATTGTTCAAGGTATTCATTTAATTATATACAAGCAAATCCACTCTTAATTGGTAAAACTTAATAACGTGGGACTACAAAAGTCAAGACACAACAAAGCCCTACAAAGGTAAAAAGAAATTATGTATTGTTAAGAAACAAGATTTGCCATTAATCACTACAACAAAATGAGCCTTTGGCTACGTCTAATAAACGTGGCTAAACATTAATTAAACGTGACCAAAGATTTTTTGTCACGTTTTTTTACATGTGGCCTATAGACGTCGCTAAAGGTCCGTCGCAGATTTGATAAGTAACGTTAAAAATTGAAACGTCGCTAATGTTAGTTTGGCAGACAAATATACTTTGTTAGGCGACGTTTAAACATGCCTATCATCATGTTTTGGTCACACTTATGTGTGGCTAAATATGACTAATCTCCATCCCGCTAAATATAAAAGGAGGGAAACTTGTGATCAGCGACGTTTAAACGTAGGCAAATATTTTTATTAGTAACGTGTAAACGTAAGTAAATTATGTAATTAGCGACATTTAATCGTGGCCATGCACAGGTTAAATAAGTTTATATGTTGTTGGACAACAATAGCGATTTATAAACGTGACAAATCTCATATTTACCACAATTTAAACGTGGCTATTCTAATACATTGGCGACGTTTACACGTAGGTATTCAATTAAAATAATAATTTCTAAATGTGATTGTTATTTTAATTTAGCGACGTTTACACGTGGCTGTTCTCTTTGAGAAGAGATAATGTGTAACTTGAATTAATTTGGCAATATATACTTATTTATTGTGTAATATATGCACAATTAGCAATATACACACCTGTTTGATCACAATATAATTGATACCTGCTATTACTTCTGCATATGAAATTTATGTATGAATAAATATCACTAATACATTTTGGAGCATACAATGCGCTCAATATGTAATAAAAAATAATAACATAAAAATTACTTAAAGATCACCATGACCATCTTACATTAAAGGAAAAAAAAAAGAAAGAAAACACAAAACAACATGGTTTAGTGTCCTTAGATGAAACATAGGCACAAACTCCAAATTACATCAAAATGAGCATATGTACCCACTTTATCACATTAATTTGACCCCATTCATGTCAGTTGCTTTAGCCAAAAAACAAAAAACGAAGTCTTTAATTTTCTTCCTCACTGTTGTCACCATCATCTCCAAGTGATGGATTTGATGAAGTATCTCGTGCACTTGCAGAAGTCTTTCCATTTGGATTTGCTGTCACACAATATGTAAGTATGATTATTGAATAGGAAAAAAACATGAATGAGATAATGAAAAACGACCCATGATAACTAACCTGAATTACTAGGAAAACTTGATACAAGTTGTTCTACAAGTCGAGTTAGTTGAGCAAGCTGTAAATACCATTGAATAGCAAATTCAATTCAAGAAAATGGATAAAAATCTAGTCACATGTGGATTTTCCGGAACCAATCTCATTAGATATGAATAGGAAAAAGGGAAAAATAATATTGTAGTAAGTATTAGGATAAAAATAATTCAAAGAGACGAACTTCATATAATCTACCAATTTCGTCTCTTGAAAAAACAAGTTAGTTCGTAACTTATATTTTTAATTTGCCTAAAAAAAAATTATTTTCACTTCAATAGCAGTCACTTACACTTGCAACAAAGTAATCACTCCAGAATTACATAAAGACATAGATTTCACTAACCTTAAAATACCAAATAAGAATGCTACTAAGGTGAGTGTTGTATCTGTTTTATGATCTGGTTCTGGCTAAAATACACATCTAAGGATTGGACATCTAAATCTTAGAAACAATAATACAATATAAAATTACTTGAGTTGATCTCTTAATATCCAAAAATTTTCATTACCTTGTCACTAGTGTGAATGCAAACTGAATCAATTGGACACTTTAAGAAGCATACACAACCTGCAAATGGATTGAATAAGACATATTTCAACCAAATCAATAACAAGGACCACCCAAAATTATCATCGAAAAGAACTATAAACTAAATTACATACTGATGATAAACCTTGCATCATAATATTTACGCAAAACAGAGAATGAAATGGCATCCACGTTCAGGTGATATGTACCCATAAAAAGCCTATCTTTGAAAAGGCTACAATAATGCTTACCATAACTTCTTTTGATTAGCTAATTTCAAAGCTATCCTAGAAAAGATGATTCTGTACGCACGTTTAAAAGTAATCATACAAGACAATTTAAGAAGCCCATAGAAATTGTTAATAAACAGGAGGGATTGTTTCAAATTGGATTCATTCAAGCAAAAGGTTTTTCACCTTGAAACTTATACCCTTGTGTCATGAGATGAACCAAGCAAGAATACAATACAAGGATGTTTAAATGAAGAAGTCACTACAAGAAAATGAGTCTTTGGCCATGTCTAATAAATGTGGCTAGACATTGTTATTGGGTCCACGACATTAGGAAGCTTGGATTGATCCATAAGTTGAGGCATTGCCTACGATATTTAATTGCAAACACATCAGCTGGCGAATTTTTTGTGAAGTAATGCTTCACAACTATTGACTTAAAAAGGCCACTAGTAACCACAAACTGCTGCACAATAACATTATTCATCAATAGTAAAGTTTTGATTACAACAATGCAGAAAAAAGTTTCAAAAGCATTTCACGAAACAGACACATAGTGATCAAATTATTGCATCATATGCATATGTCATTTTTTTTGACAGGAAAAAGGGATTCATCCATGGAAAAGAAGCAAGTAGTATTTGACATACCTTCTTTGTTTGATCAGATCATTTACTACTCGAAGATTTTGAGTTAAAATTGCGTTTGTCCTGCTTCTGTGCATTGATTGGCAGGTTTTTTTTTCCCCCTAGAAAGGTTTGACAGCGATAGAATGCGAGGGATGGCATGGCCTGCTTATTAACATGCAAGAACGTAGAACAATATGTTGCATGCAAAAGAAGTCTTCTATGCATTGGATGTTACACAGAGGAAGCAAAGCATCTATTTTATCTATACTAGAACAGATCAAATCGCTTAAAGTAAATAAGAGAGGCAGTGATTAGATGAATGAGTTGGCATACTTCATTGATAAATATAACAAATGGTTGCCTTGATATAGCCACCATAAAGAGAGTTTGGACCAACTTTTCGCCCTCCCCAACCTAACACAGACAAAGCAACTAATCATGACTTTGGGAGTATGTGTATATATGAAGGAGAAACATCTCATAATAGTTAACAGGTACCCATTTTGATGTTAGAGAAGATGCAAAAATATTAAAAAAGGTTGCTTCTGACTCTGAATCAACTCCTTTGGCAAGCATGGTTTTCACATTGCTTGGTGGACTAAACAAAAGCAAACCTACAAAAAAGAGTCATATTAGATGTACTATAACACCTTCTTTTATTATTTGTTCCATGATGAGCTGTCAAAATAAGTAGCATTTCCTGAAAATTACCTCTTGTGGCCTCCTAAGCCCAGTGAAGAGGTCTCTTCTCTTAGTGGGAAAAATAACCATTTCCATTAGACTTTGCTTTGCCTTATCCAAACTAGCTGGGGAATTCAAAGTTACAGTTTTCAATTCCAGTGACAGCTTGCATTCTAGAAGTAGACAATGATAAAAAATAGCATAAAAGATAGGATTCCTACTAACATCATCCATTTAATTGATGGACTTCTAGTTACAGTTTTCAATTCCAATAACTTTGTTTGTGATTATTACAATAAGAAACAAAGTTTGGAAAAACTTCTTCGAGATAAACAAGTTACCTCTGAGTTCACACCAGACTTTTCAGGGACTTCAACACTGGGAGTAGCAAATTCCTTGCCATATCTTCTTATGAACATCTTACGGATTTGTTGAAGCTCAGGGAATTCTCCACACATTGATGCTACAAAAATTAAGCTTGAAACCACCTCTTTCAATTCTTCAGGACATTCACTGTCAGAACAAAAAGCATTATAAACAGTTCCAAGTCATAGTAAGTTTATTTAGAACATTATCTCAGAGCTTGGTGACTAACTTGTTTTTTGCCATGAGTGAAACATTTTCTTTAAGGACATTGTAGTAACCTCCAATCATAGCAAATGCATCTAACATGTTCCTCTCTTTGATTACATGCTCAACCTATCAATGGCACATTATCAGATAAGAAGTTATGACTTTGTTTTCCTTATTACTCACTGCTTTGAGGTTTTTACCAGAAAGAGAGGTCTGCTTAGGCCCAACTCCCATAGTATTTGGTGCTTTTGGTGAAACTAGAGTTGTTAGCATCTTAGTAAAGGTGCACTATAGTAACAGTTTAAAATGGTTAGAAGGAAGCTAAAAGTATTATTAAAGTACAAAAAAAAAATGTTCACAAGGAAAATTTCAAGACCCACATGCAACACAAAGAAACACAAGCTTTCTAGTTCAATAAAGATCAACAAGAATCCTAAATGCAAGATTTTCAACTACTGGAACATATATTACCTAGCTTTCTAAATACATTAAGAGCATAAATCTCAGATGTGGCCTTAGCTACTTTGATGAATGTTCCAGAACCATCCCTAGCCATAAATGACAATGATTTTAGACTTGATTATATTTTAAAAAAGGGTCTCAGGTACAGTCAATACACCGCTTTTGAACCCATAATACAAGCTAAGCCACAAGTATGTAAACACGTTAAAAGTCAGTTTTCTAAGAAAAGGTACATGCACTATTAAGCTAGAGTTGACTTAGCTTTAAAAGGTACATGCACTATTAAGCTAAGTCTGGCTTACCTTACTTGTTGATGTCACACCTGTTTAGGCAAGAGAAAAAGCTTGTGAGGATTATAATATTTAGTAAGTTTAGATAAGTTTGCATGAGGAATATCAAAGAATAAAATACATACTGCCTTCCTGCCTAAAACCTGTAACCTATCAGAAACTTAACTCTGCCATTTAGTTATTTTTTGTTGATAAGACTTTGCGTTTTCTTATTTCTTTAACAAGAGAGAAAGCATTTATTATCACCAACATAACAATACTTGTTTTTTTATGGCTAATAAAATTTAGATAGCAGGGTCTAATTAGTAGGAGTCTACACAGCTAATTCTTAGGGTCAGTAAGTCTAGGGAACAAAATTTCACAAGGCTTCTTATCATAGTTAGCATTTGTATATTCCATCACTAAGTTAAATATGTAAAGTGATGAAATGATGATTGCAAAAATCAATTCAGCATCTAATCATCTCCAAGTGCATATTCTAAGAACAATTGATCTGAAGATGGGGAAAATATTTAAAATTTGGACGACTACGTATATATGGTATACCTATCAGGATCGATTTATCATCTCCCTCACGTTAAATAAACATTATATCTAGCTGGTAATTAGCTCACAAAATATTTGCTGCATAAAATTAACATTTCACTTATTCAAAGGTGGGAAAAAGGAAAAAGCAAGGCAACTAAAGCATGAGAAAATGATACATTTATAGACCAAACCAGATAACATTCCCTTAGTATAAATATTAGTTTAAACTTAAGAGATAAAAACCTGACAACTAAACATGAAGCTGTAATAGGAGATTAAATTCAACTCTTGCAATCATCTCTAGAATAGGAATTACAAGTTAATTTACAAAACCAGCTCCGGGTAAAACACTTCCAAAATAATCCACTAAAATATTAAATCTGTGGACTAAAACTCACATAATGGCAACACCAAACACAATCAAACACTAAGTTGACACTATCCACAAGATTGCCAACACAATAAGCTCAATCTTCCTAACTTTAAGATCACGCCAAGCAAGCTAGAATAGTCTCTTTTTTGAGTGTCATCGCTGAAGTAGGATTTTATGGCAGGCCCAAAACATCAACAAGACACAAAAATTTATATAAAAATAAATAAAATAGAGCTAAAACTAAACATAAGTTAAACAAAGTGAAATATATGCATAAAGCTACTACACTGATCTTATAATTGCTCTTAGAAGAGGAGAAAAACAGATTAATTGAGCTTCTAATCTTCAATGTAATTGCAGTACCACTCGTATACTAAGAATACCGTTGGTAAATGGTATCCGAGTGATGAGCAGGCTGGAGTTAGACCCAGGTGGTTATGTGCTGTGATGGCGAGTGGTGGTGGTGATAGAGCATATGCTCTTTTTTCATTTCAATAAAGAGAACCTATGACCTGCTTTCCCAATTCCCGCACTTAAGCAAATAACATCAAGAGTAAATAAACAAATCATACATTAACAAGCTAGTTTCATCCACAATTAGATGAGAAAGAAAGCATCCAAAATGCAAAGTAAGTTTCATGATAAATCTAAACAAAAACATTGTCCACTAATAAAAAACTATCAAGGATAAGTACACTCTAATTTGGTAGCAGCATTGTCTTGTTTTTTTTTTTTATAACATAATTATAGTTTTCGCACAAAAGGCAGCAACCCTAACAATAAGTTTCAATTGTTTCCTGTGATAAACTTCGACTAAACACATTACCACCTCAAATTCAATCCTAACAAAAGGCTAAATTGTTTCCTCTACCCTTCATTTAGACTTTGGAATGTCCAGGTTTTCAAATATTGGGCTGTTTACTCCAACTCCCATTACATTGAGACCATTATCAACATAAACTACTGCACCAGTAATCGCAGAAGCAAAGGGTATGCAAGGAAGGCAACAATATTTCCCACTTCCTCCGTAATGTCATATCGATCAGTGGTTATGAAAATGGCAGCAAATAAAAATGTTACAAACATGATCTTTTGTTCATTCACAATTCTTGGTGTTGCAGCATTCATGAATATAATCACAGTGAACGATAAATTATAATCATTAGATGAATTCAACTTATAATAGATCTTTTATAAAAGCTTGTTACAAAGATTCATACGAAGCCTAGTTATTTTAACCAAAATAATTGCCAGTCTAGTCAGAATTTTATTTATTTATTTATTATTATTTTTCATATTGTTAACAACCTGAAAATAATAAAATCCCTTTTCAGCTCACCTGCAGAGAGTTCTTTCTGTAAAGGAGCATTTTCCAAAGAGTAGTCAATCATCATATTAATAAACCTAATTGCCATTGCAACACGACTTTGTAATGGACTTGGGATTTTAAATGCAGAAAAGATTATGACGATGATACTTCCAATTAATAAAAAATTCCACCATATGGTAACACTTTCTATACCTGCAGAAATGGTGTTGACTCTAATGTTGTGCTTCCTTCCAGCTTCAAATGCCAACACCAGCATCAAACAGGTGATCAAATCATAAATTTTGAAAGAAGTGGTTTCATTCAGAGTTATCATAGAAGTACTTGTCAGAGAGATAGAGTCCACAGAATCAGGATGATAAAGGATATAAGGAAAACAACAAAGATAACTTACATGGGTATCACTTTCTAAAGCAGCTTTTGCTGAGCTCATGCCTCCACCATATTTATAAGAGAAGAAATATGTGAGAAAGAAAGCCCTGCATAATTGGCAAAAAAAACGAAAAGAAACATTCGTACCCAGGAATTATTCGCTCAGAAGCGATGCATGTCAAAGAAATAGAAGTATCCATTTTCTTGCCATATGCATAACTTTTGATCTTTAATTTATAGCCCAACATGGGACCTCCTATTCAGAAATTGTACTGCGTCATTATAAACTACTATTCATAGTGTACGCATGCATATGCTTTTTTCAAGGATTGGAGTGTTAACTTTATTTCCAACATCTTGTAAATTCAATCCAAACAGGAAGTTTGATTGGATGTAGAAAAAACAAAAGATACATAGTTTTACAGTTTCTTCTTTTATGTATAACTTTAAAACTTAACATTAATACTCATATAAATAAGTGCTATCTTTTGCTAAATTATATGTATTATTGGTAATTAAAGCATACAAATTGAATAGGAATAAAATATTGGAAAGTTGAATAATGACAAATGACAATGATTGATCAATCGGTTAAAAAAGTCAATTATAAATCTCTATGAAGAGTATATTTCTATCGATTGTTTATTATTTTTTTTTCCAATTTCAGAACAATTAGTACTTTTCTTTTTTTATAAGAGGCATAAAAAAGCAATATATTGTATACTACTGTGAGTAAGTATGAACTTAGATTTCCTACCTTACCCTTATCTTATAGGTACATATTCCCAACTTTTTGAATTGTGTAATGTTAGGCATTTGTCTCCACTTATGACACACTTTTATGTGCACTTCTATTATGAATTTTGGTTATAAACTAATAAAATACATGTTTTTGGATCATTGCACTCGAAAATGAGAAAATCAATAGAAAAAAAAAGTGAAGTTTAAATGGCTGGATTATACTTCTACGTTTTATTATTTATATGCCATTTTAATTTAATGGATTTTCATCTGTTTAGTGGCATATGTTGTAGTGAGAGCTTATTCATGAATATTCGCAATTATGAGGTTATTGTATCATGTCAAGTTATAAGTGCACAGGCAGAGCACGATCCTTTTCATTTCCTCTCTTAGCCGTGAGTCATGAATCTCTCCCTCTCTCTAACCATAATACTAGCCACCGCTCGAAACACTAATGACTTCCCTAACCCCTTAACCATTGAGACCACCATCAATCACATCCCTAACCCACTCCAAAACAGCCATCAACAAGGTGATAATACTACCAACAACCAATCCAAACAAACCTAAAACAGAACCAACCCTTACCAAACAAAAGCAACCACCAAGGACAATCAACCCTATTGCTATTAGATTATATATATTGCAACTCTATTATTATTATTATTAGGAAAAGAAAACATACTTGACTTGAACAGAGGCGCGTTAAGGGGAAAAAATTCCAACCAGTTCGATTTGGGTACTGGCAACAGGGAAGTGGGTGTCATCGTCCAACGGCGACCCAGGTGAAGGCGCTATGTTAGTTGGCCATAGAGGAGGCCGCTGACACATGCTATGCGGTGGTTGGCATTCAAATCCACCAAAGGGTGGTGTTCGGACAAGAGAGGTCTGCTGCGGTGGAGACTTGCATCAGTGGCCTTCAGGTCGTTGTCGAAAGCAATGAACCACTAGGACTTGAAGATTTCGGCCTGCTAAAACTCCCGTGGTAATTAATTTACTTGAATATCCCTATATCATAAGAAATAAACACATCAAACCAATGAAACCTTAACTTAAAATCATAAATTTGAATTCACAATTGAAGAGAGAATAGAGCAAATCGTGAGAGCATTGTGATGGGAGTGTGGTCTGCTGGAGATGGAGGGCGATGAGATCGACAGTAAAGAGATAATGGCACAAAAAAATTGAAAACAAGGAACTGAGGATGACAAAGGGAAGGGGGCGGGATGAGAGCAGGGTTTGGGTGGGAATGAGATGGAGAAAGTAGAAAGTGCCCTAAAGTAAATACTAAAGAGTGGTCCAAACTTTACAACAGGTCGTCCACGATGGGTTTTTTTTTTTTTTTCCTAATAAAAACATATACCGAAAAATGGCGGCATTTTGAAGAAGGGTTTTTATTTTAAGTTTATTCAAAATTTTTAATAAATTTTTTTTTTTTTTTTCAATAAAATAAAAATTTTCAATTTTTTAAATAAAATAAATTGGTAACGTTTACTATAAGCTAAAAGTCGCAAATCAAACAACCAATGTCTCATATAAGCTATGAGTTATTTGCAAACGTAACCAATGGTATTTTTTACCTAACATTTAATTCATGTGACCAGATTATAAAAGAAAGGCGACGTTTGTAAAATTTGCAAACGTTGCCAATGTAAAAATTCCTGTAGTGAATTAAAGTTTATATAACTCAATCAAATGTATTTTAAATGCATGTATTGTTAATAAGAACACATTAAATGTTGTGAATAGGTCATTAATTGTTGCTTTTCACATTAAAACTAGTTTAAACTTATTTCTTCTTATTATATATATATATTCATTTTAATTTTATATTTTTCTTTTTTTTTTTAATTTAATTATGATGACCTAGTCCAACCTGGTGGGTTAAAAACCTTTAACTACCCCTAACTTAGCAATCTATTAGGTCTTGGATGGGTTATAACTTGTAAGACCTGACTTGTATTGATATCTATTTACACTGTCCATATATTACTATCCAAGAAAAAATGAAAACGCAAAAAAGCAAAAGTGTAATATAATATAATATCATGTATTTGATTGATGATAGCTTTTACTTAGTAAGAGCACAGATGGAAATGCCATCTAATCGTGCCTAAACTTTCCATGTTTTAAAAACTCTCTCTGTCTCCTCTAACCCTCGCCCTTCCTCATTCTTCCTCATTATTCATTATTCACCTTCAAGGGGTAAGAAGCTCTAGTTGTGACGTAATATACATACATACATACATACATACATTAAAGTCAATGAAATCTGTTCTGTTTCTTATAACGATAATTAAAGATAAAATTTTTCTTATGGCACATTTGATTTATAAAATAGTATAACATAGGAATAGAATTTTAATTCTTAAGAAAAAATAGATAAGTAACAATTATTGGTTTTTTTTTTCAATATCTCATTAATAGATATGAAAACATGCTTAAAAGGAACAAAGACAACTAATCCTTTAACGCTTAAAGTAATTGGAAAATTCTCATTTTCACTCTCATGGAAATTTCATAACTAATTAAGCATATAAATAGTTCTCTGATAATATTGTAACTTGATGCCATTAATTTTGATCGCTGGAGTGGAATGGGTTAGTTTTGAATTTCCTCTCTCTTGTTGCAGTAGGTTGTTTCATCCTTATGAAATTAATCAAATATGCTATTGTTGGTTTTCAATTGATACAATTGTCTATACTCTTTAATAAATTACTTTCAAATAGTAAGTTTAATTAAATTAAGGATTAAGAAACGGTTATTTATTTTATCCTTATGAAATTAACTAAACATGTTTTTATTGTTTTTGTATTGATAAAATTGTCTTTACACTCTTTAATAAATTACTTTGAAATAGTAATTTTAATTAAATTAAGGATTGTCATTATAAAACACTGTTATAACCACTTTGATACTCCACTAGCTATGATCTTTCCACATTTATTTTATCCAAAACTCTTCAACATTTTGCGAACCCCACATGAATAATCTATATTATTATTTTATTCTTCCAGTTCTCTCTTTATTTCAGATTCACTATAGAAAAACGTATAAGTTGATATTAAAGACATTAATGGTCTAACATATTAAAAAAAGACTATTTTTCTTATTATTACTTTTTTTTTTTTTTATATTAGGTATATAATCCCATCTAATTTGATAAACACTATATATTGATGGATTCATGTAAGATCAAGACTAGAAGTAAGAGAAAGTGAGTGAAAATGAAAGAGCAACATTTTGAAACCCTACACAAATTGATCAAAAGGAGGGAGGCTCAAACTTTTGTAGCATGTGAACCCTCCATCAACAATAAGATTATGACCAGACACATATTTAGCATCATCGGATGCCAAGTACAAGGCAGCTCGAGCCACATCAACATCTTCACATTGGGCCCCTTTAAGCTCCCCAAGCCCATTAATAATTGCCACAACTTGTTCATGGGTTGCTCTTGGATAAAACTGCCCTATTTGGGCCAACGTCATTGGACTTACAAGCGGGGCTGGTGATATGCAATTAACCCTAATTCCTGTTCGACATAGCTCGCTTGCTACAGACTTTACAATCCCAGGGATCGTAGACTTTGATATTGTGTAAGGATGAGGCCCAAGTCCACCCATAAGCCCACTAATGCTAGATGTGCAAAGGATCGAGCCCGAACCCATTGGGATCATTGCCCGTGCGGCGTGCTTCATACCAGCAACCACAGCCCGGACGTTGATCTGCATGACCTTGTCGAATTCGTCTAGATCAAGGTCCACTATGCTTGGCGGGACTGCTGGGCCGGTGACGCCGGCGTTGTTAAACATTATGTCAAGCTTGCCGTGGCGAGATAGGACGGTTTCCACTGTTTCGGCTACTTGGGCTTCATTAGCAACATCACAAGTTACATAGTGGGCCGAAGAGCCCAATGTTTTGGCTACTTCTGGGCCAAGGCTTGAGTCAATGTCAGCAATAATTACTTGGGCTCCGTTTTGGATGAATTCATGGCCGTAGCTTTGCCTAGTCCGCTTGCGCCTCCGGTAATTAAGGCAACTTTACCAGCCAGCCTGATGTAACAAAATTATCATCTTCTCTTCCATTTTTAATTAAAGACAATGGTAAAGCAAATCAAATAAAAGAAATCCTGACTCTCAAAATAGTTATTCTTTGTAAAGTGCATATATCTTGAAAATAAGTGACAATCTTTATCAAGCCTTAGTATTGGCATTAGCATCGGTTATTTAATACCAAAACTTAACATGAAAATCACTTATCACTATTGAGAATCTTATAAGTTATTACTATGTGATCAATTTTTTTGCAAATTGATACTTATATGCATCCTTTAGTAATAAATCATCCTATCATTATTAACTTCAATTAGGTTAATAACTTTATGATCTTTGATTATAGAATATTTCTAAATTGAGATACTTATTAAAAATCTAAAAAAGATAATCTCTTATGTTTTCAAGAATTGATTATTTATTTATTAAGGGAAAAATGAAATTGTAAAAGATTTATGATTTGATCTCTCAAAAATATTCATATTCTTCAATCTAATAAATAGTCAATTGTTGGGTCTAATAAAAGAGAGTAGATAATCACTTGTGTCAAGAAGATATGGGGATTGAATTGATCTTTATCATAGATTGCTTATAGGAATGGACTTAAAGGGACGTGTAATTAGACATGTCATGTACTTATTATGATATTTTAGATTAGTTGAAAACAAAAATCATAATTTTAGTTGGTTAAGGATGCAGTCTTGTCATTTGGAAAATGCGGCCTATGGAGAGAGAAAGGATTTGAATGTTCATAATAGTGATGTGATGTGATGTGACCTATGTGGATATCCATATTCAAAAAATTAAATCCATTTGCTTTGAAGGAAACGAAAGACACATGTAAAGGCCAATGTCCATGTGCTTGACTTGACATGTGCATTTTGGTGTAGCAAATTAGGTAACGTAAACAAGACATGTCCCAATCAAGGGAAGACCCCAAGTTAGCCCAGATCATACGATTTTGTAATAAACTTTAAAAGAAAATCTTACTATTTTTGAGGTATTGCTCTTATTATATCATAGTAAAATTTTGAATCTAGTACTTACTTCCACTCTAAAAGTAGCTCATTAGATGGTCCAAAATTGAAAAATGTCCAAAGAAAGTATTACTTGGATTTCAATCCAATCTATGGATAAAATTAAAACAAAATAATTCTACCCCGATCAGTGAATTATCCATACCTTGGTTAATGGAAGTTAACATGAGCTTGATAATGCAAATATTGCTTGTAATCTAGGTCTAGGTTGGTTTAATAAAAAGGAGAGGGGGAGAGAGAGAGAGATACGGATTTTTAGTTCCAAGAAAAGATATTAAATTAAATTTTAAGTAAGATCTTTAAAATAATGTGAGTATGTCAATTTTGTATATATGAGTTGTTGTGGGAATTGTATATGATATGCTATTTGTATACAAAAGATTTAGTTATGATTTTTGAAAAAGTGGATGAATTAGTTCAATAAAAGAGGAAAAAAAAAAGGGCTTAATACTAGATTGGATATTAGCCTGATTTAAAATTGCATTATTTTCATATGTTAAATAATTATGGCCACATAGTTTATAAAAAATTCTTAGGCTGATGGATGGTAGATCCAAGATTTTACTTGTGAGGGGCAAATTATTGTAAATTATGGGAAAATTATAAAAACCAATAACTTTTTAATGAAATTTTAAAAATTTCAAGTTAAAATTTAATAAGTTTTGAAAGATAAAGAGATAGCAGCAAAAGTATTGTCCCCCTTTTTTTTTTTAAATTTTATCAAGTGATAATAACTTTGAAAAATTGCAAATATACTTTTAAAATATTGGTCAACTGCATACCATTCTAAAACTTTTGAAATATTCTTTTTAAAATGTATAAGGAGTGAAGATCCTGCATATCACTAAATCCTCCTAATTCTAAAATTTTAACAATAATTTAGAGATTATTTATATATTTTATAACTATGGAAAGGATATAAGCACGCATTGAATGTATGATGTTCCTAACCAATGTAGATTAATAGGTTCGTTTACAATAATTATACCATAATTTTATGTTAGCATGAAAATGTGGCAGATAATACATTTGACTTGGCTAGCATGAATGGCCAAAACCGATCAGGCAGTCCTCGTGTTGGGCGTCAAATAATTAAAATTATGGAAAACATGAGTACGAAGTTTCATATAGATAATAATATTTTAAAGTGATTCATGCAGATCCACCGATATAAAATCATGTTTTTTTAAAGTCAAAAAGAGATTGTCTAAACCATAAAAGAACCGTTAAGATGCTGAATTTACGGCATGGCATCCTCCAATTGTGTGCTGACAATCAGATTCTTGCTTCGTACTGTACGCATATCCTCAAGTTTTAGCAACGTTTGTCTCTGTTTTTCATGTGCTTAACTTACTATTCTATTCGTATTGGATCTATTTTGCACAGAATAGCTGGAGCGTTGCAAAGAAATCAGGACATATTAATATATGATAAGAAAATAAAGCATGTTAGTCACTCCCCATAAGTATTATTCAATTTTTTACATATAACCGCGTTCACAAATAACGGTTACTAACACTCATTATCTATTTCACATGTTAAAATATGATAGATAGTTACCCATCATAGTACACAACTGTAGTATATATTGTCTATTAAATATTTTTTTAATAATAACTATCTTAAAATATCTATTAATGTTTACATGAGGTGTATATTATTTGCTTTTTTTTTGTTATAAATATATATTAATATAGATGATCTTTCATAATAATTTTTAGATGATTGTGAAAGAAAAAATATATATATTTAAAATATAAAATGAAAGCTAGAAAAAAAAATGTGTTTTATATTATAGAAGGTATTCATTAAGCACACTCACAATTTTATCAATGTAATTTCCATTATCTTTCTTTTTTTTTTTTTAATGTAATGTAAGTCTCACCACTTTCACGTACGATAGTTTCCATCTAATATTAGCTGTCTTGCTTTTGAAAGCAGAAATGAATTTAAGGACGAATATATATATCCCATTTACAACTAAAGCATGACATCTAATTAGCATATATACTCAAACTTAATAAATAAATACCGAAAGAAAAGAGTAACTAGGAGAATATGCTTGGTGATGCAGCTTTATTCATAAGCTATTATTATTTACACCATGCAAGTTATTTTACTTTCATTTTTCTTAATAACCTTTACACCTTTATGATTCTTATACATTGGAAAAGATAGAAAATTATAATGAAATATTATGTATACACTACAACAATTTGTAACTAAACCGACGACGTATATCCGACAAAGTTTAAATTGTCGAATTTGCTCTGCCGAGGAACGGGTACTTTCTCGTATTAGAGGAAAACTGACAAGAGATTTCCTCGGTTAGGTTACCAAGATATTCGCAATCTCTATGGTGGCGGACCTCACCATAATTTTGCCTCAATTTAAAACTGTACGAGAATTCCGCATCTCGTTTTTATTTGTGGAGTTGTGCCCGTTATATCATTTATCCAAACTTTCATTTACTAATATTTTAAATATTATAAAGTATCTGAAAAAGAGAAAAAAAAAAACATAATATTTTAAATAAAACATACATTTTTTTCATCTCTATCCTATGGCAATATTTCCCGCCCCCCTTTTACCCTCTCTCTCCAGTAGTGCAGACCATAACTAGCTAAGTCTTTTTTTTTTTCATCTTCATCCGTATAAAAATTTACCGTCAGTATTCTCTCCATCTCGACTACTAGTTTCGGATTTCAGGTAATTGCTATTTTCTTTTCTTTTCATTTTAGTTAATTGGGCTGATCAATTTAGGGTTCAATATTTTGATTTTTCTGATTTTTGCTTGATGTTCATATATATATATATATATATCGTGAAGCCATGGGTAATGATGCTATCAAAAACTTATTTATGATTTTTTTTCTTATTTGATATGATGTTTCCCATTTTATTTTCTTTTTTCGTTACTTATTCTTACGTCCATACGGTACAATTTAATCTGCATGTATTGTAAATTTGAAAGATGTAAAGAATTTATAATCTTGGAAGGGCATGTGACAATAGACATGAAAGTTTAGCAATGGAGCTTTAATTTCAAATGTATTGATTTACTCGTGACTGGTAAAAAGCAAAAGATACCCTTTTTCTAAGATTTCTTGCTCGGTCGGAGATTAATGAGTCAAATAAGGAAATTTTCTAAGATGAAAGAGAAAAAAAGATACGAAAAACTGAAAGAATCTGTAAAAGAAAGCTTTCATTTGTAAGTTCCCTTTTTACCTAGAGAAATGTTCTTTATACAAACACAGGTTGGTCCACATTTGTATCTTTTGATCTTGGTTGTTGTTATACTTATGTTATTTCCTATTCATTTAACATATTTGTCATACCAAAATTTGTTTTTCTAGCTTTTCGTCAGAGATTATATCAAAATTTCATGCCATTGTCATATGTGGTATTGTTTTCTAGGTTATTTTGATAAGTTTATTTTGATAGTTTTATTTTATTATCGGTTTATATGTATTAAGAGAAGGCATACTAAGTTATGGATATTATTGAGTGATTATTTTGATAAGGGACACCATGAATTAGCATATGAATTTTGGGCATTTTCCAATTTGTTTTATTAAAAATGTTATGTTTCTTTAGGCATTATCTAGTGGTTAGTCATTCGTGTGAATTGATAGAGACATTGATGAAGTTATGCACATGAAGTGATTATTTTAACAAGGGACATTATGAATTTTAGGGGGAAAAAAAATACATCGTTGGTTATATACATAATCAACTTCACAAAGCATATATCAAGAAAAAAGGTATGGAAAAACTGAAATCTTTCATATTTCAACGGTATTATTTTTTTATTTTTATTTTTCACTTTCCTTACTATATTGATATGATTTCGTTTCTGCAACCCAATAGAGAAAAAATGGTTTAGTTTCTGTTTCTTAAGTTGGTTTAGTGTATTAATTATATTTAGAGGAAGTGAATGATAGATTGAGAAAGAAAGAGTCAATTTGTTTTTTGCTCTAAAAGGTTATGTGTAACATAGTGTGTAATTTTATAGTGCATTTATTTATGGATGTGCATCTAACCCATTTTGCTTATACATTTATTATAAACAAAAAATTTATTGTTTGTAAATCAAAAAGAAAGAAGCATGTAAAGTGGATAAGGCTTAAATTTTTGTTTTTTTTAAGATGTCTCATAATGGTTGAAAAATTAGGTATATGATGTTTTTCATATTAAAACAGATGCATTGTTTATTGATATTTTGATAAATAGGGAAAGATAGTCTAATGTCTTAAAATTGGTTATATGAGCTAAACATATAGGTTATGCTCTTTTTTTTTTTTTTTGTTGATTCTTCATGAGTCTCATTTTATTTAACCCATTCTACTTATACAAATTTGATGAAAATGCAATTTGAAAATGCCAAGTTGCAAAGAGCTGTCAATGCATATATGCTATAAGTTGCTCCAAAAAGTGAGTTACAAAAAAAAAAAAAAAAAGGGAATATTAACTCTTTGTTGTAATTTTTGTGTTGTGGATATAGAATCAGGAGTTGGGCTGGGCACATTTGTTTGAATTTGAGAAGAAAGGTCTTATGCATTTTTCATAAGGTAAGTTTAAGCGGCAACTTGTAATTATTTGAACTCTTAATAGAACAAAATATTCCTATATTCATTTGCACTTTCTTATGTTCTCTTGTCTGGTAATTTTTTGTTTGCACTAGTTGAGTACATACTTGAAGAATGGCATAAATCTTTAATGATGTTAAAGAAGATCAATTATCTTTTCTATTGTCCTTTAATGTTGTTCTTCATGAGGTTTTGTTAGAATCTCAATATTTCGTTTTAAAAGTTATTTAATTCCTTCTAAATAATATGAGAGCCTTAAGGAACACGAAATGCTATCTTTTTGAAATTTAAATATTTATTTTTAACATATTTATGGCTTATTGAAACTACAATATGTATAAACTAGACCTATATGTTATGTTTGGAGGTTTCTTAAATAAGGTTATGATCATTTTATTAGTTTACATTGTGTAAGTGGGATAATGGCATTTGAATTAATGCTTGATGTAATGTTTATGCTATATATTGGTTGTCACTGTAGAGAAAAGGAAAAAAAGACAAAAGCAAGACTTTTGAAGTTTTTTAGATTCATTATTTGTATTTTTCCCCTTTTCTTCAAGCAATGCATCATCAGCTTGATCACCACTTAGTCACTAATCTTACAATTTATATCACTTCCTTTGTAGGTTCTTCTTTCTTCTTCCATTGTTATATAATTACTCTTTTTTAGTAGAAAATGAAAATAAAAAAATAGTAACTATTGAACTAAATATTTGTTATGTTACTAATTAAAGTGGGATAATGGTGTCTGAATCAATGGTTATGCATTGTTTATGTTTTATATGGGCTATAGTTTTAGTAAAAAAAAAAAAAAAACTTTTGTAGGATTTTTCATGATTACCAATTTAATTATGAATCAATCACTTATTTATTCAAATTGAATTACCTTCGTTTTGAGGTTCTTTCTTTTCACTTGTAGCAAAAGTAGTGATCAATAAGATCATATTTCATTTTGCTGTGGTAATTTTTTTATTAACAGCAGATTATCCATATGCATGATTGTGTTTAGTTAAGGTGTAAATGCTACTGCTGCCTTTTTGCTATGTACTTTTTGGTAACTTCTTAATATGCTTCTTTTTGCTACACAACAGTTCTTACTTCTCCAGCTTTATTGTCTAGAATGTGATTGTTGTCAAATTTCAAAAGTTTAATGTGATTTTTTTAGCCAACTATTCCACTTAAGGATTTTCAGAAACTGCAACAGGACTTCAAGGGGTTAAAGGACTTGGTCACACAATTTATACAATTATTGGGAGGGGATTTATTAGTTCCAGCATCTCCATCAA
The DNA here is from genome assembly GCA_024138025.1 of Combretum micranthum. Taxonomy (NCBI): domain Eukaryota; kingdom Viridiplantae; phylum Streptophyta; class Magnoliopsida; order Myrtales; family Combretaceae; genus Combretum; species Combretum micranthum. The sequence goes on along the minus strand of JAMXBD010000191.1, from coordinate 134,321 downwards.
ATCCAATACCTTCACAAGCATGGGATTCCTTGCCACAAATGTCATCACCACAGTCATCAACCCCTCCATTACAAGCTGTTGGATTAGGTGAGTCATTCCAGCCTTTACAACAATCTTTACAATCCCTTATGCGACATGTATCAACACCTCCACTACAAGGAGCTCAAAGGCTTAGTGGGTCATCTAAGGGTATGCTACCATCTGATAATTTTCCTGTACAAAATGCATCAACACCTCAAAATGCACCTTTACCTCTACTGTCAAGATCTCAAAGACTCGGTGGGCTATTTGAACTTACACATCGATCTCCTCAACCACCAATACCTTGTACACAGGATTTATCTAGAAATGATATAAATATACAGCAGCCTATTACCATGCATACTCAACAAGAGCCATTTGTGCGGCAAACCCAACAGCAGCCACCCATATTACAACGTGCAGCAGCAGCAGCCCACAAATCCAGCAGGAAGAGGACAAGGCATTCAACTTCAGATTAGGAAACTTCATATCTATATTATTTCTGTTTTAGTAGATATTTATTATTAATGACAACATTTATTGGATAGAATTTGTTGGATTTCTTTTGTAATTCTGACTTGATGTTTAATGTTAATTCCAATTTTATAATTGCATTTGACCATTATTAAAGTATCTATTTATTTATTTGTTTATTTTACGTATGAATTTTCATATAACTATAATGGTGAATGTGTATAGCAGGACGTAATGCCTGCTCATTATCTAATATATTTGATTACAAATTGAGACGACACGTTCTTGTTATCTAATATATTTGATTATAAATTGAGACGACACGTTCTTGAACGTGTTCTCGGATTAGAATTAAATAGAGGAAATGCACAGGGATTTCGGACGACGACTTTGATCCGAGAACATGTTCTCGGTAGTTTCTAGCGACAAAATGCTCGTCGGTTAAGATTATATTAGAATCATATAAAGCGACAGAATCTTACGAGAAAAGAAGTTCTCGGATAATATGTGAGCCGACAAAATATATATTATAACTCGACGATTATATTCGTCTTATATAAGGAGAATTGTTGTAGTGATATATATTATTGGAGAACCTAATAATTAAATAAGGCAAGAAAAAAAATATTAGAAATGCAAACAATGTATGCCAAGCATATTTTTAACAACTAGTCCATACTAATAGAAATTCTGTTGACTTTAAAATTTCGAAATCCTATAGAGAATTACATTTACTTACTATATATTGTTTTCTCATATACAATCGTGACAAGTATGTTATATGATTCCATCTGTTGTATCCCCTAAGTCAAAAATTAAATTTATCTGTCACCCTAATAAAAGCAAGTGAATGTCAAAAAAGGAAACGCAATTCGGCTCCATAGTCCAAATTTGATGCAAAGTCTTCTTTTCTTTATTATTATTAATATTCTGCTCGCTTTCGGTACTTTCAATATATCGATATGACTATGCGTCAAATTATTCAGTTTAATAATGATATATCCCTTGATAGATTCTTTCTGCAAAAGAAAAATAGCTTTACTAATAAATTAAAAAAAATAGAAAAGAAAAGAAAAGACGCACACACACAAATAAAAATTACAAACGAAAAAGGCGGCCTAAGCTTCAAATATCCAATGATTAACTAAAGGAATTTTCTAACAAAGAAAAATATAAACGAAAAGATAACCAATATATATATATATATATATATATATTTCCAAGTTGGACCATGAGCTGCTCCAATAAATAGACAGCGAAGGTTATTATATATATATATATATATTATATTTAGTTCTGAAATATCATAATATTCCTATCCACTGATCCAATACTCTATAATCTTGTTCATTGTCTTATCTTAGCCGATGAAATGAACAATTATGCATTTTGAGAAAATAGACTAATATAATTTTTATATAATGGAGTTTCTTTTTGTTTTTTGATTTTTCTATTTATTAATCAAATCATATTTTACTCCAAAAAAGCTTCATAGAAACACTCAAACTTTGCATCTACAAGCTTATTAAATGCATACCTTTTAGCACCATCCACACAGCTTCCGGTTTCAGTGGTGTAGAATGCGCGGCCTTTAGGGACAACCTTCCTGAAAATGGGGTTCATAGGTTTCCTACTAAAAATTCAAATAAAAGATAATATTAGAGGAAAAAAAATATATAAATAATTATATATCTACTAGATACTCGAGGAAAAGATAAAGTTTTCTTTATCTCCAAATCTAGTACTTATTTGTATCCCTTTCAATCACATATTACCGTGTATATATGAAAGCTTTTAATTGATATATGATGGGAAATCGACAAAGGATATTATTTGAGAAGAAGAAAACTTCATCCTTCAAAACAAGTATAGATCCAAAGTTAGAGAGTGGAGAGGATACCTAACAATTAACCTTAACATGACTTTTCGTTGGAGGAAAATTTGATTTAGACGAGGTAGAGACTACAAGACGGTACAAGAAGATAAGAAATGAGAAAAAGGGGCTGCTTAGAAGCTGAGATTTGAAGGGTTTACTTGTTCTGTGTGTTTGCTCAGATGCGCATCTTAATGCATAAAGAAGAAGAAGAAGAAGAAGAAGAGAGAGTGAGTGATGTGATATGTGTGATATGGGTGTTTACAAGTGAGGTATAGGGGTTCCTCATTTTATCAAATGATGCTTTCTAGTCTTTTTATAGCATTAGGTCAACTATGCTAGGACTTTTAAGTTTTTTTTTTTTTAATATAATCTTAACTTTATTGATAGATGTAACGCATTAATTTTATAGGAGACTAAAAATACTACTATGACATATTATTCAAAGCAATTGTTTATCCTTAGCATTTAATTTGAATTTTCTCATTTTGTTATTAACTAAATTGACAAATATGTCAAAATTGCTCCATCCTTGTATACTATACCCTCTTTACACAAATATAGAAGCAAGATCATGCAATTTGAATGGCCAGCTTACCTTACTTATATAAATATCATAATTATTAGTGGAAAATAATCTAGTTATTATTAAATGCATCTTATCATATAAAATGGATTTCATTAACAAGTTTGTTGACAACTTTATTTAATTCAATATGGAACATACTTTTAAATTCTTTTATAAATGATTAAGGGTGTTTAGTGCTCTTCATAAAAGATTTTAAATTTTTTTAACCTTTTAATTTTGGCAAGAAAGTGAAATTTAATTATAATTTTACATAAAAAATTAAATTAATACATGTCATTTTTGTAAATTTTTTTATTAACAAATTGGATCAAATAAAATATTTAAACAAAAAATTATAAGTAAAACCAAAAGAACAACATAACATGAAGAAAAGTTTTATATGAATTTTTAATGATGACTTTGTAAGACTATTTCATTAATAATGCTACAAATTATATATGTAATTTAACTTTCCATATAAGTGTAATGGACAAATTTATTTCATAATAGTGACTGTGAAAATAAATGTTAGTGCATTAAACAATATAGTCGTTATTTTTTCCCCGCAACTTAGTATAATGGAAATAATATTATTATTGTTAATGTAATTACTATGATATAATTATCAATAAGTACATAGCCTATAATGAGAATTTTTTAAGTTTATTATTATTTGTCAATGAATATATCCTAATCTTACTAGCTATTTTTGTGGAAGAAAGGACAAAAAGAGAAATAATGAATACAATCTTAAAGAAAAGGGAAAATAAGATGACCCTAATGGGGTTTGAAACCATGACCGCCTATTTGGAGAAGCGTGTGCTTAAGAACTTTTTTTTTTTTTTTTTTGGGTCAAATGCACTTATGAACTTAACAATATCTAAAATCATAACTAAATGTGCTCTTTAGAATATAAAAATAATCATGCTTTCTCCTTTTTTTTTTTTCCTAATATTCATTACATTTTTGTTTCAAATTTGGGGATAAAATTGCAATTGATATAGAACTTTAATGGTATTGTTCCTCCCAAAAGTATATTTATAATTACTCATGACCCGACTCGCTATCAAGAGAAAGTATAGCGTTATCATGAGAAAGTATAACAAAAGACAAACAACTAAAAGGCATATCACGTTATTAACGAATAGCTTTTAGAGAGGCCATGTGAAGTTAGAATACCATGTTAAAATAAAATTGAAATTTTACATCTAGGGTTCCATGTATAAAATTGAGGCACAATGAAATTAAATTAATTACGAAAGCGTATGAATCCACTGGTGTAGATGTTATTGATTATTTTTAACCTTTAGGTTTTTTTGTCTTCCAAGAGATATGAATAGCATGTTAGTCCTTTTTGACGATGGGAAGTGAGAAAAGAAAACTATATATTCTCTTGAAGACCATAACTTGTTATATATATGTGTATGTCTCATCCTAATTTGCCCATCATAAATTAGAAATACAATGCTAGGGTTTGTTTCTACATATATAATAGCCCTTACTATATATAACACCCTAAATTAAAGGCGTTATCAACCCGCTACGTGTCATCACTTGAGATGAACACGTTAAGACTATTATTCTACCAATTCACAAATATAAATATTATGGATCCACAACATCTCACATATAAGGATACTCTAAAAAAAAAAAAAAACACATCATATAACAACCAAAAACTTCATAACAACTTAGTTAGTATAAACCAAAAGCCAACTTCTATCGATTTTAAAACATCAAAGGATAAGATCTTATAAAATTATCGGAATCATGAAACCATTTAGAATTTGATTATAGTCTTCAACTCTAGTTTCCTCTAATCTAAAATATCTATAAATCAGGAGGAACGTCGGCTCCACTATCATCCTCTCCATAGTCCATATAAACATCATATCCAGATAGACGAACACTACGGGATCCTTGCTTATTCCTAAAAAATAAAAGAGTGAACACAAAGGCCTAATACGCCATACCACAAATACATGCGTATTAACAAGCATCATATAAATTTCACATGTAACCTAATAAATTATGCAATAAACACAAGTTATTATCTTTAATTAGCCAAGCATACAACACAACTCAAAACTATTTGCAACTAGTCTAAACCTAGAGTAACTCATGACTCCATGAAAGCAAGTTTTATGTACAAAATACTTTGATACATATATATTGGTGTTAGATACTCCCCACAAACCCTAGGTACAATACTCATACCACTCCTAGACTATCGGAATAATCTTTGTATATGAATTCACTCGGGATAACGGCACACACAGATTATCAAGTTATCGTATCATAATAGCAACAGTATTCCCAATCTACTAAACTCAACCAAAGATAGCCAGCAATTTCAATTTAAGCTGGATAGTATTATGTTAATTTATAATTACTAAGCCTACAATCACAAATAATAAGCAAGGTAAGGTCATTCTTGAAATAACTTTAGGAACAGAAACCCTAACTTCACTAAAAACACCTGAATCATCAAATACTCATTCAAAATATGTTTTCACAAAAATAATCATACTCTATTATCAACTAAACCATAAACTAAAAAGAATTACAATTCCTAGATTCATAAATACCTTTCTTTTATTGATTGTAAAACTATAGAATCTCCAAGAGAATAGGGATTTTTCAAAAACTCCTCCAAAACTATGACTCCTTTCAATAACAATCAAGCAACTTAGAAAAAATCGCTTTTTTAAATCACCAAAAGAATTAAAAAGGATCAACTTACCTATTTCTTGATTCTTCTTCATCCTTGATTACAGAACACAAAATCTTCAACAAGAACTTAGGGTTTCTAAGATTAACTCTCTTCGAAACCAATAAGAAAACTTTAGGAAGGGATCATTCTTTTAGATCACTGAAGAATAGAAAATAACTAACCTACATAGATCTTGGTTCTTGATCTCCCTTGATGCAAAGACCACGGTTAGAGAGGTTCTTAGAGTTTTCTATTGCTTAGGAATGGTTTAGAGAAGAAGAAACTAGCGGCTTAGATACATAAGTTGACGGGTTAAAATTCAAAAGACAAATCTGTGACTATGTAGGTCTGCACAAACGCCAGTGGTATACCATTGAAGGTTAACGGCTTAAGTAGCTAACTTTGAGCTTTCCCCACTTGTCCTTCTTAGATGATTCTCACTTGTTCAATCATATATCTGTTATATATCAACAAATCATCCTTATAAGGGTGGAACATAAAATCCTCTTATTTTTCAATAAATGATACTTTTTCTCTTCATTATAAATTATTTATCTTTATATTACACTATATAAGATGATTTAGGCCCATTAATTGTAAATTTGTTTGATCACTTTTAATTTTAGGTTGAACCTTATAATAAGCCATAAAATATAATTACTAATATATATGTAAGTCCGTGAAATTTCAATGATCTCCCACTTGGAATACATGTATATTACAACTATATTTCACAGTAAACCTAATGAGCTCAAAATTGCTATTATTAAAAAAAAAAAAAACATCTTTAACCAACCTGGTCCATCAATATATTGTAGAAACCTCATTTTTACTCTTTAATTTATAATGAAAAATGAATATTATATCAAGCCCACAAATTACTTTTCTTTTTCAACAAAATGATAAAATTAAAAAAAATAGAATATACATAATAAAATAAAAAAAAATATATATATGTACATATAGGCTTGGACTAATTAGTGACCCACTATTGATTTTAAGTTACATTACAAAAAGCACAGCCTAGTTGGTAAGAGGTGCGGCTATGTGTAGATGAGACCAGAGTTTGACCTTATGTGAAAGCATATAATTAACATATTTATTTTTAGTATAGAGAGTGCTTATGCGCCAGTGGGGGTGCATAGCATGTGCTACGCACATGACCATCACTCATCTTCGACCTCTCAATTGCATAAATTACACAAAAATCTAATTTTTTTCCTTGTTTTCTTTAAAATTTCATTAAATCAATGATAAAATTGTGAAAAAAAAACCATGGAGTATTGTACATTACAATCTTTAAATGAATTTTTAATAACAAGATGACAATTAAATTTGTCTTTGAAGTTGCTTAAAAATAACAATCCTCCATCAAAGATGGTCAAATTTAAAGCTTTCTGACTGTGGACTAATGAAGGAGAAAGACACATTCTAAGTATCATGAGCATGGGGAACATGATTTGGCCATGAATTTTAATAAAATTCGTAAAAATCATGGTCAAATCTAATTATCAAATTGAATGAGCATTCAAAGATCCATTAAAACAAAAAGATCCGTCTTTGACTCATTTCATGACTTCCCATATTGAATTGACCTTGGATTTATATAAATAGACCTTTTGGGACTCATTCCAATAGCAAGCAATGAACAATTTCACACAAATCATATTGAAAACATTGAATCTTGCAAGTTTTAGAATTTAGGGTTTTGAAGAGATTATCTTCGAATTTGGGTTTTTAAGGCAAATCCAAGCAAAACCATCAACATAGGAGGCTTTAGGTAAGTTAAAGTTATCTATTGATAGCTTTAGTAGTTGACAAGGATTCCAGTAACCACTTCAATAGCCATCACCACCACCAACGCCACTTGTAGGACCCTGAATCGTCATCTCTAGCTTAGGTTACGATCGAGTTAAGCTACTTAAACTCAGCTCGATTTAGGCTCGGCTTAGCTCGAGCTCGTTTAGTAAATGAGTCGACCTGGAGCCTAAGATAAAGCTTATTTTCAATTCAAATTCGTGAGTTGACTCGTGAATAGACTTATTTTAGGTTCGCAAGTAGGCCCGTTAATAATCTCGTTAACAAGGTCGTTAGTAAATTTATAAGTTCTATATTTATGATGTATTAATATATAGTTTAAAAAACAAAACTAATTTCTACTTAATATATGTGTATATGCATTTAGAAACTCTTATATATTTTTTTAGGTTAAAAAAATGCAAAATATGTTATTTAAACTAGTTGAGCTTGAGCATTAATTTTAGGCTCAATAAAAGCTCATTAGGCTCGGTAAAAAGCTTAACTTGGCTGAAGCTTGATTTGGAAATGAGCCGAGCTCAAGCTCGAAATAAAACTCATTTAACTAAACGACTGAGCCCGAGCTAAAATTTTATACTCGATAAAAAGCTTGGCTCTAGCTCGAGCCTGATAATTTTTTAACAAGTCGAGCCTGGGCTTTGGAAAGCTCCACTTGGCTCGGCTCGACTTGTTTGCAGCCCTATCTTCAGCTATGTTCAAAACAAACTACCACCACAGGATCATTTATCATCCCTAAAAACCCATCCCGACAACTTGATCCTAACTTAGAACCACCAAATCCATGGTTCTCACCTCCATTAGCCGCTTGGAGTAGTCAAGTCAAACTACTCGAGTCTTGATCCAAACCCAACTTCGTGCTTAATCGCACAACTGCTTCAAATCCACTCCAACCCACACACAACTCCAACTAAGTTTCATTCATTCTCTTTTTTAGTTAATTTAATTAACTTAACAATAAAAAAAAAAGAAATCGAAAAAACAAAAAATAAAATAATTAGTAAGGGTAAGTATGTACATGTTACTTGTTGAAGTTTTGTAGGATAATATAAAAATAGAAATAAAAATAATAAAAAATAAAAGGGGATAAAATAAAAATATATATAATAAAATATGCAAGAATAAGTTTTTATAATATATATGTAAAATTTTTCTTATCACTTAGAAAAGCTTTATTTGAAAAAAATATATAATAAAAAAATGTAGTAGTCTTTTAGGATTCACAATAAAATTTTATATTTTAATCAGCTTTTAAATTTAATAATTTAAAGTGAAAGGAGTTCAAAGTGAAAAAATAACCAACCCACTAAAGTTTTTATAAAAGAACTATATGATGTCTGATCCCGACTTGCAAATATGTAGGCATCTAAGAGCGACTTAAAAAAATGACAAATTATTTATTTTTCCTTGTCCTATAAATATTAATTTGCTTGACAATTAGTCATAAATATTGATAATTACGTCACTTTATAAATTTTAATTTGATTGTTTGTAAATACTTTGTAAATGTATCAAATGTTAATAATCTTAAGGGTATTAATGGAATGAATTTTAATTAAAGAATTTAAGGATGGTAACCGTTTGAGTTTAATAAGATAGCCTCCGAATCCATAAAATCTCTAGATATTAAAAAATTAGTTTTAAATTGATTTTTCTCACAGACTAGTTGCTAAGTTAGGATCAACCCATTGATCCTAACTTACAATTTTTTTTTCTCGAACTCAATTGGTTAGCGACTCCTAAGTTTTTTAAGAAAAAACAAAAATCTTTTAATTCCTAGTTCAAGGTTTGTATCAAATGGGTTAGGGTTTGGTACATATCGGTTTAAGAGAAATTAAACTTGAAATTGAAAAATGCAAGCTCAACATATATCAATATAATATCAAAGGGATCTTTGTCAATTTATCGTAACTAGACCCATTAATGGCCACAAACACCAATATAGTTGATGACATTGATGAGTATGGACGTGTAGCATGGAAACTTTATGTAATATGATCTTAACATGTCCATTTCCAACGATCCTACTAATTCCTTGGTGAGATTAAATGAAAATTAATCAAGTGTAAAGCCATAAAGTTCCTTATACTACAGTATTCAATCATATAACATATGTCTTATAGCCATAATTATCCACAATTACAAACCTCTACTATACCATCATATCATCAAATAACATAACACCCATATGAGCAGTGTGCTCAAGAAAAACCTTAGATAGTAAACCTTTAATCAGTGGATCTACAACCATGGAGTTTGCCCTAATATGTTCTACAGACATCTGACCAGTTTGAATTCTTTCTTTAACAATTAGGAACTTAATGTCAATGTGTTTTGACTTTGATGAGCTACTGTTGTTGTTGCAATATAGTATCGCTGATTTATTGTCACAATATATCCTTAATAATCTTTCAATATTATCCATAACGCATGGCCTAGTGACAAAATTTCATAACAGTATCCCATGATTAGATGTCTCATAACATTCTATAAGCTCAATTGCCATGGTGGAAGAAGTTAGATTGTCTACCTAAAACTCTTATAGGAAAAAGCTCCTCTAGCAAGTAAATAGATATAGCTTAAAATAGATTTATGGCTATCTTAGCATCCTACACAATCGAAGTCAAGTAACCCAATGATCTCCAAATAATCTGATGTCTTGTATGTGAGTATGTAGTCTTTTGTTCTCTTAAGATACAACATAATCCTTTTGGTTGCCTTCCCATGATCCATTCCTAGAATGCTTAGATATCTGGCTAACATACCAACCATGTACACAATGTCTAGACACATACATACCTGAGCATACATTAAACTTTCTATAGTTGAAGCATAAGAAATCTTTTGCATTTCCTTATTTTTGAAATCATTCTTAAGGGACTGAATGAGACTGGATTTGTCTCCTTTGGCAATAGGGGTATCACCTGGTTTATAATCCTACATGCTAAATCTCTCTTTCGTGATAGGCCGAGAGTACACCAAGAGCGATCATGATGAATTTGTATTCCTAACACAAAAGATGCTTCACCAAGATGTTTCATTTCAAAGGTCTTTAATAGAAATTTCTTGGCCTCATGTAATAAGCCTTTATCATTGCTAGTACGCAGTATGTAAACAACCTATAAAACCAGGAAAATATACTTGCTCCCATTAAACTTATGATATATACAATCATCGGTCATATTCATCTCAAAACCAAAAGAGATAATAACCTGATGAAACTTGCGATAACATTAATGAGAGCTTGCTTAAGTCCATAGATGGATTTTTTTAATTTGCGAACCATTTGCTTTAAATCTTGAGGAACAAAGTTTTCACATTGCTCTATATAAATTATTTCATCAATCTTACCATTGAGAAATGATGTCTTAACATCTATCTGATGTAAGTCGAGATCAAAGTGTGCCACAATTGTCATTATAGTCCTAAAGGAGTTTTTAAAAGAAACCGGAGAGAAGGTTTCTTTATAATTGATGTCTTCTTTTTGAGTAAAGCTTTTTGTGACAAGGCGAGCCTTATATCTTTCCACATTCTCTCTTGAATCCCTTTTGGTCTTGAATATCCATTTGCAACTAATGATTTTTACTCGTTCATTCAATGGACCAAGTTCCCACACGTCATTGTCTGCATGGACTTAATTTCCTCATGCATGGCATCAATCCACTTTTGAGAATCAGAACTTTCAATGGCCTCATGAAAGTTGATTGGATCATCTTCCACCATGCTAATATCAATATCATATTCTTGGAGAAAAACAATATAATCATTTGCCATTGCATTTCTCCTCTCTCCAATGGATCTTCTTAATGGCATTTGTTCTTGAGATTGTTGAGTATGTTCTTCAGGATCATTCATATAGCTCCGATTAGGGAGATTTTCAACATTGTCTTGTTGTTGTGGAGTTACTTCTTGAACAATATCAAGAATGATTACCTAATCACGATCAATAGTAAATGTAGGAAGAGAAATGTTTTTTTCTCTTCTTTAAAGACAAAGTCTCCAACTGTATGTCCCCCTTCAAACTCAACATCCTTAAGAAATCTGGTATTTCCTCTCCCAAAAATATTTTTATTTGTGGGATCATAAAATTTGTACCCTCGTGACCGCTTCAAGTACCCAACAAAGTAATTAGTGACTGTTCTTGAGTCCAGTTTCTCTTATTTAGCCAATAAGGCCTTGCCTCAGCTAGATACCCTCAAATCCTAAAATGCTTTATATTATGCGTTTTGCTTGTCCATAATTTATAATGTTTTAGTCATTGCCTTAGTTAGGACTCTTTAAGTATATAAGTTGCAGTCTTTAATGCCTCTCCCTAAAGCGAGTCTGGTAAGTTAATACGAACAATCATACTCCTTACCATGTCTTTTAATTTTCTATTTCATCTCTCAATAACACCATTCATGTTAGGGCTCCTTGGCATGGCGTACTATAGGATGATTCCATTTTCTTCTAGGAATTTATCAAATAGGCCTAGATATTGTTTACCTGTGCCATCATATCTTCTATAGTATTCACCACCATAGTTAGGTCTAGTACTTTTAATTCTTTTGATTAATTGATTCTCAACTTTAGCTTTACAAACTTTGAACATGTCCAGTACTTATGACTTCTCATGAATGAGATAAAGATACCTATAACATGAATAATCGTCTATGAATGTAAAAATACTTTTGACCATTCCATGAAGGTGTAGGACAAGGCCCACAAATATCTATATAGATTAGTTCTAAGAAGTATGAAGATCTTTCAGCACCGAATCTCCTTTTGATTGTCTACTTCCTTTTAATGCACTCAATAGAAACTTAGTTTGATAAATTAAGTGAATCAATAATCCTATCTAACACAAACCTTTCAATTCTTTGTTTAGAGATGCACCTTAGACACTTATGTCATAATGAAGCATGTACCTCGTGAATTAATATGCAAGGATTCATTAGATGGGGCAATAGTGTCAAGTAAATATAGGTTATCATATCTTGATAAAGAACCAAAACCAATAAGTTTTGAATCATAAAAAAGACTAAATTGTCCATTTCCATAAGATAAAAAATATCCTAATTTGTCCAATGTAGAAATAGAAACCAAATTCTGGTTAAAAGATGGTACAATATAAGTCTCTCTTAAATCCAAATAATTTCCAATTGTAAATAATAACCTAAAATTCTTTATTGCGTCAACTTCATCTACCTTTCCATCACCTATATAGATGTATCTTTCACCATCATTAGGTTTATGACAACTCAAGCAACCCTACATGGACACATTAATATGAGTAAAAGGCATCGAAATCCAACCACCAAGTGTGTTTAGGTACAAAAATCAAATTAATCTTAGAGCAAAATAAAGAAAAAGGTATACTCTTTGCACACCAAGTATGATATTTGGTGTAATCCTTTTTCTTGTGAGAAGTATTTCCACAAAAGTAGTAAGCAACTTCCTCATTTAGTTGTTTTTATTCCTTTTGCTGCTACTTTTGTGGTCCAATATCGATAAGTACTTTATCCTTCTTTCTTTTCTTATTATTGTCCTTAGAATTGGATGCTAAGTGAGCACTTCTTATTGCATAAAATGTGAAACAAGCTCATTAAGAGTCCATTTCTCCTTTTAACAGCTATAACTAATTTTGAGTTGACTAAGTTGTGTTGGAAGAGAGATCAAAACCAAATGCATAAGCAAGTCTTCATACAACTCTAACTTTAGTGCCTTTAGTTTTGAAGCAAGATGGAACATCTCTAAAATGTACTCCTTGATGTTCCCATTACCCTTACACCTCATGGAAACAAGATTCCCAAGAAGAATGCTTGTTTCCATCTTTTCATTTTTAGCAAAATGCTATTAAAGCTCTTGAAGGAACAATTTTGCATCCCTTTCTTTAGATAATGTGCCCCTAAATGTTTTTAGAATTGTATGTTTCATGATCATAAGACCTATGCGATTTAAGCGTTCCCATTTCTCATAATCCCTCTTTTCATTAGAGGAACTTGCAGCTATAAAAGAAGGGGCGTGCTCAATCCGAAGAGCAAGTCCTAGATCCATGCAACCAAGAACGATCATAATGTTCTCTCTCCAAATCTTAAAGTTTATACCATTTAGCATAGGTATAGAATTGATGTTCACTACAAGAATTTTAACATATGCAACGTCACCTTTCTTTTATACTCTAATCACATTTATTAAACGTAGATGGACATATACTATTAGTCATGTTTGTGAAAGTATTTATATTACACCAAACTGTTATTAGATTCGTAACTCTTATATAAAAGTAAACATTACAAATTCCCATTATCAAATGAAATATATAATATAAAAATAAAGTTTATTTTTTGTTGGTCCCACTTAATAATCAAGAAAGGAGGGTTTGAATTTATTATTATTGAAAATTGTAGATTTTCACCTTTTAAAAAAAGTTTCCCTTTCAGTTTTAAATATGAGAACAAGATATCTAATAAATCAATTATAAACAAAATAAACAGCTGAAAATTAAAACGATAGGGAAGAGAGAATCAGGCAGTTATTTATAGTGTTTCCGCCTTATGCATTAGTCCATTCTTCCAGCACCAAGCCGGGGACCTCGTTATCCTACGAGTTTGTTCCACTATATCCAATAATTTCAAATTACAGATAGTGCAATCCTCTCTACTCGATTCTTACAGCTATCTTCAAGCTATAATCGATCTACAGAGTCTAATCCTGTAATTGAACTATCAACTAAGAAGGCAACAACTCGTTCCTTCTATTACAAATAAATAATCAGTAAAGATTAAGTGAAATGGTAGAAGAAAAAGGAATATTTAAAACAGCTCGTGGGTTAATGTTCGTAAGTAGATGTCTCTCTCTCACGAAATGTTTTTCTTTCCAAAGTAAAAACAAGAAACAGAGCAGGATGTAGTGAGTGGGTTAAAGTTCCTTCCTCAATGTACTGTATCTTTCTCTTTCTCAACAAAACGAAGACAAAGCAAGATGAAGATCGTTGTTTTTTTTTTTTTAGCACTGTATCTGTTTTCTTCTTCTCTATCTCGCAAGATATACTCCCCGTTTTCAATGTTCAAAAATTCAAAGTGGATAAACTCTCTTGCATGTATCTCAAATGATATCTGACGATCTTTATCTTCTTTTTCAAAATTCAAAAACTTGCCGAATTTCTAATAGGTAAAATTTATATGTCCTTCTTCTTGTTTTGGTCTTTGAATTCATTTGCCCAATTCGAAATTTGTCACGGTTAGTAGAAGATAATTCTTCCTTGATCTTTGGAAAAAATCTGGCTAGATGACTCTTATTTGAATTCTTTCAAACCGTTTATTTGATGGAGATAAGGCTTGAAAAGCTTCTATAGCTCATCTGTTGTTGTTGATCGTGAGCTTCAGGAATACAAGAGATGCCAATCATTAATATAACAACTTGGATATTTTGGATAAACTCTTATCTTTTTGTTTGGTCAAAGGAATAGACCCTTGTCTCTGCTAGAACACAATATTAGAAAGATATTTAAATTTAATCAAGTTGAATTAACTGTCGGAAAATTTTTTTTGCAACATGTATACTTGAATCCCTTTGGATATTATTCGACTTAAGTGGAACAAATAAGTATACTACCTAAATATACTTATTATCTCGGAGCTAGGTCTTCAATATACTTATTTGTACTTAACTTGAATGAATTGGATCAAGTTTGAAACGATGAACAGTAACTCTTGTATAATCCTCTTACTGTCAAAAACTTCATTTGACCTTCTAAACTATCCTTTGGACTAACTTTTGGA
Organism: Combretum micranthum; assembly: GCA_024138025.1. Taxonomy (NCBI): domain Eukaryota; kingdom Viridiplantae; phylum Streptophyta; class Magnoliopsida; order Myrtales; family Combretaceae; genus Combretum; species Combretum micranthum. The sequence continues at coordinate 119,094 of JAMXBD010000191.1, read as the reverse complement.
TTGTTCTCTTTTTATATTTTCCTCATATACATCTTCTGGAATACCTTCTGAATACTTTTCTAAACAACTTTTAACTTTGGACTATCCTTTGGTTATTCTTTTGGTTAATACTTAAAGCTTCAAAACATTATCTTTTGTAATAAACAAGTTTTGTATCAACTTCTAGATGATCTTCTGGATATGTGCTAAAACCATTTTACACCTTCTGTATACCATATAATAACTCTTGTTTTTGTTTTTCCTTAAAAACGTCTTTCTGTATGACTTTCTAGTATCTTCTGAATGAAATTCTTATATTTTAACAAGGCTCTGCTTATGTTCCGTATAATCCTCTGGATTTCCAATATCCTTGATTAAAGCTTGTTATTATTCTAGTTTATGAACTTAACTTAAATATCCTGTGCACTTAATAAAATAATTAGATTTCTTTGACTATTTTGTTATCATCAAAATTTCATTTATAGAGAATCAACACTTTTTTAAAAAAATTCACTCCACATATGGATAAACTAGCATCAATAATAATAATAATAATAATATAATAATAATAATAATAATAATAATAATCACTGTTGCTATTATACAATCTAGTTATACTAGCAGACGTCACACCTACGTCACATGTGCAAATTTAATAGTACTAAATTATAAAATTTTAATTACAATAAAATCTTAAAACTTTTATCATAAAATATTACACCATAAAAAGTTCAATCCATATTTCCAATTAAATAGAAGGTATTTTATATATGAAATGTTTTTTCTCTTTTTTTATTATAAATTCCAATTCGAACTTTGAGTGTGAGAAAAAGAGGGTGTGGCTATTTTTTAAAGAATATGTAAAGTTTCTTTTATAGAGGGGGTATTTTTAATTTCAAAAAATAAAATAAATTTAAATAAAAAGTTTAAAGACACTAAGTAATTGTTTTTGCTTTAATAATACAAGGATATAATAATTTATTTTTGAAATTAAAAATGAATAAAAGAAAGCAAAGGAAATAAATAAAATAACCTGCCTTTATTTCTCTTTCCTCACGTTCTCTCTTTCACTTCTTAGAACCCATTCCTAATTCATCTTCCATTATAAACCCTAAGCATCACTTTAACCCTTAATCAATCGCCAATCAACCACTAGAGCTATATATTAGCCTCTAATACTCACTCAAACACTATATCAACAAGTGATGCATACATAATCTAATTTCTTTTGCAAATCGGAATAAAGGTAGAATTTGGACGTTCTCGGTTTGGGGTTAGTTCATGGGTGGTCAAAATGGGTTCGTGAAGATGGAGTAGTGGGTATTGGAGATTGGTAGGGGATTTCAAATTTGTCAATTACATGGTGGCTAATGTGGCTTAAAAGTTCTTCGGTTTCAAGTTTGATTCACAAGTCAGCTTAGTGTCATGATAAGATGAAGATGGTGTTGTAGGTCTCGAAATGGCAAACATGAGGGAGGTGAATTTTTATCCAAACTCTTTTGAAAATATTAAACAAATTTAAACTTATGAGACTTGTTACTTAAGATGTTTTATGATATGAATGCAAGTGATAAGCTTCAAATAAAATGACATAATTTAAAGTGCAAGTAAATAAAGGAGCCAGTGATTTATAGAGGTTCCTCCTTATGAATCAATCCTCTCTTCCAGCTCCACTGCTGGGGATCCAATCTTCCATACAGGTCAGTCCACTAATCCATTAGTAAAGAAAAGTTACAAATACTAATAGCTCTTACTTTGTCTTTCTAGCTTATTACTCTGCTATGTACAGACTATAAGACTTTTGTAAACTCACTTCTATGCTAGTCTTCACATGAAAAGAAAAGAGAGATGTTGCAAGTATGAGAAAATATGAATTCTCTAGTTTAAGCTCATAATGAAAAGATGAGGCTCGTAGTGTCTGTCAGTTTGCTCAAGAGGCTTTTGCAAGTACGAATGAAAAATTCAAATGTTGTTCTTGTTGCTCTCCCATGTATCTTTTTTCTTCTATCTTTGAATCCTGAAAGCTGGAGTATATATATTGCTTCTTGAAAGGTTTTTCTTGATAGAAATCTTCAAACATTCAAAATATACCATGAATTCTTCTAACATCTTCTATGTTGTGCTGATCAGATTGATATCCTTAGATTTATGGGATTTAAATATCTTATCTAAGTATTCGAACTTTAAATTGATTGATCATATCTTTTTCCACTTGTTTTTCTTAACATGCTTTTGATATTTTATTTTCATTAGAATCTTTAATAACTTAGTTAGATAAACTTTAATTTGAAATTCAAAGATCCCTGTAATTTTGGATACGCTTCAACAAATAACAAATATGATAGATAATATCTTTATCCTCATCTTCATTTATAGGAACTATTATGTCGAGATTAAAGATGTTTGAACTTGTTCAACATCTTTATTGCATATTGATGAAACATCTTTATAAAACTTGTAAAAACTTTTTATCATTACTTAAAAACTTCTTTAAAAAACTGATGGAACGTTCTTAAAGAAAATCGCCATAGATTATTATCCTCCTTAAGTAGAACAAATTAAGTGCATTACCTAAATAAACTTAATTAATGGAGTTGGGGCTTCAATTAAATCCAACTTATATTTTGATGATCGATAAAAACTGTATGAGCACATATTCTGTGAATCGAATTAACATTCATCCAATTGTCTATTCAAGAGTCTACTGATACATTTATTTGACTGTCTTATTAACTGTCTTCTTAAGTGTTTATTAATACGAATACCTTTGTTCTTCACACTTAAAAACAGATTCATTACATATATTATAACCTTTTTGTTATCATCAAAACTCATTTAAGAGAACTCAACATACTCTACCTTTTTGATGATAATAAATCCTTTCTCAAGTGATAAACTTATATACATAAAAAATTGATAGTCTAAGGATTTTCGAAGATAATTTTTTTTCTATATATGTTAGATCTATCATAGAGACATTTGTAAAATAAGTTTATCACTGGGTTTTCCTTCTCCCCCTTTTTATCAATATATATATATATATATATGTATCTAACATTTCTTTGCCTAGTTATATGATATATAAAAAAGAATTATATTTTATGAAACTTAGTACATATGCACATAACTTATCAACTATGAAGCATCTTTTAACATTGAACATCCATTTTCTAGGTACCATGTTTCCTTTAGCTTAGCTTTGTTTTTTTGCATTCATAGAAATACAATCAAACATTTTTAGGAACCTAAATTAGCTTGGGACCACCAAAATTCAAGCTTGTATTATTATGATTTTTTACTTCTTGTTGATTGAGCTTATTATTTTTGTAATAATAGTGTTTTTCTATATGTCCGTACTTATTGCAAAAGTAATATGCATAAGTGTTACATCTTACCAGTCTTCTATGACATTGATATGAGTGCTTTTGACATACCTTCTGGCGAAAGTTCTAAAGTATCCTTTGGTATATCCTCTGTAATTACTTCTGTAGTATCATTTGTAATTCTATCTAGGATACCTTTCTACAGGCTTTCCATCTTGTACAACATGTTGATTATTGGCATGTACTTTATCATTTTTATTCTTATCTTTCTTATTATTACTTGTATCAACATTATCCTTCATTATTAATCCTTTTCCTTTTTCAAAAACTATTTTCTTATTTTGATTTGACGATTAAGCCTTGTCATAACTTAATCCTTCTTTAGAATTACCAATTCTTTGAGATAAAATTGATTTTTGCAACTTTTGATCACTTTCTTTAAACTTATTAAAAGTATAACTTACATCTTTTGAAACTTCATCTATTCTAACTTTGAAATCTTTAATTTCTCTATGCAAAGTATTATTTTCTTTTTATAGAATAACTTGATTTTTACGTAAACTTTTATCATCCATATGGAAAACTTCATTTTCACTTCTTAATGTGTCATTTTCATCGGCAAACAAAAGTTTGTTTGTCTTAAGGCTTGTTTTTCATTTTTTAGAGTTTCTATTTTCTCATTGGCTTTTGTAAGAGCATTAAATAACCTTTTTATCTATTTACTCAAACTTTTATGCATTTTATCCTCAAATTCAGAAGTTACCTCCGAAAGAGCCATAAGACAAAGGTTCGCTTCTTTTGTATCTTTTAACTCTCCATCTGACATTGTATCTGATTCCTCTAGATTACTCCATGTTGCCATTGTAATCCTGCTAATTTTCCATAACCTAAATGTGATAATTAACAAAAATATAACATAGAATCCTGAATAACTTTAGTAAAAGTCGCAAAAACCACTCTCGATTTTTCGCGATTTAAGAATATTAAAGTATGAACAAATTTGATTATAGTTTAGAAAGATTAGAATCCTTACCAATAAAATTTCAAAACATAAAATATAACTTTCATAACCTTAGATAATCAATGATTGATGATAAATAAATCATCACTGTAAATTTCAAGATCCTTTTACCTTAAGTTCAATGATTAGAAAATAAATTCTACACTCGCTAAATAATGATATAATGATTTTCGAATTATCCCTAATATATTGAAACCCTAAAGTAACACTAGAAAAATTTATTATCATCAATAATAAGAATAAAATTCTCTTTATTTTGTGATGTGAGTCAATGACTACACAAATAATCATAATTAGCTTTCGATTTCAAAGGCAATAGAAGATAATTAATTTATAAAGTCTATTGGTTATAAAACAATAACTTAAAAAATGAATCACTAGGGTTACAAAATATGCAATATTACTAAAAACATATCAATATCTAAGAATCTAGACCTCAATTAAATATTTAGATTACGCAACATCTAGTTAGAAAATTTTGAGTTTATGGAGACTAAAACCTTAATTTGACCCTGTAATCCCTAAGAATTTTCACTCTAGTATAAAAGAATAGAATAGTAAATGCATGATAGATAGTGAACTTATGACTTGACAAAAACCCTAGTTAGAAATTTGGAACAGTCATGAGCTTGTCTATAACTTAAAATCCTGAATAAAAATTTCCTAGATGTTAACAGATACTAAAAACAAGATTTCGTGATCTTAGTTAAAAACTTAATATATAATCATAAGTAGCCTAAGATTTCAAGTAAATTAGGAGATGATTCATTTATAGAACCTATTGACTATAAAACACTAACTTAAAAGATGAATTTCTAAGGTTATAAATATACAACAGGAATGAAAAACAGATCTATAATTATAAATCTAGATCTCAAATAAAAAATTTGGATTGCACCATAATGCTAGTTAGAGAATTCTTGATCTATAAAGACTGAAACCCTAATTTAGCCTATCGAGCCCTTAAACTTTAATCACGGAGGACAAAATCCTAAAAAAACTTAATCGCGTAAACTTTAAATTTAAGATTTCAACACAAGAATAATCTAAGATTAATGAAGAGACATTGGATGAATTTTAAAGGATGTTTTATTCCTACAAATGATATATTTATACGCAGTGACCCAATATTCTACGAGAAACTCTAGATATTCACTCTTAGATTTATCAACATGTGCCAGATCTTTGAAAATAAGCTTAAATCATATGAAACTTGAAGACAAATGCATTCACACACACATAAGCATTTTCATTAAATGCTTTCATACTCACGTAAGGTAATCCATTCAATATGTTCACATACACATAAGATTATGCATTTAATGTGTTCACACTTAAAAGGATTTTTATCTTTTCCTTGTCATGCCAAAACCATATAACACTTTGCACATACATAAACAAATATCTAGACTCCATCCAATCACATAAAACCTTTACAATTAAGGTATGTAATTTCCAAATCTTCTATTATGAATTAAGTAATTAGGAATTAAAATCACAAAGTAAATAATAGAAAAATAGATATTTAGATAATATGCACTAACTCACTTGTAGAATATTCTTTAGTATAATTTATAATAGAATAAGTAATTTTCCCGACTAGTAAAAGATACCAAAGATAAGATTACATGTAAAAGGATCATAATTCACTAAATAAAGAAAGTATACCTTAAAAATCAAGAGAAATAAGAAATGAATAATTTTTAGAGTCTAATAGTCAGTGAAAAGAAATTTTTAGATAAATCGCTAGAGATAAAATATACGCAATATAACTAAAAACAGATAAAAATCTATGAATCTAGAGTTCAAATATTGAATGTGTACTCATGAAACTTAGAATTTTCTAAGTCTATTGAGTATAATATCTTATTTTAACCCATCGGACCTAGAAACATTAATCATGTAAGCAAAAAGCCTAAAATATTAAATCATGTAAGTTTTAAATTTAAAATTTCAACTTCACAATTGTCTAAGAAAAGTATAGGATACTTAAACATAATTTAGAAGTTATTTAATAGAGATAACTTGATTAATTATATGCATATGACTTTAAAACTCACATGAAAGCCTAGATATTTTTTCATATAAGTAATAAACTAAAATTCAGTAGTGATATAAGATACAATTTGAAGCTTGTTAACCAACCATCTCTTCTAGAAAACATCCACTATCTCTAGCTTGTTTCAAATGCATTAAGTTGGCAGGTTGACGTTAATTTGAAAATGACAACCCATCCAATAACAAGACCCCATTTAGCATGTGGAATTAATGAAGTGGATGACTCATGGTTGCTTGTAGAATTGGTGAATTTCTTCACTTCTTCACTGAAGGTCAAAAGGGGATTTAGACATAAATTAAGTAATTAACAAACACAATTTCGCTCTCTCTTTATCACCATAATTTCCATAGAATATTCAAGAATAGACTAGTCTAAACACTTGCTCCAATTACCATGTGGTGCTTCCCCATTTCATATACATGTCAACATCACAACTTGACAATTAAAACTCCTAATGAACATACAAACAAAGGCAATTACTCCTTCAAACATTGAACCGTGACCCTCAATTCTTCATAAATATATAAGTCAAACTTAAAGTATAAACAATCTCACTTTCTCCTCCTATTCCATTGTGAACCAACCATTTAAGACAATAAAATATAACAAAACAAGACTTCACTTTCCTTCAAACACCCCACCATAAGCCCACATCAAGGAGACAACAATTTATAACAAAACAAACACCACTTTTCCCACTTTGTAAACTGAGATTCCCATATCCACAAGACTAAATATGACAAACAAAACCCCACTTTGTCTTCTTGTCTTCCAACCATAAATCATTAGATGAGAACTTCACTTTGCTAAAATAAATCCAAGTTTCGAGAATCAAGTCAAAGGTAAGAAAAGTCTCCTTCCAAGCTAATTTCTTTTTAAGGCAACTAGACCTTATCCCTTTGTATCTAATCTTAGGTTCGATTTAGACAGGAGGGGAAGGTTGTAACATTTATCCCATCCAACCAAGGTTTAAATTTCACTATCTTAAAACTTGTATTATGACCATGTATATAAAACTAGGAAAAATTAATGAGTTGATCATCTATGAAGTCTATCATGTTCGATTACAATGGGAATTATAAGCACTCATGATATATCTTTGTATCAATATTTGAGTCATGTTTGATTAAGGTTAAACAACTCATCTAGTAGTAAATATTATAAAGATCAACTTGTACAATAAGAACAAGAAACCCTAGAGTATTGATCACATAAGGACTTATAAGAACATAATATGATTAAATGAACAATGGGATCTATATGAATTTATAAATATATTAGAAAGATGGACAATAGAATAGATTATAACATATGACCTTATAAATAATAGAAATTTTAACGCACAATACATATGAGATTAACCAACACAGTAAATAATAAATGAAAATTCACTATCAACACGGGTACTAAAGAATACAAAATCTAGCTAAATCAAGAGCTTAGGATAGAAAAACACCCTAAATATAAATATAAATTAGAATCAAGAGAAACATGATGAAAATAAAACACTATATAGGATTCCACCACTACAATAGATAAAGTATATTACATGTTACCTATGATAGAAATCTAATTACATGAAGTAATATGAGCATTTGACCCACTTTATGATGTTAAAATTTGTCATTTGAAGGAGATATAAACATGTACGTTCATTTATGTAGATTTCAATCATGATAGAGTTTATGCATACCCTAGGTTATGTTCAAGTAATTTCACATGCATACAATACAGTTTTCATGAATAGGAATAAAACTGAAAAATAAAACGAGTTAGGGAACCCTAGATATCTAAGCCTAGCATTGTGTGGACATATTATAGAACTAAGGAAAAACCCTGTTTAAATTGATAAATGACATGTACTTAACCTAATGAAAGTTTAAGATGGTTAATCATGCAATTGAATTGAAGAATATACTCGTATATATGCATATAACGTCATGTATATATAATTAAGGCTTCTAGAACAAACTTGATATAATTCAAGTATATAATAATATAGTTTAGACTTAACAAAATTAAGCCCAAGAACCACTCACATAAATATAAATATGGGCATTGGCATTTATAGAACCTTAGAATATAAAGTTTAAATAAATATAAGCCATAGGAATCTTGGTTAATATAAACAAGCTAATTAAAGACACATACCTAGATTAAGATCAAGAGAAGCAAAATGAAAATAAATTGTAACATAAGTTGCAGCCAAGCATTGATTAAAAGACTTAAAATGAATTTAATCACTACAACTCCATGATAGATACATAAAACAAAGTAGTAGACTTGAAATAAGAATTAAAATTACGAAATAAGAATAATGGATATCACAAAGACACCTTTTAGATCCTTGGTAAGACATGGGTATGAATATACAAAATAAATAATTGAAAACTATATTCAATAAGCTTTCTAAACACCTATTTGCATGCTAAAATCAGAGTTAAATGGGTACAATAGGTCTAGTTTAAGATTACACGATTAAAACAGATATTTGAAATCATTTAATGGACTTTTCCTAAGAAAAGTGAGTTTACACAAATTTTATAGCTCAATCAAACACACCTAGTCTTTATGAACTTTAAAAGTCATATTTAAATAATGAAATTTAGACTAGGGATGATAAAACTCAGGTTTAGGACACTTAAGCACCAATTCGACTAATTACAAAGCTATATATATGGTAATGAGTAATTGTTATTTCATTTCATAGGAGATACTAAGTCCACGTTCTCAAGCCCCAGTCATTTCCAAAGATCATATCAAGTAAACAATAATGCCCAGGTGAGGAAGTTCTGATGATATGCTATTTGCTTCTGTTTGCTACTGCTTATTGTTAGGTTAGTTGTATTACTTGTCTGTTGAATAACTGATTGTTATGAATGTCATCTTTTGCATGACTACCAGAATAAATGGATAACTAATTGGATATACTCATCGCAGGTGATTGAAATCCTTTATAGGAAATGTCTCGAAATTTACAATTGAAAGTATTTTTTAGATGTATTTTCAAAGAACATGACTTGGAGCATCTCCAATTGCTCCTTGTTCATCTATTAAATGAATTTTACCAAATGAGTTTGTGAAATAAACATGGGACATTTCCAAGAATGTTTTGGTAATAGAAGTTACCTGAGTTGGGGTTTACCTACTTGATGCACAATTACCTAGTGATAGTCAAAATGATTCACCATTATTTGGTGATGGTCTACTTGATTCATCACTATTTGGTGATAGCCAAAATGATTCACCATTATTTGGTGATGGTCAGCTTGATTTATCATTATTTAGTAATGGTCAAATTGAAATATTAACTAGCATCGTTGGGGAATATTTATTTTTACCAATGATGGATAAGCATTGGGTGAGTCTAGATGGACGCTACCACTAGGAAGCCCCGTTCGGGTAAGGCGGGGTGTCCCATGCAGGTAAGTATGGGAGACAACTGATGTGTAACAGCTCAAATTTGCATCGTCTATGGCTCCGAACTCCCATTGATGTGTTTCTTACATTCATATCGTGTGTAGATAGATCTGCATGAATGTTAATTTAATGCTTGATAACTTACGTAACCATTAGTAGTGAGGAAGGAACTCACTAAGCTGTGGTTTTGCTCATCCCCAACAATTTTTGTGCAAGAATGATGCTAATCAGGATTGGGCTAATAGTGTGTGAAGAGTGTTTCTCCATCATACTTTCTTGCAGTTAGAAAGATAGATTATAGTGAACTTAGAATACAAGTTTAATAAACTGTATAAATAATCGAGACTTTGTAATTTGTAGCTTGAAACCCAATTTTACTCTTTGGTAAGGGATACTAATTCTCTACGATCTTGGTAGACTATAGAGAATCGGATTCCTTAGTGAATTTAAATCAAGATATATATATATATATATATAATATGATTAAATTATGTGAAGCAAATAAATAAGATAGAGTCTTGTATTCTCTAACTTGCAAGATGGTTCTTATATTATTGGTGTACACGTGATATGGTAACTTCAAGGTATTCGTACTAGGCCCCTATTAGGGTCGTGATAGCCATGAGGGCTTTTTGCTTTTTCTTATACTTCTTCATCCTTTTCAACAGTCCTAGACATTCATATTTGATGTGTTTGGATTTTTTACATTTAAAGCACACAATTTTCTTCTTTTCTATCTTTTCTTTTACTCTTCCTGCATCATATTTAATATCATTAGTAAAAAAACATTTGTTTTGGTTAGTAAATTTACTTTTTTTTTCTTGATTGGCTTTGAAAGCTTCCTTGCTAATGAGTTCACATCATCATTGTCTTCGGCACTATCTAATTCTTTGTATGTATCAACATTTGAGTCAATAGCTTTGAAAGATATAGACTTTTTAACTTTCTCTTGATTATTCATATGCTTCATTTTTTATTCATATACTTGAAGTATTTCATGAAGTTGACTCAGGGTCGGTTTGTCTAAGTTATGAGCTTTCTCAATTGCATTCATCTTTGAATCCCACGAATTTGGTAGAATTCGCAAGATTTTCTCAAGGTCACTGTCATCAAACTTTTTACATTACAAAGCAAAGCAAGTTCATTAATAATAAAAGAAAATATGTTAAATCCATCAAACATGGTTTCACGTGTTTAGAATATGAGCAATTAGTAGTCCTGCATAAGTGCTCCTCTTCTAATATCTTTGATCATTGAAGCACCTTCATAGGTTTCACATAAATTTTCCCATATTTCCTTAGCAGGTTTGCACGATGAGATCATAGCAAACATGGTCTAAGAGATGCTCATCAAAAGTAGATTTTTGCTGAGTTATTCACATCGTCCTTTTCTTTTCTTCATTAGCTAGGATTGAATTATCAGTGATAATAAGTTGTTGATCTCCATAACATATAATTTCCTATGAAGCAAAGTTAGTTGCTTTGATATATGTTTTCATCCTGCATTTCTAATAAGGAAAATTATTTCCATCAGTGTTATCATCTATTTTGATCAAACTCTTAAAACAAAAGAGCACCCACTCTAATACCGAATGTAGGTCCCCAAATGGCAAATTGGTGGGGAGGGGGGGTGTATGAATTGTTTGTCAGAACTTTTTTGAAAATATTCAAACTTATGAGACTTTTTACTTGAGATGTTTTACGATACGAATGCAAGTGATAAGCTGCAAATAAAATGATCGAATTTAAAATGCAAGTAAATAAAGGAGATGTCGATTTATAGAGGTTTCTCCTTATGAGTCGGCCCTTTCTTCCAACTCCACTGCTAGGGATATAGTCTTCCACACTAGTTGTTCTACTAATCCAATAGCATGTTTGGTATACACGAATGAATCATAATGGAATCACGATTTTGGCTTCCATTCCCTTTTTCCAATATTTGGAAGCATTTTAAAAGCTTGAATCGTGATTCCTTGGAGTTGATGATTTCTTCTTTGAAGGAGAATTCGATTCCTCCTTTGTAAAGGCAAAATCATGATTCTGTTCTACCCTTGTTAATTATATGTAGTGTAATTACTTTTTTATCCTATCATGTATTCATATTTTACATTTATTACTAAGGACATTCTCGACAATTACACTTTTTAGCCATTCAATTCCATATAATCTTCCAAAGATAGGAATGGATTTGTCATTCCTAAAATCATTCCCTTCTAATCCAATCCATTCTATTCCAAATCATTCCTACGTACCAAACATGACATAAGAACATGAGGCTGCATGTCTGGCATTGTATTCATAAGTTAATAAGATATTGCTGACTTACCTATTTTCTTTTTGTAGTTCTCTCCTTAGTCTTTGATCTAAAGGGACTCATGAGACTTGGTGACTGCAATTTGTTCTTGCATGACCTCACCAAATTTGAAAAGCTACAATAAAGTTTATAACAATAAGTAAAACTGGAAGAGTGCCTTTATCGCTCAAGTTGAGCAATACCTTCATAGATTTGCATTATCTTGTTAGCTTAAGTAGATATCAGAACTGTAGCCATAGTCCACTTCTTGTTTTGTTTAAATGCATTTCATGTGATGGATGCAAATCCAAAGAATTTGATAATCAATTTAATTTTAGTTCAATTTTTCTTAATAGCATAAAACTTATATATTCTAATTTCTATACGCATTTGTCCTTTGATCTATACCTCATAAGAGGGTATTGTATAATTAGAGAAGAAAAAGTAGTAATCTTATAAACAATAGTTTGTTTGAGGCCTCTAATGTAGTTTTTATTGTGTGGCAAGGGAGTGTCTTCTTGGGCTAGCTTTATTTCCATTAGCTGAGCAATCCTTTGGCATTCTATAGGAAAGAAAATTCTGATGAATTAGATGACAAGTTAGACAAGAATATTGTATCTGGAAAACTTGAAAGGATTAAATATAACTTCTGGAAAAACAACAGGATTAAGTACCTTAAGTCAGGAAAAAGAGTGACTGCTAGGGACATAGATGCACCTATTCCATATTCCTGTAGTCAAATCATTAACCCCAATTTAAGATCTTGTAATTAAAGTGAAAGGCACCACTTTTAGTTGAATAATCAATTCAAATTTCCCTAAGGGAAAATTAATAAAAACAGGCACCTCTGTTGAGCTCTTCAAAAGGGTGGATAAATCTTTCAACGCACTTGAAGAATTCTTACTCCCCCCCTTAACTTTTCCTGCTTCTCCATGACCAATGGAGGATCAACTTCATTAAGAAGAGTTTCTTTATTTGCAGCAAGGTGGTTTAGGTGTGACCCCTTTTCAGTTAATCACCTATGAAATTCCTGTTGGTGGGAGTAGTCTTGCCTTCTTTTTTTGGTTGTATAGGAATAGCATAATTGGGAGGTGAAGACAATGACTTATTGAATAGGGACACCATATTTTCTTTATTGAAGTCTCAATTCTACTTCACAAACAAGACATTAAGTATGATGAAATACTGATATTACTGAATTCACTTGTAATTATAGCTTTTACCTTAATAAGTGGTTTCCCTGAATTAATTATTCTACTTTTTTTATGCCTTTGGGTTTATCAACACCTTCAATCTACTTTGATTGTTCAACTTTTAATGCATTGTTTGGGATTGTCGAAAAAAATTTTCCATCTTCTAAATTAGCATCTATTTCTATTCTAAAGCCAGAAACAAAAGCACATGCCACAAAGGTAGAGTCTGGTGCATTATTTTGCAACTGAACTTCTTGCTGTAGATTTGATTTGCTCTAAGAGTCCAACATCACAGATCCCTTAATACCATTTCCATCACCACCTTATGACTCCATGAGATTATCCTCGAAAGTTGAATTGGCTTGCTCTAGCAAAGCTGCAGCCTTTTTAGTAGCCCTTTTCTTGCAGTGTTAGAAAAAAAAAAAAAAAAAAAAAGCTATCTTCTAAGCAATAGAACCATGCCTCGAGTATCTTTTAGCTTCTTAAACATAAGGTTTGTGAGAGAAAGTGGAACACTTTTCCTTAAACAAGGATTAAGTCACAAACCTCCCAAAGGAGATTGAGTGCCCAATAGCATGAATAGGGTTTTCCTACAAGACCACTTCTCGGTAATTAATTTATTCCTCGATATTGTTAAATTCAAACTTTTGCTTATTTTTTAAACATCATCATCATTTTTTTTTTTTACTTTTTCATTGAAAAACCAAGCAACTCAGTTCCTTTTTCTTCTCTCCTATGAAAAAGAAGAAGAAACTCCTTATGTAAAAATCCAAAATTATTACATTATAGTAGCAACACATATAAACAGATGAGGACAATGACTTTTGGAATAGAGACACTAGATTTTCTTTATTGAAGTCCCATGCAAAAACAAGACATAAAGTTTAATGAAATACAAATGTTACTATATTTATGTGTAACAATAGCTTTTATCTTAGTAACTGGTTTTCCTAAATAAATTATTTTGCTTTCTTTGATGCCCTCGGGTTTATCGACACCTTCAATTTGGTTTGAATGTTCAACTCAGTGCATCGTTTGGGATTATCGAAACAGTTTGTCCATCTTCTAAATTAACACCTATTTCCATTCCAAAGCCAGAAACAAAAGCACATGCCACAAAGGTAGAATCTAGTGCATTATTTTGCAACTAAACTTGCCACTATTGATTTAATTTGCTCTGAGAGTCTAACATTGCAAATCCCTTAATATTGTTTCCATCACCACCTTGTGATTCCATGAGATTATCCTCAGAAGTTGAATTGGAATTGACTTGTTCTATTGAAGTTGTGGTCTTCTTAGCAGCCTTTCTCTTATAGTGAGATTCGAAAAAATTTATCTTCTCAGAACTGAACTACGCCTTGCTTATCTTTTCGCTTCTTCAACATAAGGTTTGTGAGATAAATTAGACCACTTTTCCCAAGACAAGGATTCAATCATGAACCTCCTAATGGAGATTGATTGCCTAAGACCATGAAGAGGGTTTTCCTATAACACCAATTCTTAGTAATTGGTGTATTCCTCAATCTTGTTAAATTCAAACTTTTGTTGATTTTTCAAACATCATCATCATCTTTTTTATTTTTTATTTTTTGTCATTGAAAAACCAAGCTATTCAATTCCTTTTTTTTCCCTCTCTTATGAAAACAAAAGAGAAACTACTTATGTAAAAGTCCAGAATTATTACATCATAACAGCAATGCATATAAATAGATAAACCCATATTAGAAAGTTCCTTTCCATTATAAATGAAACATAACAAAACAAAAGCAAGTCAGTGCAAAATTCAAATAATTTAAAAAAAAATCTATGTTTTCAATCAAGTTGGTGTGCCTAAAATTGTTAAGAATGACTAGAATTCAAAACTTTATTCTTCTTTCTTATTTCTCCCTTCTACAAGGAGAGGATGAAATAGAAAACACAAAAGGAAGCTGCTTAATGTTGAACTTATGAATAATAACAAAACTTATCATGCAAAATCTTAAACTTTGCACAATTTTGCAGCCTTCTATGAGATGGAAACACAATAATCTAGAAAAAGAAAACATGTACCTTAACAGATCCATTAGGTGATATAGAAGTGTAAGAGAGAGGTTGCATGACAAAGGTTGGTTCTCCATGACCTCTACAATGTTAAACTTAAACTCTAGACTGCTAACTCAAAAGCCACAAAAAGACAACTTTGAACTCTCAAAGGATGTCTTTTATTGTTTTTCTTTTCTTTTTTTCTTCAAATGAAAAAGTCCACCTTTGTTGGAAATAGATCTCAGAGGAAGATTTTGATGGATATTATATGCACGTCATATGGCAGTTACTTATTATGTGTATATTTCTCTTCATAATAGTATCAATACAATTGGTAACTACCACTTTATTGAAAATTACGGGATTCACTAACATTCCATTTTTAGGTTTGAATCTTTTGGACCCACAAATAAAAAAAAGACAAAAAGGAAAAACAAATGCTTGATATTGATGCGAATTGGTTTTTTTTTCCTCCTTTTTTTTTTAAATAAGTTTGTTAGACCGTCCTCATTATTTTTATTCATTTGCTTACCTAGAACTGGATTAGATCATGCTCTCTTATTGGTAAGATTTTAACTTAATGATATTCCTATCTACCGTGACTTAGTTTAGGGTTGAAGATAGAAACTTTTTGGACTTAGATATGTTAAGCCTACATGGAAGGATATGTTTTAAAATTTAATATGAGTATTAAAAGTCTTTAGATAATTCGACCTAATACATGTCTACTGTTTCTAGACCAAAAAAAAAAAAATTACCACTATATAAGTTGATGAAATAAATTACCGAAATACACTTGCTAAATCACGTTTAGAAAATAGGATAAGAAAATTTATATACAAATCGTTGACTTTTATTAATTAATATTACTTATTTATATATTAATATATAATTGGCAGTTACTTATTATTTTTATATTTTTCTTCATATTTATAGTATCAATACAATTGGTAACGTTGACTTTTATTAATTTATATTACCTTATATATATTAATATATAATTGGTAGTTACTTATTATGTTATATTTCTCTTCACATTTACAGTATCAATACAATTGGTAATGTTGACTTTTATTAATTAATATTACCTTATTTATATATTAATATATATTTGGCAGTTACTTATTATGTGTATATTTCTCTTCACATTTATAGTATCAATACAATTTGTAGTTCTCACTTTGTTGAAAATTATGGGATTCACTAACATTCCATCTTTAGGTTTGAGTTTTTCGATTCCACCAATAAAGAAATAAAAACAAAAAAGGAAAAAAATTGCTTGATGTTGATGCAAATTGGTGTTTTTTTCCCTCCCTTTTTTTAATAAGTTTTGTTGCACCATCCCTATTATTTTTATTCATTTACTTATCTCGACCTAGATTAGATCATGCTGCCTTATTAACAAGAGATTTTAGCTTAATGATACTCGTGTTTGCCATGACTTAGTTTAAGGTTAAAGATGGAAACTTTTTGGACTTGGATTTGTTAAGTTTGCATCGGAGGATAGGTTTTAACTTTTAATATGAGTATTAAAATTAAAGTCCATAGATAATTTGGTCTAATACATGTTTACTGTTTCTAGAAAAAATTACCAATATACAAGTTGGATGAAATTAATTACCAATAAACAATTGTTAAATCATGTTTAGAAAGCGAGATAAATAAATTTATATACAAATTGTTGACTTTTATTAATTAATATCACCTGATTTATATATTAATATATAATTGGTAGTTACTTATTATGTGTATATTTCTCTTCACATTTAGTGTATCAATACAATTGGTAGTTACCACTTTTTGAAAATTACGGGATTCACTATCATTCCGGTTTTTTAGGTTTGAATTTTTTTGTTCCACAAACAAAGAAATGAAAGCAAAAAAGGAAAAATATTGCTTGATGTTGATGTGAATGGGTTTTTTTTTTTTCCTTTTTTCAATAAGTTTGT
This sequence comes from Combretum micranthum, assembly GCA_024138025.1. Classification (NCBI taxonomy): domain Eukaryota; kingdom Viridiplantae; phylum Streptophyta; class Magnoliopsida; order Myrtales; family Combretaceae; genus Combretum; species Combretum micranthum. Next base: position 101,836 of record JAMXBD010000191.1, on the reverse strand, counting down.
TACACTGTCCACATTATTTTTATTCATTTACTTACTTGGACCTAGATTAGATTGTGCTCCCTTATCAACAAAGATTTTAGCTTAATGATACTTGTATCTGCCATGACTTAGTTTAAGGTTGAAGAAGGAAATTTGTTGGACTTAGATTTGTTAAGCCTCCATAAGAGGATTGGTTTTAAATTTTAATATGAGTACTAAAATAAAAGTCTCAACATAATTTGGTCTAATACATGTCTATTGTTTCTAGATAAAAAAAATTATCAATATACAAGTTGGATGAAATTAATTACTAATACGTGGTTGCTAAATAGTGTTTAGAAAACGGGATAAAGAAATTTATGCAAATCGTTGACTTTTATTAATTAATATTACCTTATTTATATATCAATATATAATTGGTAGTTACTTATTATGTGTATATTTCTCTTCACATTTATAGAATCAATACAATTGATAGTTACCACTTTGTTGAAAATTACAAGATTTACTATCATTCCATTTTGGATTTGAATTTTTCGTTTCCACAAATAAAGAAATAAAAACAAAAAAGGAAAAAATTACTTGGTGTTGATGTGAATTGATGTTTTTTTCTCTCCTTTAAAAAAAAAAAGTTATTTTGTTAGACTATCCTCATTATTTTTATTCATTTATTTACCTGGACCTATATTCGATTGTCCTCCCTTATTAACAAAGATTTTAGCTTAATGATAATTATATCTCTCATGACTTAGTTTAGGGTTGAAGATGGAAACTTTTTGGACTTTGATTTGTTAAGCCAGAGGATTGGTTTTAACTTTTAATATGAGTATTAAAATTAAAGTCTCTAGATAATTTGGTATAATACATGTCTACTATTTCTAGACAAAAAAATTATCAATATACAGGTTAGATAAAATTAATTATCAATATACAGTTGCTAAATAGTATTTAGAAAATGAGATAAATAAATTTATATACAAATTATGGGTATAAATCGTGATATCAAGTTTTACTACCTTTCCTATATCACATTTTATTTAAGCAATAATTGTTTTCCATACAATATCACGGTTGATTCCCGTGATATATGTGCAACACTCCTCAAACACCTTACTAATTCCTTTTTTTTTTTTTTTTTAAATTTGATGTGTAGTTATGGGACCCATATTATTTGTTTTTCCTTTTTTCCGCATACATACAGTGGCAATGTGCTGCCTTTTCTTTTTACATAGGTGTTTGACTTATTACTGATAAGTGAACATGATTACTTTTTTTTTTTTTTATCTTGACTAGATATTAGCTTTCTTTACTTTTTTTTTTTATCTTACATCGTATACACAAGTGGAAATCGTCAATAATAAATCAGGTATTGAAACAGTGATAATTATTTTCATATCTAGTTTAATAAATGCGATTTTGGTGTTGTATTTAGGTAATTAATTTTCTTTGACCTTATTCATATAATCAATTTCAAATAGGATCTTAAATTATTTTCTAATTTTGGATTTTAAACTTCCAAAACCATCTCTAGTTTTGTAGTCACAGCCATTAAGTTTTAATAATGACATGACAATTATATGGGACAAATTTTTGAGACAAAAATATCAACAAGAAAATTAATTAAAACTAATAAATTCTATAAATTTTCAATAATAATAATAAAAAAAAATAGAAAATTGGGTGGCTTTAATTTCTGCTAGTATCATAACTAGGATATACCTTTAAAATTTTATACATCACTTACAAAAATAATTGTGCATTATCTATCAATATTATCCTTAAAATCTTTAAAAAATTATTTAAGAACCACCTAATTTGGCATTTTTGATAAGCAGTTTTAAGATTTGCAAATTATTAAATTGCGTTTTAAATGTAATTGGATCACATTATCTCCATTAACAGTGAATGACTTAATAGTAAAGGTCACATTGCGGTTCTATTCAATTACGTATGTCCGTGTGTGTGTGTGTGTGTGTATAATATCAAGATGCACCGTCTAGTCTCTAATAAAAACATCAATTTATGATCCGATCCATAAACCCAGCTATGATACGACATGATTATAAAAGGTTTTAGATAAGTAAAAAGTTGGTATGAATAATAACGGGGTCAAACCCGAAAGAGACACAAATTTAAACGTGTTTGAGTTTGGGTTCAGTAACCAAATACATTTACAAACCACGGGTTTGTTAAAATGTATAAATATTTTTTGTATTCTTATTTTGCCATAATTAATATCATTATATCTAACTAAACTATAAAATAATAAAGCTATCCATATAAGAAACAAATTATATATATGTATATCATATTATTATTACAAGCAGACGACGCATCAACGCATATGTGATGCATGTACAAATAAAATAACCAACATATATAAATTAAATAGATATATTGTTTGATAGATTGAAAGAAGACAACCTTAATTAGTCCTAAAAATTAGGAAATTAACTAAAAATCATAATTACAATTTTATTTTGCATAGGTAACTTTTCCATGTTTGGTAACTGTTATGCATAAATATGGTATCAGAAGTTTAGATCGGTTTATAAAACTGCATGCTTTGGCTAAAAAGGAAAAAACTAGGTCTATTTAACCCATAGACCCTGTTTAATTTCATGATTTCAGAGATACCAAAAATATTTTACGCCCATATGCTAAAAAAGAAAAAGATCATGTCTATTCAACTCTTATATAATTATATTCAAACTCTATTTAATTTTCATGATTTCAGGGATATGAAAAATATATTTTATGCCCATATGCTAAAAAAATTATATTAAAAGTATTTACATTAAAAATATTTATACTAAAGACACCAAATGGGTGGTTTTGCTTTAATAGTATAGATAAATAGAACATACGTAAAATATAGAACTTATTTAACATTTATATATTGATATATAGCTGATGTATTTGCTACATATACAATATATATGCACAACATATGTACCATATAGTATATAATTCAATTATTTATAATAATTATATATTTAGATATAATGTACACATAATCAAATCTATATGTTATATCAAGATTATTAATAAGTCATATTATATAAATATCTATATTAAAGTAAAGATTGCATATAAACATTTATAAAGTGAATAGATTGTATACAATACATATATGTATCTTATAGAGTATATATAGAGAATGAATTACATATAACGTATATGCTTAAATACATATAAATAATATATAACAAATATCTATGATATATATGTGCGTATATATGTATACTTATCTATATATAAGATTATAGGCTATAAATATATAATTTATATGTTATATATTTGTATAATGTGTTATAATTTATTTTGTTACATGAAATGAATATGCTATATTATATTATAAAATATAGATCATATATTACATAATATATTAATAATATTATATACAGATTATTTATCTATATTAAATTATATATTTTATATATAACATTTATAGTTTGTAAAAATTATATAAATAAATATATAACTTAAAGAGTATATATGAACTATAAAATATGTAAAACATATATCATACGAATATATATATCATAATCTATACATATATATATATCACATAACATATAATAGAAATTTATAATATATATGTGTACGTATATAATATATTTTTACATGTATAAATCTACATGTTATAATGTATAATATATATATGTTATAATTCATTTGTTACATAATCAGGTATGTTAAATGTGTGTATGTTCGCAATATAACGTATAACAAGATCTACCTTGGATAATAATTATTTTAAAACCTTAACTTTCCAAGATAATATAAATTATTTAAATTTTGACATAATCTATATATTTTTATATGTCTTGTTAATTAATAAACGAGTCCACATGAGACATGAGATACGATATAAATGAGTCGGGTTATGGATTTATGTTTTCATACATGATTAATAAACGGGTCAGGTCTTAGGTTAAGGCTTTTAAGACACAAACTCATTTAGACATGGATACGAGACATGATACAATAACACGAATTCCATTGCTGCTCTCTAATGATGCATCGATACTTTCTTTTTATTAATTTAAAATTAATATTCCTCTTGTTTGGATATAAAAAAGCATTGCAAGCTTGAAGTAGAAACTCTTAGACTAGATCAATCCATTCGCTTTCAACCTAGTTTAGGAAGGCTCACGAGCGGGAAGTGGCTTTCTATGGGAATGTATGAATCCATCAATAGAATGACTCATTTTGCTCGTTGATCATTAATTATATCCAACATATTGGTTGAGCAATGGTTATTTTCAACATTTTTAAAAGAAAAATCCTCTTTATTGTGATATTAAAACGTAAAATATTGTTTATCTTATAAGTCTTAATAGGTCTGCTCGTGATGTTGTAATATGTACTACAATCAAAAGGTTTCCCTGCTAGAAAAAGAATTTTACATAACAAATGATAATAATATAAGTTATACCTCCACAAAAATAAGATCTCATAGTTTAAATTTGAATATTGGCATAGTATAGTGTGTGTGTCTATATATATCTCTTTATCACTTATCAGTTAATACATATATATATATATATGTGTATATATATTATTAAAAATACACCAAATGAAACGACTAATGAAATAATGATTGGATGACATGACAGATTTGATTTTTACATCAAACTAAAATCGTTTAAAATTTTTTAAGTTAATATGCTTATTTTTTTTTCTTTATTTATTTATTTTTTTGTATATTTGACGTATTTAAAGTTTATGCCTTACAAGTCTACTTTTGCATGTCATTTTACTTTTTGAACCAATTGTCAATGTAATCTTGAAAATTTTCACACTAGTATACAATAATAAAATGGAAAATGTGAATTAGATAGTGAACTTAAGACCCAATAAAAATCTTAGAATGGACCTATGAGTAGTAACGAACTCATTTACATCTTAAAAATCCGAATAGAAATTTCTTTGACCCTAATTGATACCAATGACAAGATTTTGTATCTTAAGCCAATAACTCAAGTTATAATTAAAGTAGCTCTAAATTTTAAAAACAATAAAAAACAACCCCTTTATAAAGCCTAGTGGTTATAACCAATGACTAAAAAATGAACTGCTAGGATTATAAATGCACAATGACAATGAAACAAATCCATAACTAATTATCTAGACTTCAAATAAAGATTTAGAATGTAACATTGTTCTATTTAGAAAATTTGGAGCCTATAGGTACTAAAACCCTAATTTGACCTATAGGGCCAAGAAAACCCTAATCGCGTAAAGTAAAACTCTAAAAATACTCAATCGCGTAAAATTTAAACTCAATATTTGAACTCATAGATAATCTAGAGATTTTATAGAGACTTTAGATAAACTTTTAGAGATAAAACCCATTTATAACTTATATATAAATATGTGTATAGTCTAATAAACTACTTGAAAATTTAGATAATTCATAACATAACTATGATTCTAATGAAACTATACAATATACGATGGAAATGGGAGCAAGGTAACCTATTGCTATTCTTGGAGAATCCAATGCCACATGCACCACAAATAATACTTAGTTGTCTCAAACATTCAACTTGAAAAAGACATCTAAGCCAATCCAAATGCATCAACTAAGCCCCTACATGGAATGCTTCGGAGGCTAGAAATCTTTACATAACAAACCAGTCCCAAATTGCTCCTTATCACTGTGGGTTATCATTTGCAAAGGAGATAGCAATTCCTCAAGTTGTTACACTTGTTCCCATTATGTATGACCATAGGAATTCTAGGTGTAGCTTAAGTCAACAAGTTTGACAAGTTGACTCATCCAAGCTCCAATAAGAACTCCTTAAATAGACACATAGATAGATAAATGTTTACTTGAAAAATTTGCAATCTAAGCACGCAAAAAATCGACTTTAGAGGCCAACTTCCATACGTGAATTGCATCCTCACCTAATAAATTTTCACCGTCTCATACATCCAACTTGGACTACAAATAAGGCTTATTAATGACCTATATGAATGAGAATAATGAACATACAAACAAGTTTATTCAACCCCCATCAGTTTGAAACATAAAACCACAAAACAAACAACCTTTTCTCTCCATAAATAGCAACCAAAAATAGAGGAAACAACCATGTTTTCCTATAGCCCTACCGTGATATCCCATAAGTAAAAGAAACCAAAACCACAAGCAAACTCTACTTTTCTTCTACAAAACATAACTGTGATCCCCACCAAAGGAAGACAAAATACAAAACCAATCAACACTTTTTCTATCCAATACAAAACCGTAGACTCCATAGCAAAGATCTCAATTGGTTAGACAAATTTCAAGATTTTAAAAGTCAAGTACAAAGGTATAAAAGTCTCATTTAAGTTAGTAAGTTTTTTGAATATTTAGAACTTATTTCCTTGTTCTTATATATAGGTTTCGGTCCTCTCTAATAACAAGGGGTTTGCACTTTGTTTTAAATCAAACAAGTTAATAACTGCTTCCTTCTCTAGCCTATATTCCAATTATACCTAGAAATTAGGAAGATCAATACAGGTATTGCCTATGGAACTCATTATGCTCGGTTAATCTATGAGTAGGTAGATGGTATTTTCATAAGTTAACAAACTTAAATAATTCATGCTCTATAATAGAAACATACTACCTTATGTTAGGATTATGTTTCTATTAGTAGAAATTTCATAAGAAAGAATTTATATAATTAGGCTAAATTAAAGCTTAAAATCGGTACCTACTAGGAATATATTTTGTTGGCGTTTGTGACCCGTTTTCAGTAGCCGTTTTTTTCGTAGTCAATGTATAATGAATGAATATTTGACTATACATTTATTATTCATTCATTATACATTTAAGAGTCATAATTTTGGTATTTGTATAATGAATGAATATTTGACTACACATTTATTATTCATTCATTATACATTTAAGAGACATAAATTTGGCATTTATTGTCGGCTAGCTGTATACACATATAAATATGTGTTTTGTTTAAGGTTTGTATGTGAGTGAGAAAATGAGAGTTTTGATTTGTAATTTGTTACTTTCTCTCTCTTGTACTCCATTATCGACATATAGTGAATTCTCTCGCCTCTGCCCATGGTTTTTCCCGATTTAGGTTTTCACGTAAATCTTATGTTGCTTTACCATATCTTTTTGCTCTTACCATTGTTCGTCTTTTATAATAAACTGGTATTAGAGCCAAAGGTTTGGTTTTTTGTCTCTTATACAATGGCAACTTTGAAGTATGATATTCCGTTCTTGGGTCGCAGCATCAAATTTTCTTGGAAGAGGTGGAGAATGTTCTATGTCGATTGAGCCCTTTTAGGGTTTTGTGGAAGAGGTGAAGAATGTTTTGTTTTTATGTCGAAGCTCCTGAATCCGCGTCAAGGTGAAGATTGTTGGTATTTGTGACCCGTTTTCAGTAGCCGTTTTTTCGTAGTCCAATGTATAATGAATGAATATTTGACTATACATATTATTCATTCATTATACATTTAAGAGTCATAATTTTGGTATTTGTATAATGAATAAATATTTGACTACACATTTATTATTCATTCATTATACATTTAAGAGACATAAATTTGGCATTTATTATCGGCTAGCTGTATACACATATAAATATGTGTTTTGTTTAGGGTTTGTATTTGAGTGAGAAAATGAGAGAGTTTTGATTTGTAATTTGTTACTTTCTCTCTCTTGTACTCCATTATCACATATAGTGAATTCTCTCACCTCTGCTCGTGGTTTTTCCCGATTTGGGTTTTCCACGTAAATCTTGTGTGTGCTTTATCATATCTCTTTGCTCTTGCCATTGTTTGTCTTTTATAACAGATTTATTATGCATATTCCATGTTCAAACATGGTTTAGATTTAATAGAATACACCAATAATCTAATTTATGAGGTAAAACTCAACTAACATGTCCCTAGGAGACACATTGCTAAGTTTTAGTCCATGTAAGAGTAGATCCTACCATGCATACACTATAATAAAATCAATTCAATACTTAGTAGAATACATCTATTACATAAGGTATAAAGTAAAAATTTAGCTAAAAGAACCATAGGATCCCTATGGTTATTTGCGACCCTATAGTTAGATAATACAATATACTATATAATTATGTGACTTAAAACATAATATAATGTAAGAATAAAAGAGTAAATGCATGAAGATCAATCGTAAACCCTATATACTACAAGTCATGGTTCAAATAATACGCTTAAATAAAATATAAGTATAATACACAAATGATATCAAATTAGCTCTATAAGTAAATAAAAACTAAAATGAGACCCTATAAATGACAGAAACTTCAATTAATGAAGATAGATAAGGTTGACAAACGAAAAAAATAATAAATCAGAATTCACTATCAATACTAACATTAAAGAATATAGAACCCAAATAAGATTATATTAGGAAATCTAATAAAATTCACTTTGAGCATAAGAATAAATATCCATTAAAATCAAGAGAAACAAAATGAAAACAAATACTAAATAATAGTATCCATTACTATAGGATCATTATCTTAAAAGACCAATATAAATAATAAAATTGTATCAAGTACGAATATGATACTTAGGCACTAATAGGAGTTTAGCTATCTAATTATATTTTATTGATGAATATTTCTATTCATCTCAATAGGTGATTTCAGTACTGTTGAGGATTTCCTAGTTAACTACTATGACTAGATAGTATGAGCAAATGAGTAACTTAGACTTATTATATTGTTTGTGCTTATAGCTTAACTACATTTATATTGGAAAGATAATAATGGAATTGTTATGAGTACGGATTTACAGGCATTGTATGTTATATGAGTTTGTTGGTTGCTAAGTTACACTAATAACAGTGATAATGGAATTTCTTGTGAACTCGTTGTATGTATAGCATGTTGACTGTCTGTATAATGCTTGATCATCTTAAACCTGATTAAAAACTATAGGTACCTTAAATATAATGGACATGCATTGCATAATTTGCATATACTGCATTATAAAAGCGTGATAACCTGCTACGTGTTAGTATTTTGATTCTTTGGTAATGCTTAGTTTTTCTAGACAATATGTTATTAGTTCTATGCAAGATTACCTTTATTTTTTCGATTCCATGGGAACTAACCAGTAAATGAAAGACATTGCCTATGATATCGATTTGAAATGACTAATACTTCGTGGAGTTTTCTAAGGCTTGAAATAGGATATGAGCATTAAGATATACTTAATCTAAAGTGATAAAGAAAGTGAGGATTGTTGTTTTCCTATATGCTTAATCTCTTTTTGATAGGTGGGTCATAGACAAAGATTTATTTCAACCCCGAGGAGAGGGCGTAAATCTTCATCCTATTTGCATTCGGGTTATCTAAACTTATATTTGAGCAAATGTTTGATTAATTTAGAGCATATGATTGATAATAACCTGCGATATGCTCTGGTTATTCACTAAGCGCATGATTTATGCTCATACTCCTACAGTCCTTATAAGTTAATTCTTCGACCTTGGTGAGTACATTCTCGGAGCTTAACACTGATAAGGCTCTAAAGCTAGAAGATTTATGGGTTACAAGGGATAACATTTCTAGTGATATGTATTAGATGATGTTGAACATCATTTTTTAGGACTTTATTTATGAGTTGTAGTCTGTAATATCTTATTATTTAGACGGATATCTAGAAAGTTTTATTTATGGTGATGTATTTCTATATGTGTCCATCATTCTTATTACTACAATAAAAAAGATCCTATTTTGTTAAAATATGTCATTTTCCAAGGTAAAACTAGTATTAACATGCATATGTGATCCTTTATGATGTTTCTCCAATTTTTCTAATTTCAAGTTTTAGACATCAGATGGTATCATAATATGTTTGTTATTAACAGGGCACCCTTAGGGGCGTGAGATACCAAAGTAGATGCTCATCATTGGCACTTAGAAGACAAAGGTGCAGCATCATTGGACCATCTTTATTCTTTAGTACGCAGCAGAAGTAATATCAAACACCAACCCATGAAGATAAGACTTATATTATCTTAAAAACCTCTAAGATGTTACTATAAAATGGTCATTTCCTTCGTTTTTATTTATGAAAGCTCAAGCCTACATGAGTAGAGTGTTTTAAATAAAATAAATGTGGATCCTACCTAATATTTTCACTCGCATAATGAAAGCAAGATACAGCATTGTTCTACATAGAATATCAAGACACTCTTGTAATATTATGCCTATACTTCTTTACAAACAACTTGATTATGTAACTAGATTTAAATGGAATTTAGAAAGTTGCTTCGGTATGCAACAATTAGACTTCTTCAATAACAAAGATTAAGCTTCTCTTGTTGCGGCCTTTGCACTTGTCAAATACGTCAAGCTTTAGTCTCAAGAGCAAGCTTTAAAAAGGCTTTGAAGATCGATATTTCAATTCTCTTCCTTTTTCCCACAAAAATTGTTCCAATAATCATCCTTCTTAGAGGATTCATGAGTATGTGGATAAGATTTATTCTACACTTTTGCTGTCACGGTTTTCCTTCCTAGTTTAGATGGCTGCCATCAAGAAGAAATAGAGATAAAACTCATAACATTGGCATTTCCATAAAAAAGATTAACATAATGGACCAAGTCTAGGAAATATCGGCTTCGATAAAGTGCTAGGATGAAAAATTGGAAATATATAGAGGGAAGGTGTTGCATTTGAGAATAAGCAAATCAACTTCATATTCAACAAAGAGTATGGTTAGACAGCGGGTAGAGAGACTATCATGATGTTGTTGACCAAATTAGTGCTAATATAAGTTATGTCATGAAGATTAGTGAATACCTTTTTCATTTGTTCATTTGCTCTTACTTTTTCTTTATGGATATCTGGAAATTGGCTAGCTGTGAAGCGAAAGTTGTGATGCCACTTTGTCTTTTCTACTTTCTCCTACATATAAAGCTAGGTTTGCTATCATGAATGAACAAGTAAATAACTAAGGTTCTAAGAAAACTTAAATTTTTCCTGAGATTTCATCGATGCATCAGAACTTGCATCATGTCTCAATAGACCTGAAATATATACACCAATTTATCAAATGTCAAGATTTGGCCTAGATAAGCTAGCATGAAGTTTTGTTAGAACTTGAGCACTTTGTACACTAGCAGTACCAAACTTGTCTTCTAACTTTTGAAGCATAAATGCAAGGTATAGAAAGTGAGAAGGATTGTGACGAAAGAAGGATTGGTCAATCCTAAGCAATAATGAGTAAAAGGGAAAAACATGGAAGTATGACTGGCATCATTTAATTGGACATCTAAGAGCATGGAGCTATAAAGTTTGGCATTGCATTCATAAGTTAATAAGACCTTGTTGACCTGCATGTTTTCTTTTTGTAGTTAAACCCTCCTTAGTCTTTAATCTGAAGGGACTCGTTAGACTAGGTGATGGCAATTTGTTCTTACATGACCTCACAAATTTTGAAAAGCTGCAAATAAAGTTTATATCAATTAGCTAAACTAGAAGAGTGCCTTTATTGCTCTAGATGAGCAATAACATCATAGAAATGTCATTATATTGTCAACTTAAGCAGATAACAAAACTGGAAAAATGGTCCATTTCTTGTTTTGTTCAAATGCATCCCATACGATGGATTCAATCATTATTTCATCAGAGCAAATACAAAGAATTTAATGAGTAATTTAATGTTAGTTTAAGGCTTCTTAATAGCATAGAAACTTGTCTTTCTATATGCATTTGTCCTCATATCAATTCCTTATGAAAGAGTACTTTATAGTTAGAGAGGAAGAAGTAGTAATCCCATAAACAGTTGTTTGTTGCGGGCCTCTAGTATATTTCTTACTCTATGGCAATGGAGCATCTTCTTGGGCTAGCTTTGTTTCCATTAGCTGAGCAATCCTTTGGTATTCTACAAAAAAGGAACATTCTGGTGAATTAGATGACTATAAACATGGTGATGTTTTGATAAGACACTTGCTCTTGAAAAACTTGAATGGAAAAATACAAGTCCCTTAAAAACAATAGAATTAAGTACCTTAAATTAGGCAAAAGAGTGACCACCAGGGACATAGATGCACTAGTTCCAGTTTCCTATAGTCAAATCATTAACTCCATTATAAAATCATGTAAGTAAAGTTAAATTCACCACATTTCAATTAAATAAACAATTGGAATTTTCTCGAGGGAAAATTAATAAGAAAAGGCACCTCTGCTTGACTCCTCAAAAGGGTAGATAAATCTTTCAATGCTCTTGAAGAATTCTTGCTCTCCCTCAACTTTTCTTATTTATCTAAAAGTAATGGAGGATCAACTTCAGTAAGAGGTGTTTCTTTATTTCCAAAAAGCTGTTTGGGTACGACCCCTTTCCAGTGAAAAAAATATGCTATGAAATTCTTGTTGATTGGAGTAATGTAGCCTTCTTTCTTTGGTTGCATAGGAGTAGCATAATTAGTAGGTGAATACAATGACTTATTGGATAGAGACACCATATTTACTTTAATGAAGTCCCAATAAACAAGACATTTAAGTTTATTGAAATACAGATATTACTATATTCATCGTAACAATAGCTTTTACCTTAGCAAATGGTTTCCTTACATCAATTATTCTGCTTTTTTTTTTATGCAATTAGTTCATCAACACCTTCAATCTGCTTTGATTGTTCAACCTTCAATGCATTATTTAGGACTGTTGTAATAGTCTGATCATCTTCCAAAATAGCACATTTTTCCATTCTAACACCAGAAACAAAAGCACTCTCCACAAAAGTAGAATCTAGTGCATTATTTTGCAACTGAACTTGTTGCTGTTGATTTGATTTGCTCTGAGAGTTTAACATTGCGGATCCCTCAATATTGTTTCCATCACCACCTTGTGACTCCATGAGATTATCCATAGAAGTTGAACTAGAATTGGCTTGTTCTAACAAAGCTTCTTAGCAACCCTTCTCTTGTAGTGAGCTTTGAAAAAAGCTATCTTCTCAACAATTATCTTTTAGCTTCTTTAGCCTTTCTCTTACAGTGAGCTTCGAAAAAAGCTATCTTCTCAGCAATAGAATTGGGCCTTGAGTATCTTTTGGCTTCTTCAACATAACGTTAATGAGAGAAAGTGGGCCACTTTTCCCAAGCCAAGGATTCAGTCATAAATCTTACAAAGGAGACTGGCTACACAAGAGCATGAAGAGGGTTTTCCTACAACACCAATTCTTAGTAATTAATGTATTCCTCAATCTTGTTAAATTCAAACTTTTGATGATTTTATAAACATCATCATCATTTTTTTTTTATCTGAAAAACCAAGCAATTCAATTCCATTTTCCCCCCTCTTTTATGAAAATAGGGGAGAAACTACTTATGTAAAAATGCAGAATTATTACATCACAGCAGCAACCTCCATATAAACGAATGAACCCATATTAGAAAGTTCCTTTCCTTTCTATATGAAACATAACAAAACAAAAGCAAGTCATGAAAATTTTGAATCATTACAAAAAATATATGTTTTTAAGCAAGTTGGTGTGACTAAAATTGTAAGAAATTACTAGAATTTAAAACTTTTTTCTCCCTTCTTCTTATTTCGCCCTTCTATAACGAGATGGTGAAGTAGAAAACACAAAAGGGAGTTGCTTAATATTGAACCTATGAATAATAACAAAACTTATCATGCAAAGTCTTGAACTTTGCACAACTCTGTAGCCTTTTGTGAGATGGAAACACAATAAACTAGGAAAAAGAAAACATATATCTTAATGGATTCATTAGGTAGTATAGAAGTGTAAGAGAGAGGTTGCATGGCAAAGGTTGGTGTCCCCATAACCTTTTATAATGTTCAACTTAAACTCTAGACTACCAACTCAAAAGCCACAAAAAGACAACTTCAAACTCTCTAAGGATGCCTTTTATTGTTTTTCTTTTATTTTTTTAAATAGAAAAAGTCCACCTTTGATGGAAATAGATCTCAGAGGAAGATTTTGACATATATTATATGCACGTCATATGGCAGTTACTTATTATGTGTATATTTCTCTTCACATTTATAGTATCAATACAATTGATAGCTTCTACTTTGTTGAAAATTACTAGATTCACTAACATTCCGTTTTCTTTATTGAAGTCTCAATTCTGCTGCATAAACAAGACATTAAGTGTGATGAAATATTGATATTACCAAATTCACTTGCAACTATAGCTTTTACCTTAATAAGTGGTTTCCCTAAATTAATTATTCTACTTTTTCTATGCCTTTGGGTTTATCAACACCTTCAATCTACTTTGATTGTTCAATTCAACCTTCAATGCATTGTTTAGGATTGTTGAAACAATTTTTCCATCTTCTAAATTAGCACCTATTTCTATTCCAAAGCTAGAAACAAAAGCACATGCCACCAAGGCAAAATTTGGTGCATTATTTTGCAACTGAACCTGCTGCTATAGGTTTGATTTGCTCTAAGAGTCCAACATCACAGATCCCTCAATACTGTTTCCATCACCACCTTGTGACTCCATGAGATTATCTTCAAAAGTTGAATTGGCTTGTTCTAGCAAAGCTGCTGCAGCCTTTTTAGTAGCCCTTCTCTTGCAATGTTAAAAAAAAAAAAAAAAAAAAAAAGCTATCTTCTCAGCAATAGAACCATGCCTTAGAAGAAAAATGAGTTTTATATGAAAAAAAATGAAGACTGAAATTACTGTTATTAATTCAATACTTTCTCATATGAAGCAGTGATACAATGAGCTTTAAATAGAGATTATGCTAACAGAAAATCTATTCAAGATATGTACAATAAGATTACGTTAGATACAACTCATATCCTTAGAATATCAGAAGTTGTTATTAGCTAGATTACCACTCTGAACAGAATTTGTTACATCCCAACTGTCCTTATCACCACAATTCCCTCTACTGTGTCTGTCATCCTTATCACTCCAGAAACCATCCTTATCACACCATAGATCAGCCTTATCACTCCAAATATTGTTGGTATTGTTATTATTCCCTCGCAAACTGAGCCGAGGTTGAAGGCACAGTTTGGTGTAAAAGTAGGCGAGGGACTTTGGAACAGGTTTCGTAAAGAGGTCAGCAACCTGATTGGCAGAGGAAACATATTTAGTGATAAGTAAGCCGAGTGCAACTCTTTCACAACAAAGTGATAATCTAACTCGATATGTTTACTTCGAGCATGAAAAACAGGATTAACAGTCATGTACAGAGCACTAATGTTGTCACAATGAAGGATTGGTGAGGAGACGAGAAACGAAGATCGTGAAGAAGATATGTAAGCCATGTGAGTTCAGCACAGTATGGGCCATAGCACGATATTCTGCTTCAGTGCTTGAGCGAGAAACAGTTGTTGTTTCTTTGCGCACCAAGAGATAATGTTAGTGCCAAGAAATGTACAGTATCCAGTGGTAGAGCGCCGAGTTGTAGGACAACCAGCCCAGTCAGCATCAGAAAATGCAGATAGTGTGAATGTAGTATTGGCCGTGAGTGATAAACCATATCAATGGTGCCTTTGACGTAGCGAAGAATGCGATGAACCAATTTTAAATGAGAGACCGTGGAGCGTGCATAAACTGAGAGACATAGTTAACACTGAAAGAGAGATCTGGCGAGTGAGTGTGAGGTATTGAAGAGCTCCAACAATGCTTCGAAAGTGACTTGGATCAGCAACAGGAGTAGAATCCGCTCCAAGGTGAAACTTGGTGTCTAATGGAGTGGGCATAGGTTTACAGTCGCGCATATAAGCACGATCCAGGATGTTGAGTGCATAATGAGTTTGTGACAAATGCAATCCATCAGTTGTGGTAGAGATTTCAATTCCGAGGAAGTGATGAACAGGTCCGAGATCTTTCATGGAGAATTCACAACTCAACACCTGAATGAAAGAGTTAACTAGCTGCATAGTAGAGCCTGTGAGAAGCATGTCATCAACATAAAGAAGCAAAACAAGTGAGCCATGTTCAGAGTGACAAACAAAGAGTGAAGGATCAGCCAGACTACAAGTAAAACCATAAGCTAGAAGGAATTCACTAAGTCGATCAAACCAAGCACGGGTGCTTGTTTAAGACCATACAAAGCACGTTTAAGTTTGCAGACATGCATGGGCTGTTGGGGATCGATCATACCTGGTGGTTGTTCCATATAGATATCTTCAGTTATGGTACCATGTAGGAAGGCATTCTTAACATCAAGCTGTCGGATAGGCCAACAATTTACCAAAGCCACAGAGAGAATAAGTCGGATTGTACCTGGTTTAATGACAGGAGAGAATGTTTCAAAATAATCAATGCCGTTTATTTGATGATATCCTTTAGCAACGAGACGGGCTTTGAGTCGATCTAAAGTACCATCGGGTTTAAGCTTGGTCTTGAAAACCCATTTAGAGCCAATAACATGCATGTGAGGAGTCCGAGGAACTAAATACCAAGTAGCATTTTGATGAAGAGCAGAGAGTTCATCATCCATGGCAGCCTTCCAGCCAGGGTGCATGAGGGCTGATTTAACACTTTTTGGTTCAGAAGGTATAGTAGCTGAAGAGGTGACAGTGAGAGCATATTTGGGATTTGGTTTGACTATACCAAGTTTGGATCGTGTGACCATGGGGTGAGAGACTAATCAACTATAGATTGCGATGGATTGTGGGACAAGGGTAGTGTAGTTTCAATTTCAGGTTGTAGAGGAACAGAAGGTGAATCCAGCGCAGGAGAAATTGTATCAGGTGCAGCAGGACTATCAGCAGCAATAGAAACAGATTGTGTCGAGGACGAGAGTGAGTGATCTGCTGAAGATGGTAGCGGGATAGAAATGGTAGACTCCAACGATGAATCATCTTTCTCAGGAAGATTGTTAGATGAAGGTAGCCAAGAATCAAAAATATTAAGAGCATGCGACATACGAAGAGAAGAAGAAGATTTATAAGGAAAAAAATTCTCATCAAATACAACATGTCTTGAGATAAAAAATTTACGACTAGGTGGATGATAGCATTTGTAGCCTTTATGTTTTTCACTATATCCAACAAAAACACACAACACTGTTTTGGGATCAAATTTATGATTTTTGGTGTCCCATGTGTAAGGAAAGCACTTGGAGCCAAACACACGAAGTGCAGAATAATCAGGATGTTTGCCATGAAGCATAAAGTATGGCGTCTCAAACTGGAGAGAAGAGGATGGTAGACGATTCATAAGATAAACTGCTGTAGTAAAAGCTTCTACCCATAAGTTTAGTGGTACATGACTATGAAAAAGCATGGTCATACCAAGTTCTCGGATAATTCTATGACGACGCTCAACCATACCTGTTTGCTCTGGAGTATAAGGGCAAGAGATTTGATGACAAACACCTGTAGCAAGAAAGTGTGATGATAGTCTAGAGTTGACAAATTCTCCTCCACCATCAGAGTGAAAGATTTTGATTTTTTTATTGAATTGCCGTTCCACATATTTTTCAAAAGCCAAAAAAGAAATAAAAAAATCAGACTTATTTTTCATGGGAATAATCCAAGTATACTTTGTAAAATCATCAACCAAGCATGCATAATATTTGAATTTGCCAATAGATAAAACAGGAGCAGGTCCCCATAAATCACAATGAATTTTATCAAAACTACTAGAGCTAGAATGTTCAGAAAGAGCAAATGGTAGTCTACTTAATTTTCCTAATTGACAACTATCACATAAATGTTCGGTTTTTAAGGAACCGGTGACATCAATTAGGTTCTTATTTTTTAATAAATGAACAGCTGAAGCTTGAGGATGGCCTAGGCGTTGGTGCCAAATATCTGCAGTGCCAGATTTGAATCGATGCGAAAAATGAGTTTCTGGGGCACTGGATAATGTGTATAAATCACCCTTTCTTTTCCCTGTTATTAGTGGACGCCCCGTCTTCCGTTCCTTTATACAAAAAATATCATCAGAAAATTCACAGTTAACAGGAAAATGAGAAGTGAGCTGACTGATAGATAGTAAATTGCGTTTTAAATTAGGAACCAAAAGTACATCATTAAGAGGTAATGTTTTATCATGTTGTTTGATACATGTATCACCAATACCTGTGATTGGTATAGCAGAACCATCACCAATTATAATGGAGTCTGAACCGAAATGTGGACGGAGATTAGTTAACATACCTTGCTTACCTGTCATGTGATTTGATGCGCCTGTATCAGAAGTCCATTCTGTGTCCACAATGGAATTGTCTATCGTGAGGGCAGCTAGTGCTTGTGGAATTGCTTCTGATGAGGTTGATGGTTTAGGCAACCACCAACAGATTTTGGCAATATGACCTGGTTTATCACAAAACTGACAGATCTCATTGCGATATAAATCGCGTTCAGTAGTAGTCATTCTTCTTTGGCCTGGAGGCGGAGGTCGTTGTTGTTGTACACCTGAAGTGGATTGACGAGGAGAAAAAGAGGACTGTTGTCGCTGTTGTTGAGCTTGAAAACCACGACCTGAGGAAGTGAATGATCTGTTTTGTGGTCTTGAGTTTCCAGTAGGAAATTGTTTTTGCTGTTGACTATAGAAGGCAACGTGTGGAGTCAATGAGCTATGTGCTGCATCGGCTTCAGTGGAGAACCAATTTCTTCGTTGATCAAGATTCTGCAATTGTGATATCAGTTCTGAATAGGTTGGTCTTGGTGGTTTCAACATTGTGGTGGTAAATGTTTCATACTCTGGTCCAAGGCTAGTGAGAAGACAAAAGATTTTCTCTTTTTCAGGTATGGGTTTACCAATGGCAGCAAGATTGTCGCAGAGTCCCTTGAAGACTCGAATATGATCATTGATGGTTTTACTTGCATCTTTACGCAAGTATGTGAGCTGTTGTCGTAAAGTGAATTCCCTCTCTTGAGAGTCCTGGGCATAGGCAGCTTTCAGAGCCTCCCAAACAGCATAAGCTGTGTCGATTCCAATGACAAGTCCGAGAGCCTCTTCTGACAGAGTTCCGATGATCCAGCCACGAAGGAGACGATCAGACTTTTGCCAAGTAATAAATTCTTTTGATAATGTTGTAGTGGTTGCTGTAGTGTCTGTTTCAGATGGGAGATATTTTGCAGGAGCTGGAGTTTCATTGTTGAGATGGCCGACGAGATCTTGGCTTTCTGCTAATCCAAGAACTTGTTCTCGCCATAGTGGGTAGTTGGATTGTGTGAGTTTGAGAGTGACAAAGTTGCCAACGTTCAAGGATAGTGAAGTCATGATGGTATTGATGATGAGGCAGGATCGGTCCCTGCTCTGATACCAAGAAGAAAAATGAGTTTTATATGAAAAAAAATGAAGACTGAAATTACTGTTATTAATTCAATACTTTCTCATATATGAAGCAGTGATACAATGAGCTTTAAATAGAGATTATGCTAACAGAAAATCTATTCAAGATATGTACAATAAGATTACGTTAGATACAACTCATATCCTTAGAATATCAGAAGTTGTTATTAGCTAGATTACCACTCTGAACAGAATTTGTTACATCCCAACTGTCCTTATCACCAAGCATATTCCCTCTACTGTGTCTGTCATCCTTATCACTCCAGAAACCATCCTTATCACACCATAGATCAGCCTTATCACTCCAAATAGCCTTGGGTATCTTTTAGCTTCTTGAACATAAGGTTTGTGAGAGAAAGTGGACCACTTTTCCCAAGAGAAGGATTTAGTCGCGAACCTCCCAAAGGAGATTGACTACCCAATAGCACGAACAGGGTTTTCCTACAAAACCACTTCTTAGTAATTAATTTATTCCTCGATCTTGTTAAATTCAATCTTTTGCTTATTTTTTAAACATCATTGTCATCTTTTTTTAAAACCAAGCAATTCAATTCCTTTTTCTTCTCTCCTATGAAAAAGAAGAAGAAACTCCTTATGTAAAAATCCAAAATTATTACATTATAGTAGCAACACATAAACAGATGAAGACAATGACTTTTGGAATAGAGACACTAGATTTTCTTTATTGAAGTCCCAATTATGTTGCGAAAACAAGACATTACGTTTAATGAAATACAAATGTTACTATATTTATGCGTAACAATAGCTTTTGCCTTAGTAAGTGGTTTTCCTAAATAAATTATTCTACTTTCTTTAATGCTCTCAGGTTTATCAACACCTTTAATCTGGTTTGAATGTTCAACTCAACGCATTGTTTGGGATTATCGAAACAGTTTGTCGATCTTCTAAATTAGCACCTATTTCCATTCCAAAGCTAGAAATAAAAGCACATGCCACAGAGGTAGAATCCGGTGCATTATTTGGCAATTGAACCTGCTGTTATTGAATTGATTTGCTTTGAGAGTCTAACATTGCAAATTCCTCAATATTGTTTCCATCACCACCTTGTGACTCCATGAGATTATCCTCAGAAGTTGAATCAGAATTGACTTGTTTTATTGAAGTTGCAGTCTTCTTTGTAGCCTTTCTATTGTAGTAAGTTTAAAAAAAAAGTTATATTCTCAACAACTGAACCAGGCATTGAGTATCTTTTGGCTTCTTCAACATAACGTTTGTGAGATAAATTAGACCACTTTTCCCAAGACAAGGATTCAATCATGAACCTCCCAACGGAGATTGATTGCCCAAGACCATGAAGAGGGTTTTCCCACAACACGAATTCTTAGTAATTAATGTATTCCTCAATCTTGTTAAATTCAAACTTTGGTTGATTTTTCAAACATCATCATCATTTTTTTTTTTTGTCATTGAAAAACCAAGCTATTCAATTCCTTTTTTCCCCTCTCTTACGAATACAAAGGAGAAACTACTTATGTAAAAGTCCAAAATTATTACATCATAACAACAATGCATATAAATAGATAAACCCATATTAGAAAGTTCCTTTCCATTATAGATGAAACATAACAAAACAAAGCAAGTCAGTGTAAAGTTCAAATAATTAAAAAAAAAATCTATGTTTTCAATCAAGTTGGTGTACCTAAAATTGTTAGGAATGACTAGAATTCAAAAATTTATTTTTCCTTCTTCTTATTTCTCCCTTCTACAAGGAGAGGATGAAATAGAAAACACAAAAGGAAGCTGCTTAATGCTGAACTTATGAATAATAACAAAACTTATCATGCAAAGTCTTAAACTTTGCACAATTTTGCAGCCTTCCATGAGATGGAAACACGATAATCTAGAAAAAGAAAACATGTACCTTAACAGATCCATTAGGTAGTATAGAAGTGTAAGAGAGAGGTTGCATGACAAAGGTTGGTTCTCCCATGACCTTCTACAATGTTAAACTTAAACTCTAGACTACCAACTCAAAAGCCGCAAAAAGACAACTTTGAACTCTCAAAGGATGTCTCTTATTGTTTTTTTTTTATTTTTTTAAATAGAAAAAGTCCACCTTTGTTGGAAATAGATCTCAGAGGAAGATTTTGATGGATATTATATGCACGTCATATGGTAGTTACTTTTATTAATTAATATTATCTCATTTATATATTAATATATAAGTGGCAGTTACTTATTATATGTATATGTCTCTTCACATTTATAGTATCAATACAATTGGCAACTACCACTTTGTTGAAAATTTCGGGATTCACTAACATTCCATTTTTAGGTTTGAATCTTTTGGATCCACAAATAAAGAAATAAAGACAAAAAGAAAAAACAAATACTTGGTATTGATGCGAATTGGTGTTTTTTTTTTCCTCCTCCTTTTTTTTTAAATAAGTTTGGTAGACCGTCCTCATTATTTTTATTCATTTACTTACCTAAAACTGGATTAGATCATGCTCTCTTATTCGTAAGATTTTAACTTAATGATACTCCTATATACCATGACTTAGTCTAGGGTTAGGAGTAGAAACTTTTTAGACTTGGATATGTCAAGCATGCATGGAAGGATGGGTTTTAAAATTTAATATGAGTATTAAAAGTCTCTAGATAATTTAGTCTAATACATGTCTAGTGTTTCTAGAAAAAAAAAATTTTTACCAATATATAAGTTAGATGAAATAAATTACCAAAATACACTTGGTAAATCACGTTTAGAAAATGGGATAAGAAAACTTATATACAAATCGTTGACTTTTAATAATTATTATTACTTATTTATATATTAATATATAATTGGCGGTTACTTATTATGTGTATATTTTTCTTCACATTTATAGCATCAATACAATTTGTAACGTTGACTTTTATTAATTAATATTACCTTATTTAAAAATAATTATTTTTGGGTCTTTAATTCCAAATATTTTTCTAATTTTGGATTTTAAACTTCTAAAACCCATCTCTAGTTTTTGTAGCCATTAAGTTTTAATCATGGCATAACAGATTAATTGGGAAAATTTTTTGAGAAAAGTATTAATAAGAAATTTATTTATAATTAATAAATTCTATAACTTTTCATCACAAAAAAAAAAAAAAAAAAAAAGTTTGGTGGCTTTGGTTTCAACTAGTATCATAACTAGGATATACCTTTAAAATTTTACATACCACTTACAAAAATAATTGTACATTATCTATCAATATTATCCTTAAAATCTCTTAAAAATTGTTTAACAATTGCCTAATTTGGCATTTTTTACAAGCATTTTTAAGATTGGCAAATTACTAAATTATGTTTTAAATGTAATTGGATCACATTATCTCCATTAATAGTGAATGACTTAATGGTAAATTAACCCGCTCACTATAGGACATGATTATAAAAGGATTTGGATAAATAAAAATTAGTACGAACAATAAAGGAGTCAAACCTAAAAACGACATAAATTTAAACGTGGTCGGATTTGAGTTTAGTAACCAAATACATTTACAAACTCACGAATTTGTTAAAAATATAAATATCTTTTGTATTCTTATTTTACCATAATACAATATTATTATATCTAACTAAATTATAAAATGATAAAGCTATCCATATAAGAAAAAAATCATATATATGTATATCATATTACTATTATAAATAGAACATATATAAAATATAGATCTTATTTAACCAATAAAATAATATAATTTATATATTAATATATAGTTGATTTATTTGCTACATATACAATATATATACACATATATACACAACATATATACCAGATAGTATGTAATTCAATTATTTATAACAATTATTTATTTAGATATAACGTACACATAATCAAATCTATATGTTATAAATACATGATCTATATGTTATATCAAGATTATGAATATAACATATTATATAAATATCTATATTAAAGTAAAGATTGCATATAAACATTTATAAAGTGAATAGATTGTATACAATACATATAAGTATCTTGTAGAGTACATATAGAGAATGAATTACATATAACGTATATGCTTAAATATATATAAATAATATATAACAAACATTTATGATACATATGTGCTATATATATGTATACTTATCTATATACAAGATTATATGCTATAAATATATAATTTATATGTTATATATTTGTATATATGTGTTATAATTCATTTATTACATGAAATGAATATGCTATATATATATATATTATAAAATATAGATCATATATTGCATAATATATTAATATACATATTATATATCTATATTAAACTATATTTTTATATATAACATTTATAGTTTGTAAAAATTATATAAATAAATATATAACTTAAAGAGTATATATGAACTATAAAATATGTAAAACATATATCATACAAATATATATATATATCATAATCTATACATATATATCTCATAACATATATAATATATTAATATTTATGTGTACGTATATAATATATTTTTACATATATAAATCTGCATGTTATAAACGTATAATATATATGTGTATGTTATGATTCATTCGTTACATCATTAGGTATGTTAAATGTGTGTATGTTCGCAAAATAACATATAACAAGATATACTTTGGATAATAACTATTTTAATACCTTAACTTTTGAAGATAATATAAATTATTTAAATTTTGACATATTCTATATATTTTTATTTGTCTTGTCAATTAATAAATGGGTCCACATAAGACATGAGATACGATATAAAGGAGATGGCGATTTATAGAGGTCCCTTTCTTATGAGTTAGTTCTCTTTTTCAGCTCTACTGCCAGGGATCTGGTTTTCCACACCGATCATTCTATTAATTCAATAGTAAAGAAAAGTTACAAACACTAATAACTCTTGCTCTATCTTTCTAGCCTACCACTCGGCTATGCAAAGACTATAAGGCTTTTTTAACCTCACTTCTATGATATTGTTCACTCGAAAAGAAAAGAGAGATGTTGCAAGTATGAGAAACTATGAATTCTCTAGTTTAAGCTTATAATGAAAAGATGAAGCTCATAGTGTCAATCAAAGTATCTATCAGTTTAAGAAGCTTTTGCAAGTACGAATAAAAACTTCAAATGTTGTTCTTGTTGTTCTCTTGTGTATCTTTTTTCTTTTATCTTTGAATCCTGAAAGCTAGAATATATATATTGCTTCTTGAATAGTGCTTCTTAATAAAAGTCTTCAAATGTTCAAAATATCCCATGAAATCTTCCAATGTCTTCTTTGTTGTGCAGATAAGATTGATATCCCCATATTTGTAAGATTTGAAATCTTATCTAAGTATTCAAATTTTGAACTGATTGATCACATCTTTTTTCGTCTGTTTTCTTCAGATGCTTTTGATATTTTATTTTTATCTGAATCTTTAACAACTTGGTTAGACAAACTTTAATTTGAAGTTTAAAGATCTCTCTAATTTTGGATAAGCTTAACAAACAAGATAAAAAATATTTTTATCCTTATTTTCATCTGTGGGAACTATTATGCTGAGATAAAACATGTTTGAACATGTTTTGACATCTTTGCTACATCTTGATAAAACATCTTCATAAAACTTGTAAAACCTTTTTATTGTTGCTTCAAAACTTCATTAAAAAACTAGTGAAATATTCTTAAAGAAAATCTCCATGGATTATTTTCCTTCTTATGTGGAATGAATTAAGTGCATTATCTAAATACACTTAATTAGTGCAGCTGGGGCTTCAATTAAATCCAACTTGTATTTTGATGATCGATAAAAATTATATGAGCACATAGTCTGCGAACCAAAATAACATTCATCTAATTGTCTATTCAAGTATCTACTGATACGTCTATTTGATTGTCTTAGTAACCGCCTTATTAAGTGTCTATAAATATGCATACTTTTGTTCTATATACTTAAAAAAAATTCATTAGATATCTTATAACATTTTTCCTATCATAAAAACTAATTTAAGAGAACTCAATAGGTATGTTGCTCGATGGAACCACAAAGATGGGATGAAGATGGAAGAGACTTGGTCGACTTAGTTCTGGTTTGGCATAGACCTTCAAGGATTTGGTCAAAGTTCACGGGCATAGGTATCTCAAGGGAGATGTATATTGGCTTTAGTCGAGTTTTGGTTGTGTATTGTGTAGTGAAATGGGTCTGATGTGTGAGTAAGATGATTTGGTATCTTGTAGGTATACTACAATTTCTGGAATAGGTAAAACCACAAGTATACTGACTCTTAGACAAGAGCTTCCTGGACTAAAGTATAAGGAGGGACTTTTAGAATTGAATGCATCGGATGGGAGATAGAGAAATTAGTGTTTTATTTATTCAGTTTTATATTTATATGTTTTTGGTTGTCATTCTCTTGCTAGCGAACTCTAATAATGTAAGGAATAAATGTTGTTAGAAACAAAATTAAAATGTTTGCACAAAAGAAAGTAACTCTGGCCCTAGACGCAAGAAATTGTGATTCTTGATGAAGTAGATAGGTAGGACAATGTAGTCGTGCCAAATATCCTATGATTTATATAATTTTTTTTTCATTCTTTTTTTTCTTAATAAAACTTAATGGCTAAATTTAGCATGACATTCCCAAGCTTTGAAGCGTACAATGGAAATATATTCCAATTTGATACGGTTTGCTCTCGATTGCAATGTATCTTCCATAATAATTGTGCCAATTCAAAGTAGATGTGCCCTAGTTCATATAGTAATGCTAATAAATATTTACAATAAGTAATGTAAAGCGAATTCACCTTTTCTTTTCAATAAATAAAGCACACGTCGAAGGAGTTTAACAACAAGAATCTTGTAAGTCAGTGAAAAATGAAATGATATATATAGCCTTGCCGAATCATTTGGGCTTTTCACACACTCTTGTAGTTTTAATTTTGTTTGAAGTTTCAGTAAAGTTAATATGGGTTATGCACAACTCGTTATTGGTCCAATAGGCAGTGACAAGGTATAAAAGTAGCCTCATTTGTTGTGTGGAGGCTTTTACTCATTTTCTTATGGGTCTTCTTATTGGTGCCTTAATGTCATAATTATGTAGTCATTCCTTTCATATCCATGTCATTATTAGGTTTTTCTAGGATTTATTGGAAAATTCAAGTAATTGATATCTCTTGAGTATATGGTTTACCCATGATATGGCACTATATTCGTGGTTTGTTTTGTAATCTTTAAAATTATAACTTTCCTATTTACCTCACCATCACCCATGGTTTTCAGTTCTATTCAAATTGCCTTTGTGTTTCATTTGATCCGATTGTGTGACTAATGGAAATTATGTAATAACAGTCAACCCATTGGTCCAGCATGTATCAACATTATCAAACAATTTTTACGAAACATACATAATGTGAACCTCTATCCTACAATAGAAAATTTTAACTATCTTGTGGCTGTGGATATAAATAGTTTGCTTGATTTTCTAAGGTTTAAATTAAACTTAGTTTTTATAAGTTATCATTTTCTATATATAGATATCAAAGAATTAATTTCATTAGATGATGTAATGGAAATTAAAATGAATAGTCACGTTTAAAAGACACCAAGGTAACCCAATCACCATGTTTTAAATGTCATAATATAATTGCAATTGCTACGTCCAAATGTGGCTAATTAGCACCTTTTGCCATGTTTATTATTGTGTAATATAGTAAATTACATTTAGCCACATTTATGCATCACTTATATCATATGATTGGTCACGTTTAAATGTGGCACAATACATACAATCGACACCTTGAGCCTTTTAGGCAATGTCTACCTTTTAAATGTAGACGTTTATTAAAACGTGATAGATTGTATTTGGCTACGTTTAATTTACATATAGCCATGTTTAAATGATGTGACAAAAGACCATTTTTGTTGTAATGGTAGATATTGAACCAGCATCATTCATTGAATAGAGAACAAAGAAAACAAAACAACATACTCACAATCAAAAACTAAAAATACTTTAGCAAATATAGATAATAGTAACCCCATCACAAGATACCTCGTACACCAATGGAATTTAGTCTTTGGAAAAAAGTATCAATATGTAAGTGATACTCTTATTGTAATGATCAAATATTGGCAATAAATCTTGTCAAAAAGGTAATTGCAATGTCCCACTAAATTATTTCAAAACAAAAACATGTATGATTGCCAACCATAATGGGATGGTTAGGTGGTGGCTCAATTTACATGAACATGGTCAATAGCAAAATTAAAAGACGATGAGGATGAAAACATATATTGGGTTGAAGTATGCTTTATGTCACCACTTTCACAAAAATCCTATTTTATATGATCTCACTTTACATGTCTATAGGATTTAAATTTACAATGACTTCATGACATACTCCTTTAAAACCCTAATCTTTGAAATTAAGGAAAAATAACATCTTAAATAAAAGGTTAATTACAAAGCATCGCCTATATTTTAGTGAATTTACAAACATAAAACTTGTGTTAATTTTTTGACAAGTAGGTGACCCAAGTTTCATACAAAAGTATCAATATAATTAATTAATATTAAAAAGATATGTGTTAGAGTCTTATTAATCTAAAAAAATTAATTTAGTAAACATATTACAAATAAAATTAAATAAATAAAATATTAAAAATTTACTTTTTAAAAATGAAAAAATTGAAAAAAATGTAAAATTAATTTTCATGACCAATAAAAATATTGACATGTATCCTTATAAAATTATTAAATAATATTGACATTTTTGTATGAAACTTGAGTCATTTATTTGTCAAAAAAATTAACATAGGTCATTTGTTTGCAAATTGGTCAAAACACAGGTAAGGTTTTTGTAATTAACCCTTAGATAAATTGCTTTCAATCGTGATCGATAAAACTTTAGAATCACTAACAATATATATCAAAAAATTCATTACCGAATCATGGCTCTAATTTCACACATGATGTCTTTGATTCCGCTTGTTAGAATAAAATCTAGATTTTACATATTAGGTTCCATGTATGAAATTGAGACCCAAGGAAATTAAATTAATTACAGAAGCATACATGAATCCATTGGTGCATATGTTATTGATTTTCTTTAATCTTTAATTTTTTGTGTCTTGCAAGAAATATGTATAGTCTGTCTTTTATGATAATTGGGAGTGAGAAAAGAAAACTACATATTCTCTTGCCCATCCTAATTTACCCATCAAGAGATATGTATAGTCTTTTAGATTTTTTCTGATAATAAAGACTGAGAAAAGAAAACTATATGTTCTCGTGGGGACTATAACTTGCTATATATGTGTGCCTTATCTTAATTTACCCATCATGAATTAAGTGATCACTTTTAATTTTAAGTCAAACCTTATAGTAACCCATGAAATATAATTATCAATATATATATATATATGTAACTCCGTAAAATTCCAACAACCAATCATGAGGACACATCCCCTTCCTATTTATAGAAGCAATATAATCAGCCACATAGTTGGTTATTCTAGAAATATGTCTTAAAAAAAAATAGATATTTACTCTAGCCTTCATGTCAATAGATTCCATAAATGGCTTAGAGGCCCAATGGATTAAATCTTTCAACCATTTATAGTACCCACCATATTAGAATTGTTTGATTAAAATATAACGTAAGAAAATTAGTTTTTATAAAAAAAAAGTTGAAAACAAAGAAGTATGTTCTTTGACTTTCATTTTAATAGAACCCATAAACGCTTTAAACACCTAATGGATTAATTTCAATCCATCAATAGTTCCACCACATTAGAATTGTTATATTGAAAAATAAAATACCATTAAGTGTTCTTGAAATAAGAAATAAATATATTTATAAAGTGGGGTAGAAATTTAATTTTAATTTTTAAAGTAGGGGTCCTACCATAAAATTGAAAAGATACCTTGGTTGAGGGAAAATGTATTTAAAACTTTAAGAAAGTAACTATCTCTCTTTTTTTTTTTTTTTCTTTTTCTTCCTTTAGATTCTATAGTTTTTTCCTCTTCCTTTGAACAAATACTTTCAAATCGTTGAAGTGTGTAAACATAATTTTGCAAAAGGTAATATTTCTTTTTTTGTTTTCTTATCATTTTCATCAAGATAAATACATAAATGACAAAGTCTTGGCGTTTTGATGTTAATAGTGATGTTTCATAGTAAAAACAATGAATTTTGGAGAGATTTCTTAAGAAATCTAATAAAACAAGAACTTAAGGGATTTTATAAGAAAGAAGAATGAAATATTAGAAGAAGGTAATGTGGTTTTGGAAAAATTCTAGTCTCACCATTTATTTTGACGGGACCGATCCCGTCACTATCCAATGGCCCACACCATACCTAACCGTGATGGAATCACTAAAATAGTTAATATTCCATTTAATATATTTATTTTAACGGTTAGATTAATGATATAATGGTCCCGTCAACGGGATCGTAGAAGCTCCTATGGTTTTGATATAAATTTGATCTCTTGAGTGTTGGTTTTGTTATAAATGTGTGGAAAATGTGTTTAGTATGGTGTTAGAATGTTAAATGATAATATTAAAGCATTAAAAATCTTTTTAGGTATAAATAAAAGAAAACTTAAGAATATGGAAACTCTTAGAGAACACAACCAAATGCAAACCATGGATAGGTCATGCCAACCCTTGAGAATCACGAATTCATGATCGTAATGGTTTTGGGCAAGCAAAACTAGTGCTTAAGAGCCCATGAACAAGCTTATGCATAATTTTATGACTCGCATAAGCTCATATTTTAAGTCATTTAAAACTTTTGTGAACCATATGACCATTTGCATAAATCCATGTATAGGTTGTTTATAAGTTATGTGAATCACACGATCAATTGCACAAGCCTATGTATAGGTTGTGTTTAGATTCTACAACCCACCCGACCTTCAACATGGTCATGTACCTATTAGCATACAATATAAATTCTTCAAATTTACTCTTTTACTTCTTAAAAGTATTTGCAACCCATTTAACTCCATCCTCTAAGATTTAATTTCATTCTAAGATTTTGAAATCTATATATTATAAAATTAATTACTAAATTCTAATATTTTCATACTTTACTTTTCCTTAAAACACCAATTGTGGGGTATAGGCAAGAACTATAGTAGAGTAAACTATAGGTAGGTTTGGAAAACATAAATGCTTTTAAATATTTTAATTGTTTTGTAGTTTGTGATAAAGGGTTTTAGTATGTAAGGACCCCCTTGCCCTACATTAGAAGTTCAAGCAAGCCTAGTCCCCAGCCATGCATAATACCCTACGTACTAATGCACATGCTTCCTTAAAGAAACTGTTTATGTCGAACATTTGCTGACCAAATTTTAAATTATGGATCATTTAATTAGATTTTGGAGACTATATTTATAACAGGAAAACAAACTTTATAAAAATATTTTTAGCTTCTACTCATAAGTAGATTAACTTTTAAAACAAAACCATACCATTAAGTAACTTATATACCTATCATGATGGTAAACAGAGCTTTAAAAGGTTATTACAAAACATATGAGCTCCACTAGGCCCTTAAAGAAAACAACAGACTTAAAAAAGATATAAATTTAGTTCTTTAAATAAATAAAATAAAAACAAATACAAACAATCCAACAACCCTACTTCACTTCACTCCTCCTCCAAAACCTTCAGAATTGTCCATACCCGAGTCAAACATCATCATCATCCAAACCATCATCGTCAAATCATCAAAATCATCATCGTATCATCATAATACTTGGAAAGAAAACAACAATCAAGATGTCACACATGCTTAAGCTAAAACAATGCAGCAATAACAGGTTGTTACCTTTAAATTAAAGTAAAACAAATAACACAAGAGCACTCATACTTTAGAACAAGTCTTTGGGAATCTAGGGGTTCTAAGCAATAGCAGCAACTCAAAGGATTGATATAAGCATCGTAGATACTTATATCTCCAATATCTAACTAACAAAGAGAAAATAACCTCATCTAGGGTTTACAATCATTACATACACTTTATCCATCTCAGTCCATAATATAGTAAGACTCATTCGGTCCCATAAACATGAGTCCTATTATATTACTTCTCATCGATCAAGATATACATTATACTAATACCATTTGCCCTATCATCTACCCACTAAGCCACTTATGAATTTGCCATTGCATCATGGTAGGAGGTGGTTAAACGCTTAATTACTGTGCCTGAGTCTGGACAACGTTGTCACTTCTCGGATTAGATTAAACAAAACAAGCACAAGCAATGCTCATTAATTATTAAGCCATCTTTAAGTTTTAGTTTATTAGAAATGTCTCTCCTAACAAACAACAAGCACGCCACTACGTACCTTATATTATTCAAAGCCCAAACAGAAACAGAGGGTAGATTAGAATCCAACTCAAAAGATAAATTAGGTATCCATATTTGTTTAAGAATTAAACTCATATAAGCATTTAAATCAATTATCCACTTATATCAAATTTATTTTAAAGCCCTAATTGATAAAAAAACTAAGTAGGAGCTCCGCCATAGCAGCAAAGATCACCCCACCAAGATACAAACAGTTCTTTATTGTTTGTTAAATTATTTTTTTTTCTCTTTGTTTATAATCATTTATTATAAAAACATCATCATATTATCCATATTAAAAAATACTCATATTCCAAGCAAGCAATCATTTAAAACAACATATTTCCTATATTATTTATGTTTTATCCTAATATGCGAGCCAAAGTCAATTAATAGTTATAAATCATATTCTTACTTAATCCTAGCTAAATTGATTAGAATTAATCATTTAATTCAATTACTAAGCCAAGTTGATTAAACTTAATCAATCTAATTTATTTTAGTTCATTCAATTCTATTTAGTCAAGTTAAACTTAGATTTTTTAACTAAGATCATTTTATACTTTAGATTCATCTTATGCTTAAATCTATGTTAATCTAATTTTTTGCTAAACCCACTAATTTACTTAAATCATTCTTAATTATATCATTTAACTTATATAACATATTAACTATTATTTATCTATTTTATTTTATTTTATTTTTATGAAGAAGATAGTTAGATCGAGTAGTTGTGTTTCATCCAATGTACATGCATAAGAGGAAGCATGATTAGATACACTCAATCGTGTTTTCATCATACTTGTTCGTGTTTTGAAGCTTAGAGAGAAGCACGACGTAATACATTTGGTCATGTTTCAATCATGCTTCTCTTTGAGTTGAGATAATTGAGAAACACATGTAACATATAAGAAACAGGACATGATGAACAAGTCGTGCTTCGCCCGTATTTTATTAAAAAGCCAAGCACAAAACGGTCAGAGAGAAACACGGTGAGATACAGTGGGTCGTGTTCTTTCTATATTTCACTGGACATATTAAACACACGATGATCAGAAAGAACACATGGAGATAGGTGAGCCTATGTACTAGTTGTGTTCCTTAACAAAGGAAAACATGATGAAATAGGGAAGTTGTGTTTTAGCCGTGTTGTTCTAGAAATATATTTGTAAAACAAATCAGAGAAAAGCACGATTGGATAGGTTGAGTCATGTTCCAGCTATGTTTCTTCTTTGATAAGCTAGATTCAAAAGTTTTCAAGTAAAAGTAAGGATCGTGACCAAATACAATTCATCATGTACCCCTCATGCTCTTTTGTGAAAATAGAGCATGTAAGGTTTAACCCATTTTACCACTTGTTTTACATCATTCTTCATTACTTAACATCTTATAAACAGCACACAAACCTAAAATCATAATTTCTAACATCTATATTCATATTTTCACTTCATATATCATCTTAACCCTAGTTTTAACATGCATGATCTCATTTAAGTTTTAGCCTATAAGTTCATATATGTCAAGATTATAAGTTTTATCTCAATTCAACATAACTTACATATTTAGCTAATCCTAGTTACTTGAGCTTCTTTTCCACCACCACCTTTTAGATGTTGAAGTTACTTCTAACGTGATTTCCACTTCATGTCTTCTTTTCTAGCTTCAATTTCTTTTGATCCTCTTAAAATTAAGATTTGAAGTGATGAAGATGAATTGAAAGAAAGAGAAGAGAAATGTAGGAGAAGAAAGAAAGAAAAGGGAAATGTAGAAGAAAAGGAAAAGAAAAGAAAGGTAGAGGAAAAGAAAAGGAAAAGGAAAGGATAAGCGCTTTTAAGATATTTTAGGGTAAGGATATTAGGTTTAAACCTTTCAGATCAATATCTTTAGTTCTAAAAGTGTTTGGGAAATAATTTGAGAATCTATTAGTTAGAAATAAATAACTTGAAATAGGGGTTTAGTTTAGGACTTTGATTTGTATCAAATTGACATTTAACTTGAG
Organism: Combretum micranthum; assembly: GCA_024138025.1. Taxonomy (NCBI): domain Eukaryota; kingdom Viridiplantae; phylum Streptophyta; class Magnoliopsida; order Myrtales; family Combretaceae; genus Combretum; species Combretum micranthum. Next base: position 68,310 of record JAMXBD010000191.1, on the reverse strand, counting down.
CTTAGGTTCAAGAACTAATATTTTTAGATTAGTAGATGATTTCAAAATTGATATAGGTTAAGGGCATGAAATTTTAGGCTAAAGCTTAAGAATTTAGGATTCTACTAAACATTTAAATAGCATGCCTAGGGGTTTAAGGATTCAAAATCTCAAATTTCAGCTAAATTTATTACTAATTTAATTGTGTCAGCTTATCTAATTATGTCCTATAATTGGTTAATTTATTTAATCTATCTAATTTCATTTTCTAAGTTAAGTGAGGATTTTGGGATATTTCATAGTGTTCATGACAAATTAGCTTTCCAGGTATGTGCATTACCTTGTTTGTATTAGTGCTTGTTCATGATAGAAACTTAAAATGACTAAATGAATACTCAACCATAAAATTATTTGTTGCATGTCTTTGGCTGTGGTTAGTGGATCAAGAGTATTGGTGTTGCTAACACGGCAACTCCAATGATCTCTATGTGACGTTGTCCTTGTGTAGGGTCTTAGTTTAAGAAAATTAGAAGCAAATCTAGATTTTGGACCCATGGATATTGGAGGGTACCTAACAATGTGTTTGTATATTATATAAGTATGATCGGGATATTGAGTTATCCATGTGTTGTTTGATGGGTTTAAATCCAAAGACAACAAATGATTTGTTGTTGCATTAGTTATATGTTTGTTAGTTTAATATACTGATGATAACTTGTACTTGTGATAATACCGTATTAGGCTTCGACTTATACCTTTCTCCTTTTTCAAGTTCAGGTGAAATTCCCATTATATTTGATCTTTCTAAATACAACATTGTTGTTGACTATATGGATGGCGCTTGTGGAGAGGGGCAAATGATTATTATAGCTTGACCCTTTCGAGGCTGAGACTTTATTCATATGTTGTCAACCCTGAAAATTGTCATACGAGTAAAAATAAATAGAAATACAACTATAGCAACTAGAAGGTCCATATATGACTAAACAAAGACCTTAAAATAAAACTACGAGTAGTAATAAACATATATATATATATATTTAAACCTTAAAATGAAGTACCATAGATAATAACAGATACTAAAGACAAGATTTCGTAGTGAGTATTGAAAACTTAAATTGTAGAAGTAATTAAAATAAGATTTCAAGTGTATTAAAAAGGAAATAAATAATAAAGCTTATAGTTAGAAAATAATAATTTAAGGATGAGCTGTTATAGTAATAAATACACAATGGGAATAAAAACATATCCATATCTAACAATCTAAACTCCAAATAAATATTTGAATTACATCGTTGTTCTAGTTAGAGAATTCTGAAGCTCTTAGACATTGAAACTAAAATTCACTTATTAAGCTTAGAAAACCCTAATCGCGTGAGATAAAACTCTAAAAATAATTAAAACGTAAACTTTAAACTTAAAGTTGAACTGAAAGGTAATCTAGAAAATCTATAGAAGCATTAAATAAATTTGTAGAGATAAAAATCCTAGATAACTGATATATCGTTTATCTTAATAAATATTTTAAAACTAAGTTAATAACTAATTAAATAAAATTATAAATTCTAATCATACAATTAAGTGCAAATGGTATAGGATTTGTGGATGGAATTGCCTAAAATTTCCCCCAGCCAAAATTTGTAAAACAAATGGATCAAAAGGAATCAACAAAGTGAAGATAAGGATATAATAAACCAATCAAAAGCACCTAAATTTACATTCCATTTAATGCATCAAATTATCATGCAAACAAGGTGGGTTCGGTAGAGCACATTTCCTTCTTCTTGGGTGAAAACATCCCTTGCAAGTTTCTTCTTCTTGTCTATAGAAAGAACTCTTGACTAACTACAAAACAAAGTCATCAAAGAACATAAAATCAGTCGAAAACAACAACACAAACACACCAAAATAGCAACAAAAACGCACACAAAACCCAACTCCATTAATCAACTTCAACAAGACAAATACAAGCTTAGGAAACCATCAAGTTAAGGTAATAAATTTGTTTTTAGTTAGTATACACATAAAACATTAGCTTAATTAATGTTTTTGTTAATCCTAGTATAAGGTCAAACCAAAGGAAGGAGTATAATATCACCACATCAACTCAAATAAGGTAAAATTTACTTTAAACCCTAACTATAGTCTTTACATGCATAGAAACTATGAAAAATCATATATGTAGTGATTCTTAGATGTTATAGGTATACATATATCATGAATAATAGCTGATAATCATGGAAAAACACTTAAAAGTAGCTGACACATATGGAATGATAAAAATGAAGTTTGAACCAGTAAAAAACAAAGAAAATGATGAACAATGCCTACACCAGCTCTACGTCAAAGGCGTTAATCACTAAGGCTAGTGGCGTATGAGGATAGGCTGACAGCGTTTGAGCCAGCTTTCACTATGTAAAATTTGTTATGTGTAAAAAATACACGAACACTGATGGCTTACTTTTCCAAGGTCGGCAATATTAGGTAAAAGCTAGCAATTCTCAAGCCAACAGTTTTCAAGGGAGCTTAACAGTGTGACAAAGATACGTAAAATGCACAAAGGCTAGCAACTGATTCAATGCTGTGGCGTTGAAGCCGACGTAAGTGCGAAATGTTTTCCTTGACAAAATCTATTTTGTCCGTAAACAGTAGTAGTGTGTGTGTGTGTGTGTGGGTGTAAAAGGGAGAGAAACAGGACATTAAACTTAATAAATAAATATATATATTTTTAGATTAGTATATTTACATACTTATTAAGTTTAAACTCCAGTAACGTCGTACAGACACACACAACTACTACATGATTAGATATAATAATTATCTTGTCATATTTTGTTTAGGTAAATATATAAGAATGGAAAATGTAAAATAAGTCATAATTAAGAATAATGTGATTCCCAGAAATAATAGTAATAACATGAAATGAGATTAAGAGAAACACGATGAAAATGAAATGATAAAAAATAAATATCAGTTACCATAAGACGATCAGACTAAAGAACGATATAAAAAAATAATTACGATGATAATATTAACTTGTTAAATACAAACTCTATAATCATGCGATAAAAATAAAATATTTTAAAACTATTATTTATCGGTAAATAATAACTTAGACAAGGTAATATAGATCTAGAAAAGATAAAGAATGATTTTAGGATACTTAAACAACTAATAGATTGTTTACACAAATATACATATATCTGATTAGTAATTATTATTCATCCAATAGGTGATACTGATCAGTACGTGAATCTTCATGAGGACTATTATGACTCATCAACATGAGCAAATGAGCAACTCAAATCAAATATAATGTTTGTATTTATAACTAGTGCCATATGTAATGCAAAGATAAATATGGTTGATGTGAAAGTCTGTTAAGTTTGTGATATGAGTAGTTTGACAAACTAAGATAATAAAAGTGATAATATAAATTGATTGATGACTTAAGAAAGGCATAATATATGTTTTTGTGTAATGTGTGATAACTCAATTGGTGAAAGGTGCTGCCTTTGGGGCAGGCAAAAGCCTTAGGTCTAGGGTTCGAACCCTAGAGTCTGCAGACTAGATTCAACTCTGCCTAAGGGTAACAAACCTAGAGTGCCCGTGGTACCCGTTGGGGCATGCGTTGGTTGGGGTCACCATGATGCAATGGTGGTGTCGGCCATTACCACTAGGGGGCCACTGATGGTTTGCCTGCCCTGGCATCACGTCGCCGTCGCCTGCGGGGCGGGGCGTGACATAAAAAGGCGCGTGATGCCAGGGCAGGCAAACCCACCACTGGCCCCCTAGTGGTAATGGCAGACACCACCACTGCATCATGGTGACCCCAACCAACGCATGCCCCAACGGGTACCACGGGCACTATAAGTATTGTTACCCTTAGGCAGAGTTGAATCCAGTCTGCAGACTCTAGGATTCGAACCCCTGACCTAAGGCTTTTGCCTGCCCCAAAGGCAGCACCTTTCCAATATTAAATCTATTTTTGTAAACAAAAAGTAATAATAATATATATGCTTTATCTAAATTAATATTATAGTGAATTGGCAGCTGAACCCTAAAAATAAAAAGACATGATAATGTCATTATGCAGTAAAATTACTATTGCATATGCTGCCATTCATGGCTCTGTCATTTCTCTCCAAGATTTGTCTTTGGTAAAAAGAAGTTAACGTAGTGTCCATACAAATTCAAGTTGATCCTCTTTTGAAATTTTAGTGCCAATAAACAAACACGACAAAGCAGAAACCAGCTCTGACCCGGATGGCTGAGGTTAAACCGCGCAGGAACTTGTACAGGTCCCTAGTTTTAGGCCAGGCCTCCAGCCATAAACTGTGGATCCGACACATCCAATAGTTTAAGTAAAAAAAATAAAAAAGTGAAGAGAAAGATTTAAATTTCAAAGGAAATATAAACAAATATAAAATAAATACTAATAAAAATAAAAAAAAAGTAAATAACATTCGATCCAGTTGTTTCTTCAACTTTCGATCGTTTTGAATTTTATTTTTTTATCATTTTCAAATAGACTATTTGTAAAAAATAAATACCAATGAAAAATAAGTACTATAACTTATAAATCAATCAAACAGACTAGATACTGATATGAAATAAATTTGATATAAATATGATATAAATATCAATAAAAATACCTATAAAAAACATACTATTCAAATAGACCTATAATAGAATATTTTCCATGTTAATAGAAATAAATCATTATCAATTCACTATATTTAATATGTAATTGATAAAAATACAAAAATATATTAAAAACATGTCCATTCACTTCACTGAATAAATAAAATTGTAATGAAATTTCTATTGCTGCGGAATGGAGTAGAGTTGCAATACGATTTTTCTTTCTTAATTTTTTATTTTAATTGGGGTGTTTTGAAAAAAGACAATTCTAATATTAAATTATCATTAATATGTTTTAGAAAGTAATAGTTATTCAATGTTTTTTTTTTTTATAATAGGGATTCCTTATAGAATCGTTATTACGTACAATCAAGTGAAATATGTAATAGCCATTTATAAGGAATAAGACTGTAATAAAATTTTAATTACAGCGAAGTGAAGAGCAATAAGATATCCTACTATATAAATAAATACACGTCCTTAATTATTTCATATGAAAACAGACTAGAGATTGTAATATTTTTAAGCCTAATTTTTATTTTGAGCTTTAAAATTTTATATTTTAAACTTTTGTTATATATTACTTGAAATGACATAACTTTAATTTCTATTTAATTTTCATGTATATGTTTTATTTGTTTTAATTATTGAACTTTATAAGCATATTAATTGATGAGAGTCATGTGTGATAATATTAATATTGAAGTAGATGATTTGGTAATAGGCTAAATGTGTTTAAGTTAGTATACCTTGAATATTACATATGTGTTATTTTGTATGTGTAATGAAATAAATGTTATTGTTTTATATATATTAATGTGTGTATAGTATAATTAATATTTGTGTAATTAATATGTGTGTTATATTTAAAATTATCAAAACAACTTTTGAATTTCTTAAGAATTAGTTGGCAGAAATTTTCCAAAAGCATAACCCATTTTCAAGCCAAAATAGATCAAAATGAGCTCCAAATTAAGCCAAATTTAACCCAAAGTCTTATATGCCTCAAAAGTCAAACTAAGATACTTTTGAGTCACAAATTTGATCAAATATTGCCTCTTTTGGCAGCCCTCATTTTCCATACGAATTTCCCTCTTCTTTCTCTCCTTTCTCTTTTCCTTTTCTTCAAACTACAAGCCCTAAACCAAAGACCAACATCAAGCTCATGGAATCAAAAATCTCTCCAAGCTAAGGTCTATTCATATAAGTTAATGCAAGTATAAACTTTTGTTTTATTTCTTTTCTTGTAATTTAGATGTAAAATCTATGGTAGAATGAGTTTAATATCTTTTGAGTTGAGTGGTTTTATGCATGGATATATGTTAAGTTGTATTTTATGGACATGTGAACGTGTTTGTGTGATGGGAGTTATGAGAAGTAAAGTTGATTTGAGTAGTTAAAGTTGGGGTGAAGAGTAGGATAGAATTTGATGTGAATAAAGTGGTTTAATATGTTGTTTTAATATTCAAAGTTGCTAGGATTGATTAGTATGGATAGAAGATAGTATATGAAGCTAAATATGAGCTTGAAGAAGGATTAAAAGTGTTGTAGGTTATGAATTTGCAAAGTGCAAAACAGGGGAAATAAATTCTTTTCGAATAAGTCTATTTTTGAGTGTACGCCGACATCTGGTACTTCAACGCCGCCGACGTAGAGACGGTATTAAATGTGATCAGAACCGAATTTTTTAAAGCCACTTCAAACGTCGCCGGCTTTTGCAAGGAAATTTACCAGCGTTTTATTTTTCAAAGTGTACGCCGGCCATTAGGGTCTCAACGCCGCCGACGTATGGGCGGTGTTGGATGCGAACATAATCAAAATATTTAACGCCGAGCTCAAGGCCATAGGCGTATAATTTTAATGATGTTGGCATTCAGTCAAATTTTGCCTATGTAGAAAGGTGGCGTATCCCCTGAGTTTTAAAATTCAATCTTTTTCAATTGTCATTCTTTACTTCATATATGATTTTCTAATGAATATATAAGCTAAATAAACATGTTTTATGTATGAATTAGATGTTAAAACTATATGCTAAGCTTATTAAATCTCCTTATATAGTTAACCTAGGATTGTGATATATTATATATATATGTGTGTGTGTGTGTGTGTGTGTGTGTGTGAATTATACATTCAATTATTGATTGTTTTTATATTCTTATTTCAGTTAAAGGTTCTTCGGTTGTTTTTCCTCCGAGTGAATATAGTAATATACTATCGAGTTCAGGTACACAATAACTTGTTTGTTGTGTGCTAGGACTAGGCATTCTTAAATTAATTTACTTTAATTCGACTTAATGTTTTGATGAACTGGATGTCTATTACGCTGTTTAATCTGGTCCGAGGAGCAGCAAACCTGTCATGATGCAATGACATATTAATTAGGCATTTAACCTAAGTCATGATGCAATGACTTTACCATGATGCAATGGTACGCTATGATGCAATAGTGATTCATTTTGGTTAAGTGGGTAGCCGATGGGGGGAATAGTATCCGAGTATCATTTGCTTAAACTTAGAGGGAAATACCATGGTTTAGTTCAAAGTTTATGAACTTGTGAACTAGGCTCATGTTGTGGACTGAGTTTAAGTAGAGTCGGACAATGACTTTTGAACCCTAAATGAAGCTATTTTTTATGGAATAGATATAGGAGATATAAGTATTCGGACTGCTTATATCAACCCCCTGAGCAACTGCTATTACTCAGGACCCCTAAATTCCCAGAGCGTGATCCCGGGGTTTGAATACCTTCCAGTTGTTCTCTAAAAGAAAACTTAATAAGATAATAACTCGATTCATTGATGCATTCCATTTGATTAAAGTTTGTTTGATAAATTGTTCTTGTATTTTGTTATTGCGTACTAGGCCTTTAGCTCACTTTTGCTACTTTGCAGGTAATGGGGATGAGTTATATGATGATCTGGGTTACGGGTCAGACTTTGAGAGATTCATGAATTAGTAGGACGAATAGGACTCGAATGTCCCTGGATTTTGGAGAAGCTTTTGTTTAAAAGCAAAAATCTTTGTATAGAAGGCTTGATAGATAAGCCTAAGATGTAAAGACCTTAAGATCTCTTAGGGTTACTTTTTGTACTAAGAAAAACTTGTAATTTTTGTAGTGTCTTGTATTGGCACTAACTTTGTACATATGATGTATATATATGTACAGACTGCTTTTATTAGCAATCTTGTTTTGTTAAAGGTTGTTTATAAAGTTTTAGTAGATTTGATCAAGCAATTCTCATAAACTGTTAGTTTTAGGACAACCTTACATATAATATGAAAATGTTATATGTAGTTGGGAACTCGGTACTCTAAATCTCGGGATTTAGTGGGTGGGTTTACATTACTGGCCTTGAACAATTGAATTTTGGTTTTAGAATCAATGGATCTTTGTTTTAGTAGAATTGGCCTGACCCTAATAGGTTAAGTAGTTCGACTAAATTTTGATCCGTGACTCAGCAAATCCAATTCTATCCTGCCTATCAAGATTTATAGGTGTCAATGTATGCATTATCGATCATCAAAGATTAATGATATCCGGAATACGTTTCATTTTCCTTGTTAATAGCATGTCCCATCTAATCGATGGTGTTGGAAGTGCATGACAATTAGGCTTTGAAAAGCTGACGATACTATGGGCTAACTTTTTTATGGCTAGGACTATTGTTTTTCTAAGATATCAATTGAAGATGTGATCTGTGGGTGGCTCCATAGGCCTATGGCATTTGGATAAATGTCCCTTTATCAACGATTCGACAGTTGCATGCTCATCTTGACTAATCATGCAGCCACCAAGGTTTCCATGCGACTCGCATGGTTGTTAATGAGTCGCCATAAAGTATAGTTTTCATACTAGAAAACTTGAGTATTATTTGTTGGCCAGGGAAAAAAAAAATCGGGTATAATTTTTTCTAATATTTTGCCACAATAGTTAGGGGTGTGCAAAAAAACCGATGAAAACGAGAAATCGAACCGAAACCGTAAAACCAATCCGAAAAATATAGTTAACCGGTCCGTTGGTTTCGGTTTAGGATTACGATTTTTATTTTTTTCGGTTTTCGGTTTCGGTTTCGGTTTGTAACCAAAAAACCGATGGTTAACGGTTAACCGTTTTAGTATTTATAAATATATTATATATATAATTTACATATACAAATAATTATTTATATATATATATGATTTTCATATACATATAATTTACCTATGTTAATATTCATTGAATTTCGATTAAAATACTATTGTCCTATGATTGATGGAGTTAATATGGTAATTGATTTAGTTTGATTTTATTGATAATGATACATTTAAAGTTCGTTTTTCCCCTTTTCCTTAGTTTCATTTTCTTTTTTTTAGCTCTAGTAATATATAAATAATTTAAAGAAAAAATTTATGACAAAGGCTTAAAAAAAAGGTCTTTTGAAATTATCAATTTGATTTGTTGAAACCATTACGTTAAATGGTTAAAAACGAAAACCGAATAAATTAACCGAATAAAACGGTTAACCGTTAAGGCGGTTAACCGTTTATAATGGACCGGTTAAGGATCGGGATATTTAAAAACCGATAATTACGGTTAGGTTCAAAAAATAAGTCACGGACCGGTTAACCGGTCCCAACACCCCTAACAATAGGCAAGTCCCCTCTAATGCTAGTCCAAATACTAGTTTTTTCCCTCTTTTTGGACATTATTACTGTTGAAAGAGATTTTTTTTTTTTTTTTTAAGACTAATTTGGGTTCTAATACGAATGGAGATAATTGATCTAGATAATAAAAATATATAGAAATTTACATCATAATTGGTCAAGTTAAAATAAACTGGAATAAGTGTCATTTACTTGGAATTTGGAAAGTTATGACTAATGGCCATCTACCTAGTGGCAACTAAGTTCTAGTATTTAATTATGAGATACTAGGTTCAAATTCTCACCTTCTAACCACTAAAAATAATAAAATATATAAGTGTTCATCTTCTTTTTCATAGTATTTTGTGTCTTCTCATCAATTATTAGTCCAATGGTAAAATCAAGATATAAATTATAACTCTATTCATTTTATTTATTGAAATTGATCTAAGTAACAGTTTATAGAATAAGCAACATACTTACCTTATTATAGATATAGTCTACATAGCCTTTAAAAAAACTAATGGTAAAACTAGACATTTTTCTAGGTCAAGTTCGAAACCAAGACCCAGCCCGAACCGACTATAGTAGGTCCAACATTGGACCCACTTTACTGAAGCGGTCTAAAACAGTCAGGGAGACTCGCTGGGTTGGCTGGTTCTACATAGGACCAACCAAAGATTTTTTTTATCTTTTTTTGCTTTTTAAAAGATGGAAACTTAAAAAAAAAAAAAAAAAAAAAAAAAAAAAAAAAAAAAAAAAACTTAGACCTGTTTGAACTCTCTTTGTGAACCGTTGAGTCCATAGGTTTGAACCATCCCATCATCTTGACGGGATAATTCCAGGTCCACGTTACGAGGATCCAGACTCAGCCCTTCACCCCATCCCCCATTGCCCACCTCACAGGTTCTGTTTGGTTAGTTGTTTTCTTGTCTATTTGTTATCTTATTTTTGTTATTTTTAAACATATTATTTATTAAAAACATATATAGATAAAAAATAAATATTTTTATTTATAAAAATAATCAAATATAAATAAGATACATATACAAACAAGATACTAACAAAACCAAACCGTGCAAAGAGACCGTAAAGATTGTTTTAATCAAGACCTACGCGTAAAAGGACCATGAACCCTGAGTGGGTCTTGCTGACTTCATGATAAAGATTATTTCATCACAACACCTCTATGTTTTATTTATTTATTTTGGCACGATATGAATGGTGGGACTCAAGACTTTCTGATTGTTTCTTTTCTCATTAAAGGCCCACGAATTAGGCCTGGATTGGGACCTAAAATATATTTTTATATTTACAAAATAATAGATTTACTTATAGGACTATTATAACTAATATGTTTGTAGAGTTTGATTAAAAATTTTGTTTTAAACATGGTGTACCTAAAGTGTCGATATTTTTTTCCTACATTCAAATGAAATAGTATATCTTTTGGAAATAATTTGAAAAGGATTATTTTGTTAAATAGGGTTTGATCAAATTCAATGCCATGAACTTGATACTTGGGCTAGTAGTAAGGTTTAATGAGTCGAGTCCAATTTTTTAAGGTTATTTTAGAGAAATTCAATATAGTGGACTCGAAATAGGATTCATCAAAGTAATGAATATACTCTTAACTTTATCGGTTATCTCATGCTTAAATATAAGCCTTTCAACAAGTCTTTTATCTTTATATGCCTTCATAGGCTTCTTTTATAAAGCAACGAAACTTCTATATAAAACACTAAATTTGTAAAACTAATCTAGTACTAAAATCCCATGGAAGTTTAAAGAGATTTACAAAGGCTTCATCTTATAACTAATTGTTAGAAGTGATCCAATAGATTGTCTCATTCACCATTCTCTAGAGTCACCTAATGGTTGAGATTGACCACAAAAGTCTATAAATAGAGGCCTCCTTTTCCATTACCTTTTCAACATTTCAAAGTTTGGAGAGATAATTTTAGCAATAAAGGGCTTTCTAAGCCCATCTTGATCTCTATAGATCATGGTCAACCTATTAAGGCTCATGTCCAATCTTTTGAAAACATTTGGAAGAACCTGGAATAATTGTGTAAACAACATTCTGATGTCTCTAACCTCTCTCAATAAGTCGCTATTTACCAAACAAAAAAACTAATTTCCAAACATCTTTTAGCACAATCATAATAGTCTTAGAATGTGCATTGTGGGAATTCCTAATAATCTAGAAAATGGATATCTCAATCAAGACAATCGCTCATAATAACCTCTAACATCTGAGACACCTGCTCATAATATCTATCACAACGGAAGGCAACCACTCTTAGGAACCACTCTAGCAGTCCCTTTTATATAGCCCCGAAGAGACCTTGATAAAGTGATCTTGCACCTCATCGCTTACACTTCCCTCAATTATACTGTCAAATCTTGTTGTTGACAATGGAATATATGCCACAACAACTTGGTCCCATGGACCTTAAGGCCCAAGGACATAACTAGTCTCATTGGCCTAATAAGGGCCTAGTCTAGATGATGCCTTAGGTTCCGACCCAATAAGGAAACCCAAGTTACCATCGAAGCCGCTAATCACATAAGACGGTACACGAACTCTCTGGGAAGTTATCCTTGAGATACTTCATCGAGTTCATCTTGAATTGCTCCACAAGATCAAGCTCACTAGATGAGTGACCTCTAGACACAATAATTACAAAACACTCCAATCCTACCTCAAGTCCCGGGGGAACATAACTAGTTCGGCCACACTCCATGCAGTCATAACTCTTCAGCTCGGGCACCCCATCACCTCGGGTGCCAACTACTAGATAGAGACTCATCTTAACCAAAAAATTTTGGTAAACCCATTATGGTATGACCCTAAGAACTATTAATAACCCTTCCCCCTTAAGGAAAAGAGAGAGCCCACTTTTCTTTACATAAGAGAATATTCTTTGGATAAGGAAGGACCTATAGACTAACTTAAGCATCAGAGTGGCCGTGCCGAGTAATCCTGGCTCACCTCTGACTGTTTTTCTGTGTTCGTAGAATCCTATCTCTACCGACGAAATCAGCTTGTGCAACACTTGTAAAAGCCAAACACTTAAGTAATTACACTATATGCATGGGACCTAAAAATAATGAAATTATTTAACTAATAATTAACATAATAATGGATTACTCAGAATTAAGAGTTAATAGAAAACAATATAGAATCAAGTTAAATAAATAGAAATCATTATATAAGTATAAGGTGCTTGATTCTAATATGTGTTAGAAATAATAATACACAAAGAATACTTAAGAGGGGCGGTGAATTAAGTGTTATGAATTTTTCTGTTTTATCAAACCAGATTAATTAACTAAGATAAGACAAGAGAAAACTTAAATAAATAGATGCAGCGGAATAAACTAATTAAAACTAATTAACAAATAAGTAGAGATAAAGAAGCACAAAGAGAGAGAAAGAGAAGCAACACAAGGATTTAACGTAGAGTTCGGCCCACTGCCTACTCTCTACGGTGCAAATGCATCAAAGAGGACTTTCACCACTATATTGATTATTCCAAAATCAATACATCTCTTAGATGAGGAATTACAACAATGCCTATCACAATAGACACAAAAGGACTTCCACTTGATAAATCAAGTGTTGTGCTGGTAACACACGACCAGACTTCAAATGCCTCTACTGAGGATTTCCCACCTAATCGCAATTAGGACAATACTGTAACTCGACAAGACTTCAAATGCCTCCCACTGAGACTTCTCTTTGCCTTACACAAAGGACTTCACTTTACCTCTACGAGGACTTAATTCAATGCCTCATACAAGGACTCCTCTTTACCTCCACTGAGGACTTTTAACTTTGCATCTACGATGACTTCTTTTATAAATGCCTCCTTTGAGGAATTTTTTTTTTACAAATAGCTCCTACATTAGCAGATTTAGAAACTGAAAAGCTCTTACGGAAATATACAAATTTTTTTTACAAAGAAACGCTCCTACTTGAGCAGATTTACAAACAGAAAATACTTTAGGAATTTTACAAAATCCTTTTACAAACTGAGCTCATTAAACAAGCAGATAAACAACTTTTTCAAATCTTAAACAGTACTAAAAAACTCTCGTTTAGAGTGTATCAGCAAATTTCGAAATAAAACACAATTGTTCTCTTAAAAAAATTTACAAATTAACGAGAACGAGAACGAGAACAAAAATACAAGTAAAAAAACTTTACAAAAGTTGTTTTCATTTTTACTGTGTATTCAAAAATTCTAGTATATTTTCTTCTCTTTCAAAGAGAAGAGGAAAATTTTATTTATAGCTCTTGATAAAAATTTGTCCGTTATCAAAATGTTTTCAACAACCTATACTTGTATTTAATATACTTAACGTTTTAATAATGTGTAAAAATTAAAAGCAGTGAAAGAGCACTAAATGTTTCTGACACATGCATTAAATGCATTCCAATAGCTCTTTTCTTTCTAATGTCGAGGGCAAACTTTCTGAAGTTGAGGTCTGAGGTCCAAGCCTAAGCTTCAGCCCTTGCCTTTATAAATTTTGCCCAAGGGCAAACTTCCGAAGTCAAGGTTTGAGGTTGAGGCCTAAACTTCAGCCCTTAACTTTATAAATTTTGCCTAAAACTCCAGCCCTTGACTTTTTGATTTTGCCCAAATTTCAGCTTTTGACTTTACGATTTTGTTTAATGCTCCAGTCCTGACTTTTGATTTTGCCCAAAACTCCAGCTCTTTATTCATAGTTTTGCTCAAAACTTCAACACTTGACTTTTCAAATTTTACCAAAAAACTTGTCTTTTGTTTTATCTGATGAATAGTATCTCCACCTTTTTTCTACTGGGCTCGATAGCTTTGTCTTGACTTTTCTTCAATTTTTATTCTGTTAAAACTTAAATAACAGCAGAACAAATACAAAGCACACATATATATATATAAAAATATTTTAAGTATTTAAACAATTAAGGATATTTAAATAATTAATTGTGTAATAATTATTCTCATCAAAATCATTCGTGAACAAAGTTCAACAATCTCCCCTTTTTAATGAGATAAATATGTATAATCAATTCTAAAATAATTCTTAAGAATTATGCAAATACTTCTCCCCCTTTCATCAAAAGAAAAAAAAATAAGAAAAGCATTATACTTTGTTAAAAAAAAAATTAACTAAAACAAAATCAATTTTCTCCCCCTATGAAAAGCACTTTTCCAAAAAAAAAAAAAAAAATCTTTCCATTTTTAAAACAAACTTTGCATCTCTTTTTTTTATGAAAAACTGAGATAGAGAAAAGGAAATTTTCTAAAAAAAAGTCTCTCCATGGTTCAAACAACCTTTGTTTTTTATTATTTTTTTTTTAAATTTAAAACAAAGCACAAAATGATATAAACAAATTCATAATAATAAAAAATTACAGAAGACAAACATTGGCATGCAAGCACAAACATAAACATGCATACAAGTGCAGACTTTAGTCTAAAGTCTACAATATTTATCAGCTAAGGACTTAAGATCGGATTTTCAAGGAAGTTCCTGGTTCAAAAATATTTTAGCACTCATTAACCTTTAACATGTCCAATTCTCTTCTTAAAGTGCAAAATCTTTACTCAAGGGTTCAGTAAAAATATTAGCAAACCGATGATTTATAACAACAAATTCCAAGCAAATATCATTGTTTAGAACATGATCACGAATGTAATGATGTCTAATCTTAATATGCTTGGTTCTTGAGTGTTAAATAGGATTTTTAGTTAAATTTATAACACTTGTATTATCATACTGAATTGGTACACTTTCAAATTTTAAACCAAAGTCTAATGAAGTTTGTTTTATCCATAAAATTTATGTACAATAACTGCCAGCGGCTATATATTCAGCTTTAGCAGTTGATAATGCAATAGAATTTTACTTCTTTGAGTGCCAAGATATTAAAGAATTACCAAGAAAATGGCATGTGCCACTTGTGCTTTTCCAATGTACTTTGCTACCAGCAAAGTTAGCATCAGAGTATCCAATAAGTTCAAAAGAAATATGTTTGGGATACCATAAGCCAATGTCAATAGTGCCTACAAGGTACTTGAAGATGCGTTTAACTACACCCAAGTGAGATTCTTTTGGACAAGGTTGAAATCGTGCACATACACATACAAAAAACATGATATCAGGTCTAGAAGTTGTTAAATATAACAAACTACCTATTATGCATCTATACATCTTTTCACAAACATTTTTACCTTTTTCATCTTTATCTAGTTTTACACTAGTGCATAGGAGTAAGTTTAGACTTACAACTATCCATTTTAAACCTTTTTAACAAATCTTTAGTGTATTTAGATTGATTAATAATGGTTCTAGATCTTGATTGCTTAATTTGTAGCCTAAGAAAATGAGTGAGTTCTTCCATCATACTCATTTCAAATTCTTTTTCCATGGACTCAACAAAAACTTTTATAAGTGAAGAATTGGTAGCACCAAACACAATGGCATTTACATAAATATATATGATTAATGTATCATAATTATGATTTTTAAAAAAGAGTTGTATTAATTTTTCTCTTGAAAATTCATTATTTATCAAAAAACTACTAAGTCTTTCATACCAAGCTCTAGGAGCTTGCTTAAGACTATAAAGAGCTTTGTTCAATTAAAAACATGATTGGGAAATTTATTATTTTCAAAATCGGGTGGTTGCTCGACATAGACCTCTCCTTTTTATGAAACCATTTAGAAAAGCACTTTTGACATCCATTTGATAAAAGATAAAATCTTTGTGAGCAGCATATGCCAAAATCATTCTTATAGATTCTAGTCTTGCAACCGGGGCAAAAGTCTCATCAAAATCTATCCCTCTTCTTGTGTATAGCCTTTAACAACTAACCTAACTTTGTTCTTAGTTACTATTCCAGATTCGTCCATTTTATTTCTAAAAACCCATTTTGTCCCTATGACAGTTTTATTTTCAAGCCTTACAACAAGATTCCAAACCTCATTTCTAGTGAATTGGTTTAGTTATTCTTGCATGGATTGAATCAAAAACTTATCTTTTAAAGCTTTTCCCAGGTTTTAGGTTCAAGTTTTGATAGAAAAACTAGATTGGTTGTGTTTCTGAGAAATGATCTAGTTTGTACCTTATTTGAAGTTTCACCTATTATTAAGTCTTTTGGATGTGAACTAGCATATTTCCATTCCCTAGGTAGATTACTAACATGCTCATACACATCATCAACAGGAGGAGATTTTTCAACAGTAGAAACAATATTAGAATTTTCATCATCAGAACATGAAAGATCATTTATTCTATCACAAACATCATCAACATCATTATTAACATTTATAGGAGTCAAATAATCATAAAAAACAACATGTATAGATTCTTCTACAACAGAAGTTCTTTTATTATATACCATATATGCTTTACTAGATAAAGAATATTGTAAAAAGATTCCTACATCAAATTTAGCATCAAATTTTCCTAGATATTATTTTCCAATTATTAAGATATAACACTTTGTGCAAAAGGGATGAAAATAAGAAATGTTTGATCTTTTTCCTTTCCATGTCTTATAGGGGGTTTTCTTTATGATTTGTCTAATAAAAGTTCTATTTGAAATATAGCAAGTGGTATTGACAGCTTTGGCCCAAAAATATTTTGGCAAATTATTTTCACACAACATGGTTTTAGCCATTTCTATTAAAGTTTTATTCTTTCTTTCAGCTACACCATTCTGTTGTGGGTTTCTAAGTATTGAAAAAGTGTGTTCAATACCATATTTTTCACAAAAATTATTCATTTCAAGATTTTCAAACTCTCTCCCATGATCACTTCTTATTGAGGCTATATTAAGACATTTTTCATTTTGGACTTTCTTGCAAAATCTAAAAAAAAATCATTGGTTTCGTCTTTAGAGGCAAGAAAGAAAGTCCATGAAAATCTAGAGAAGTCATCAACAATAACCAAAGTGTATTTTTTTCCTCTTAAACTCAAAGTTTGAGTAGGACAAAAGATCCATATGTAACAATTGCAATGGCCTAGAAGTGGAAACTGCATCCTTAGCCTTAAAAGAAGTTTTAGTTTGCTTTCCTTATTGACATGCTTGACAAATCTTATCATTTTGAAAATTTAAACTTGATAAATCTTTGACAAGATTTTTCTTTGCAAGTTTTGAAATTAATTTCATGTTAGCATGTCTCAATTTTCTATGCCATAACCACCTATTATTATTTTGAGAATATAGACATGTTTGACTTGATGATTTAAAATCATCTAAATTAATTTTGTAAATATTTTTATGTCTATATCCTTCAAAGCATACTTGGTTATTATCAATTCTTTCTATAGTACATCTTTTGACATGAAATGTTACTTTAAAACCATTATCACAAAGTTGACTTATACTAAGCAAATTATGTTTTAGATTATCTACCAACAACACATTATTAATAACAAGATCTTTATTAAGGATAATGCTACCTTTACCCAAAACGGTCGATTTTCTATCATCACCAAAGATAACACTCTCTTGATCCATCAAGTCCAGCTTTGAAAATTTGGAAGCAACTCTGGTCATATGCCTAGAGCATCAGCTGTCCAAGTACTATTTGTTACTGCCACTTGAGGATCCCTGTAAAGCAAGTTATTATTTTTTTTATACCCATTTCTGTTTGGGTCATCTTGGGTTAGAAACGGATAAAACTTCTTTCTTAGCCACCCAAAATTACTTGCTTTTATGATCTGAGAGCAAAGGCTTCCTTATTGCACACTTGTGTGCAAGATGGCCAGACTTGCGACAATAATTACAAGTGTTATAAGTGGCTTTTACAAACCAAGTCTTATGAGACTTATAATTTCTGTGCCTATCATAGCCAATTCCATATTTGTTATGATCAGATTTTTGCTCACCAACGAGAGTATTTAAATTTTTCTCTCATTGTGTGAATTTAGCTATGACAGCTTTCAAATTATCTAAGTTAGATTTGAGGTTTATATTTTATGTTCTTAGCTCGTCTAGCTCTTTCAGAAGTTCATTGTTATTAATATTGTTGCTAATAGATGCAGGTTTATTATCATCTTTTATAGTTTTAATTTCTAAATCTAAAAGATCATTTTCAATTTTTAATTTATCATTTTGTTCAACCAGAATTTTATTTTTTGTTTTTAGTTTCCTATTTTTATTTCTAATTTCATTAATTTTCATATTCATGCTACTAAGATTTTCATGCAAGCTGTCTTTTTCAGAACCTACAGCTGTTATTATTTCGTCTTTTTCTTCATTTGTAGTTTTAAGCTCATTAATTTCATCTTGAAACTCTTCTAATCTAACTAAAGCATTTTGCATCAGATTTTTATGTTGTTTATTATCTTCTTCAGATTTTTTAAGTTTTTTACAAACTTTTTTATACATGTCAAACAATTCATCATTAGACCAGGAAGTTGAAAGATTGTTTACCTTATCATGGATTGCCATGAAGCATAACTCTTTTTTATCAGAATCTGATGACTCTTCATCACTCCAAGTAGCAATAAGTGCTTCCCTCTTTGATCTTTTTTTGTGCTTGCTTGAGGAGAGGATAGTTGATTGGATGTGTCCTGTTCTAGCACTTATAGTATACAACATCCTTCCTTTCCTTTCTAAACTTTGAGGAGCTGCTAGCCTTAATAAATTTATTGAAATTCTTTGCAAACAACACAACATCCTCGTTTATCTCCTTCTTATCAGAATCATCGTTGGTTGCCTTCAGAACAATAGCCTTCTTTTGGATTCTTCACTTTGATTCTTGATAAGCTCATGAGTTTTGAGCACACCAAGAAGCTCTTCTTTTGTAAGTGTGCTAAGATCCCTGTCTTCCTCCATTGTTGTTTGTTTTGCTTCCCATTCCCTTGGCAATGATCTGAGTAATTTTAAATTTATTTCAATATTAGTAAAGCTCTTGCCCAAAACACTCAAAGGATTAATGATATTAATGGATCTATCATTTATTTGATTAATTGTTTCACCAGGCATCATTTTAAAACTTTCAAATTGACCAACCAACAAGCTTATTTTAGTATCTTAGATCCTTGAAGTTCCTTCATAAGTTCCTTCAAGTTCACCCCAGATTTCTTTAGCAGATTTACAAGTATAAACTCTATTTAAATCACTTTCATTCAATCCATAATGAAGAATATTCATGGCAGCTTTATTATAATCCAGTGTTTTCCAATCATCTTGTGAATATTGATCTTCATTTTTATTTTCAATTATAAAAGGTCTTTTTTCAACTACTCTCCATATTAATCTATGTTGAGCTTTCAAAAATATATTCATTCTACACTTCCAATAAGGGTAATTACCCCCACTAAGAAGCAGTGGCCTATTTGTAGCCTGACCCTCTAAGAATCCTAGCATATTAGAAGCCATGATCTTTTCTCTTTTGCATTTAAGTAATCAACCACAAGAGATCAGGCTCTGATACAAATTGTTAGAAATAATAATACACAAGGAATACTTCAGAGGGAGGGTGAATTAGGTATTACAAATTTTTCTATTTTATCAAACCAGATTAATTAACTAAGATAAGACAAGAGAAAACTTAAATAAACGGATGCAGCAGAATAAACTAATTAAAACTAATTAACAAATAAGTAGATATAAAAAAGCATAGAGAAAGAGAGAAAGAGAAGCAACACAAGGATTTAACATGGAGTTCGGCCTACTGCCTACTCTCCACGGTGCAAATGCCTCAAAGAAGACTTTTACCACTATATTGATTATTCTAAAATCAATACACCTCTTAGATGATGAATTACAACAATGCCTATCACAATAAGACTTTTACAATTACCTTTCACAAAGGACTTTCACTTGATAAATCAAGTGTTGTGCTAGTAACACATGATTAGACTTCAAATGCCTCCCACTGAGGAATTCCCGTCTAATCGCAATTAGGACAATGCTGGTAGCTCTAAATTAGACTTCAAATGCCTCCCACTGAGGACTTCTCTTTGGCTTCTACGAAGGACTTCACTTTGCCTCTACGAGAACTTTTTTCAATGCCTCACACAAAGACTTCTCTTTGCCTCTACTGAGAACTTTTAACTTTCCCTCTACGAGGACTTCTTTTATAAAAGCTTCCTTTGAGGACTTTTTTTTTTTTTTTTTACAAACAGCTCCTATATGAGCAGATTTACAAGCTAAAAAGCTCTTAAGGAAATATACAAATTTCCTTTACAAAGAAACGCTCTTACTTGAGCAGATTTACAATAGAAAATACTTTAGAAATTTTACAAATTCCCTTTACAAACTGAGCTCCTTAAACGAGCAGTTAAACAACTTTTGTAAATCTTAAACAGCGCTAAAAAACTATCGTTTAGAGTATATTAGCAAATTTCAAAACAGAGCGTTAATTATTCTCTTAAAAAAATTTACAAATTAATGAGAACGAGAACAAAAACACAAGTAACAAAACTTTACAAAACGTTGTTTTCGTTTTTACTGTGCATTCAAAAATTCTAGTATATTTTCTTCTCTTTCAAAAAGAAGAGGAAAATTCTATTTATACCTCTTGATAAAAATTTGTCCGCTATCAAAAAGTTTCTGACAACCTATACTTGTGTTTAATATACTTAACGCTTTAATAACGTGTAAAAGTCAAATGCAGTGAAAGAGCATTAAATGTATCTGACACATGCATTAAATACGTTCCAATAGCTCTTTTCTTTCTAAAGTCAAGGGCAAACTTTCTAAAGTCGAGGGCAAACTTTCTAAAGTCGAGGTTTGAAGTCGAAACCTAAGCTTCAGCCCTTGACTTTATAAATTTTGCCTAAAATTCAAGCCCTTGACTTTTCGATTTTGCTCAAAACTTTAACCATTGACTTTACAATTTTGCCCAAAACTTCAGCTCTTGACTTTATAGTTTTGCTCAAATTCAGTCTTTTATCTTTATATGATGAATAGTGCCTCCACCTTTCTTCTATTGGGCTCGGTAGCTTTGTCTTGACTTTTCTTCAACTTTTTGTTCTATTAAAACTTAAATAACGGTAGAACAAATACAAAGCATATATATATTTTAAGTATTTAAACAATTAAGGATATTTAAATAATTAATTGTGTAATAATTATTCTCATCAAAATCATTCGTGAACATAAAGTTCAACAATATGAAGATTAGGCTAAATAATAATAAATAGTGTGAAAAGACTATTTTATCACTACATGTAAATAACCAAATTTTAGAAGGGCAAAATGGTAAAATAATCACATTGTAAAATATATATAAAGCGTATCGTGATATTCCATCATGACATGTCTCTCCATAAAATGGGTAGAGAAAATATATTATAATAAAATATTAATATAAAGCATATATTATTTATACAAACGTAATATAAGCTAGGTTTATATGATAGAGATGGATAAAAAATTAATACTATTAGCTTACATAGTAGTAAGAATAGGTCACATCAAGAAAATATATATTTTTCAAATCATTAAAAATAAACAATAACTATTCAGTATTTTTTTAGAAATGTCTTAAAAATCACTCTAAAACCCACCATAATTTTTTCCATGAGCTAAAAATTTTGGGAAAAATAACAAACACACATGTCACGATTTTAGGAAGACACCCAAAATTGATCGTGCAAAAATATTGGCATTTGACAACTAACTAATTTCACTCACCATAAATATTGATTCCTCCTTCAAAAAGAGCGTTAAAAGTTGGTCAAAAGGTTTAATTAGACTCTAAATTAGCTTAAATTCTCCTTTAGCAATCAACATTTTAACTAAGCCTTGAGAAAAATTAGTAATATTAAAATAACTATCTTATTATAATTGGGGTACTTATAAGATATGCTTAATTTTGATACTCATTAGGTATTCCTAGCAATAATCAATTAATTGCAATTAAGATAAGTTATTCATTTATACGGTTATTTTAAAGGGAGTATTATCTACATTAAATTGTTTATGCTGTAGGCTAATTTCTCCCTTAATGTACGTGCTTATGGTTTTATTTAGATTTTTGGTTGCTTATTGGTATATAATGGTCGTTGTCATGCCCCAAATGGTACCTTAAACATAACAGTTCGCCACATTCGATATTAAAACTTAAGTATGACAACCTTAGTCATTCTTAGAAGCTTCGATATTAAGTATATGGCATGCTCTCACAAATTTAGAGGACCATACATGGAATTATGAAGCTTAATAAGATATAATAACAAATTAAGAAAAGAGGATTCATAATATTCATTTGTTCAAAACAAAATTCTTACAAATCTTAGGGGCATTCCCCAGTCACAAATAATTATAATCTATTACAAGGATATTTCTATGAAGTCTATATCTTATCCAATACTAAACTCTATCTAGAAATTCCTTAATCAAAAGGAAAGTACTTGGCTGCAGGGTCCATGTAGCCTCAACCACAAATAGGTAAACTGCAAAGGATATCTATAGAGGTATAAGCTAATAGGTTTAGTGAGAATATTTTCATAAATAACTTCTTCTGTAATGAAATTCAAAAGAGTTATTTAAGCAGGCAAATGAAATACAACATACACGTGGGTAAACAAGGCATATAATTTTCCGGGAACTATATGTTGAATGGATTTACGCCATCTATTCGGGATTTGGTGATACGTAACCTCAAAACAAGTAGTTTTAGTTAAAAAGTTATTCTTTCGATCAATATCGCCAAGCATATTAAGTCTACTTGAATTGAGCCATGCTTTCGAACTTTCCTCCAAGCATTTAACTCCATGTCGCCAAGCAATCACTTTTTATCATAACCGCCAAGTGTTGCTTTCGACCTGAGCTACCATCCTTCTCACCCAAGGATAATAACCCAATGCAATGTGACTCACCTTGTGGTATCCATTAATCAATTTATTTATAATATCATAGTATCATTATTATCAAATTTAAGGTGATTATAGAATTTCATACAAATCAAGTGCTATACTTAAAACAATTGTTTAATCAATTCCGACCTTGATATTCTTAGGATCCTTTAAACAAATTTTTCGCATACATATCAATTTGTCTTTTCTTAATTCTAATGCGACAAAACTACAAGCACAATCAAGTAAAACACTTTAACGAAATAAACTCACGATGCCATATCGACACTTCTCTAAACGAATGAGTCGTTCACACACTCCACTTAGTCGAAATAGTCTTCTAGGTATGGATATCCTTCCTCGGGATCACCTAGTCAAGAAAAATACCCAAAATGAGTAGTTCTTGATGACTTTCTTGAATTTTGACAAAACAATGTCATGAGAACGTCAAAGTTCGTATAAAGGAAGACTCCAATTTAAAATGGCCATAACTTGGTCATTTTAACTCGGAATTGCACATATAATATACCGATTTTAACCTAATCGAAAAGATATAGCCATTTCTAAAAATATTTTTCTCAAACTAAGTCATTTAAACTCCAAAACAGTGGTGATCAGATTCACCACGAATTTTCTCTAACCTAAAAGCAATTTGTTTCAATCATTAAATCATTAAAAAATTGTTTGATATATTTAGTTATCTATATAATTGAAAAATTCCTTTTCTATAGATACTTAGCTCATATTTTATTCATGCTCAAGTGTTTGTTGTCCAACCATGTTTCTTGGTAAAACAATATTAATTAAGAGTTTAGAAAACTATAGTTTACAAGAAATCCATTTTGTAAATCTTTTAGAATGAATATTTTGATTTCCTTTGTTTTCAAAGAATTACTTTATGTTCATCTTATTATTTTTTTACATGACTTTTTGATAAAATAAATTTCTTCTTTTCTAAATTCTCAATATTAGTGCTACTTTTTCTATTTTTTTTTTTTTACTATTTATTTGAAAAATCTTGGTTTTGGAAACTCTTATTTTCGTTTTAAGGGATTTCCTTATATTATGAAAATTATTTTAGTATCAAAGTCATCTTCTTTTAAGAAAATAAGAATATAGAAACGATTTAAAAAAGCTTTTTCAAAACAAAAGTAGCTTTTAATATTGTAGTGAATTCTTCCTAAAGCTTGGAAAAGAATTTTACATTGGTTTAACCATAGATTTTATATTTCATATAAAACTATTCTTAGGTGCTAAAATCTCATTTTTATTGAATATAAATGGAGTTTGGAAAATTTGGACAACAATTTTAATGGGCATGATTATAAGAAATAATAACAAGCAAAAATAACATAAATAAAAAAATAAAGTCAAGTATTGGGAGTCTTAGCTTCTTCAAGGCTCCTGGGACTAAGAAGTAGACTAGTCCCAAAAGAAAGAAATAAAATTAAAAAAATAAAAAATTTGTTTTGACTTGATGAGGATAAGTCTAAGACTAGAGACTAGTCTTAAAACAACAAGAAATAAATAAATTACTTTGCATAAAAATAAATAAATTGCAAGTGAGCTTATATGCTTTAAAGAATATATATATATATTATAGATACATAATAATACTTAGATATAATAACAACAATAATATGAACAAAATAAAATAACAACATAAACATAAATAGATACTCATGAACAAAAACAATACATGAACATGGTGTAGCTTCCATAATATTTAATTTTTGAAAACTCATACTATGGTCATGTAAAGTTACATGACATGAGAAAAAGAATATGTAAGGAAAAATTTACCTAAAGAGGGATTTTGAAGTATTATGTAGTTATGGGTTTTGTGTATGTAGAAGGTGGTTTGAGATTATTTTGAGAGAGTGTTTGGAGAGAGTGTTGAGAGGAAAATTTGAGAGAGATTTGGTAGTAAATTTGTAGGTAATAATTGTATGAAAGAAGTGAAAGAGGAGAGGGTATTTATAAAAAATGAGGAGTGAATTTTTGTGTGGTTTAGATAAGAAAAATAAAACAAAATTGAGGGAGAGGGAGAGAGATTATGCGCCAGCCATGAGAGAGGGGAGGAAGAGAGAATTATTTTGTATTTTTGTTGATTAAATGAAGTAATAAGTAAGGTAGATGTGATATAAATTTATGAGAAAGGTAAAAAGTAAATGTTATAGGTTATGGTGTTGTAAGAGTAGGTGTTAGAAAAAGTAGAGAGAAAAGAATAGTATAGAATAGTGTAATGTAAAGTAGATGCGACTAATAAAGTACCGATAGTAAGAAAATACGCGTATAATTGTGATATCTGTTATTGTTACTTACCGAAAAATTATAAAACTAATATTTTTGAAAACCTTACATTTTTACTAGTCTAACGGTATATGTGGAATATTTTTACTACTCTGAGCTCTGGGTCACCTTTTTCAATAACTATATCCATTCGGGTTCAAAATGATTCGCACTTTTACTAATTCGATCTTTTCAAGCTTCCTTATGTAATTACGAACTATTCTATATACTAATCTCTTACTTACTTACTTAGGATTGCTTATTCAGGATTGCCGGACTTAAACCATTACATCCAACTAGGGTTTTGTTGACTTTAGGGTTTCCGGTTGACTTTCCAATTAGGGTTTAAGCTAAATCGATTTCAAAACTTTGGGGGTTTACAATCGTGGTTTGTGATAATATTTTATCACCCTAAAAAGATAATTAATAATTAATTATCTTTAATTAAACCGAAGATATTTGCATTTGCATTTATTGTCAAAATACATGACGTTTATGTGAGAAAATTGTATGTCTTTCTTCATGTCTTGTTGAACAAAGTAATAAGAGAGGAGGTCGTAGTACAAGTCTAAAGTGATCCCTGCTGTGATTGTCTTATTTGGTACTTGAGAGATCATCTAGTTCATTTCATAAACTTGAGTTTTGGTAATAATAAAGCTTGGAATCACACACACTAGTAAATATAAAAATACTCCTCAAAATCTAAATTAGAGTGTATTTAATTTTTCTAATCTCAAGATAACGAATCAATATCAAGGGATATTACCTGTATATACATTTCACTTTAAATATTAATAATGATTTATGATTTATTTTATAAGCATTTTACTTTTTAAGTCCAATAAATGAGTTGTGGTTATTTACTTGTACCCTCTTTGACATTTGGCAGGCTTTAGAAATTTAGGAAAAAGGATTGATCACAAGAAAAGTATTGATAGGCATGAACATGAAAAGAATGGGGATTATGTGGGAACGAATGTAGATTTCATACTTACAGTCATTTGTATTAACTTTTCCTATGTAATTAAAAACAGAAAGGTAATTCTTCATACTAGTTAATTTTCGTATGTTGGTGTCCCCTTGATAGTTGTCAATAAATTAGTTTAATCAAATAAGTCTAGTATGTTTTACTTGCTTATGATAGTTATTTCCACTCAAGATATATAATGAATTGTCTAAATTAAGCTAATTTGACGTAATAAATCCTTCACTAACTTAAGTATTGGAGTAATTAGAGAAGATAAGAACATGACAAACCAAAAGCTTTACTTTACTTGTAGGTCTACCAATACAAATTTACTATCTTAAGCATTAGTTCGCTAGGTTTTATTCTCTCAAGAAACAATCCATCCCGTAAGTATATGTTGAATATTTTAACTATAAAAGAGATGTGTCTATTTATATGATAGGTCATTGTACACTCAATTCTTTGTTTATCATTTTTCTCATATTGATTATTTTAGTTGATGCAATTTTACCTTTACTAAAAAAAATAATTAAAAATCCTAATGGACCAATACAATGAGGAGTTTTAGGCTTATATGTATGTAGTTGCATAATAAGTCTTCCATTAAGGGTTTCTTTCATTTAATATAGTTTTAATTTGGGTTAATGTCGGGTTTGATAAAATATGTAATTTCAAAGTTTAGGTACATAGTTGCATATTTTACTAAAGTTTAGATATTATTCGTAACATCATCCCTTTTAACTTTGAAAAGTAAAGATATAACATATAAGTGAACAAATAGATAAAATAAATATAGATTAGTGTACTTTTTTTATGGAAAGTGTTTTTAAAGGTTTATTTTATATTTCTTAAGTTATCAAATAGGTTTGTACTAGTCTTTAAATATCAAAAAATCATCAGCTTGATTAGTAAGAGGCATGGCTTGCATGCCAACAAAAGGCATGAGTCTAGATTCGACTCTTGAAAATATAACAATACCTGATTGTGCCTCGAAGGAATCGCTAGGACTCTCAGTATGATATCTCCTGCTTGCATTACAACTAGTGTTGTTACTTTGCACACTGTCCTACTGCGACTTTGCAAATTCAGTAAATACAGTTCAAGTCCAACATGGGAAGTGGAAATTAAACTTCCACTTATTTTCACCCCAAATTTTTTGAAAAGATCTATAATTTAATCCTGATATTTACAAACACAATCCATAAGTGATGAAAAAAATTAAAATTCACGTACCATCACAGTCGATAGCTATTATATTAACTTTTATAAAATATTTACTTACCAATATTATAAGGTGTATATAAAATCGATACCTGTTTCGAATATTTATTAAAAATAAATACGAATGAAAAATATATTTTTTTATTTATAAATAAACTATTCAGATTGGATACTGCCAAATTTTGAGAAAATGAGCATGTCCGTAATTCCCTCCAACAACTTGGTAAAAACACAACAGTACTTGTTCCTCTTTCAGATCCCCCCAGTGGTAACCTTACTACTATCATTTCCTATTACGGTAAAAATCCCGAACCCAATTCACATATTACATTACATTAAGTTACGTATGAACCCTCACATCTGACACCACACAACACTAATTCGTCAGACGACTAAATCACAAATCACGACACTCATTTAGATCTAGTCTTACTTTCAAGACCAACAACACCAACACCAACAACATTAACAGCAGACAATAGCATTAACTTCCTTTTTACCTCATCAGATCTCCCCTAAATCATTCCAACCTACATCATTAAGAAAGAAAACTTATTAGGTGCTGTGGGTTCTGTTCCTGTTCATATCCGCATTCAAGATAAAGACAATTACAAGACAAAGACAAGACAAGATCCCTCTGGAAATTTCCCAAAAAGATTCAATCTTTACACTCCTTTGATCTAACTAAATAATGGGTTCTTCCCATTCCACTGAGCAAGTCCCTGAAGATGAAGAAGAAGATGAAGGGGGGGAAGAAGAAGAAGATGATGATGATGATGAAGAAAGCCATGATGGAGATAATGAAGAAGAAGAAGGCGAACCCAATAGAATAACCCAATTAGTAGACATACGCAACAACACCCATTTAGTTAAAAAAGTCCTAGAGCAAGAACCTGAGATGTTACCTTGTTACGCATCAGCATCCCCTCTCTCTCCTCAGCTTTCTTCTTTAGGGACACCACGTTTGGGGCCTTCTATTAAGGTCTGGGACCCTTACAATGTCCTTGCACCGCCACCACCGCTCCCGCCGCCTCCCCCCGTGTTTTCGAGGACATTTTCGTCGAATTCAGGTATGGAGGAGGATAGAGGAGGTGGTGGAGGGGTTGTTGAGGTGTTTTTGATTAGTCATGGGGAAAGTGAGCTGGGCTTGCGGCCTGATTTGGTTGGCGGGAGGTGTCCGGATGCCGGGCTTACAGGGAATGGGAAGAGGCAGGCCAGGGCTTTGGCTGTGTTGTTGAATTCTCATGGTGTGAGGTTTAGTGCTGTGTTTTCGTCCCCCTTGGAACGGGCTAGGACCATGGCTAGTTTGGTTTGTCAGGTAATATGGATAGAATTGGATTGGATTGGATTGATTTGATTTGTCATTATAATAAGTCTGTGCAATTTCGTTCTTATTTGCTTTCTATACTTTGGTAATTTTGCTTAATATTGATGTGTTGGATCGAAAAGGTTTTGTTCCACATTTGGGATTATAGCAGTTCAGTTATAAGCTTTATTGGATAAAGCTGTTGTTTAATTTTATTGTTGTTTGCTGAATTTGAGATTGGTAATTTTGTTTAAAGTTGAGGAATTGGAAAGTTATTGCTTCTATATTAGGAATGGGGCAAAGGAGTTAGTAATTGAGTGTACTGTTGGAGGATAGGGAAACCCCATGTGCACCCCCTCTCCCTGCATATCATGGGTGAATGGTGAATTTGTGTACAAAGAGAAGGCTGAGGCTTCTGCATGATGCCGTACTGTCACGTGTGTAAAGTGAGTTGTTTTTAAAAGGGTTGCTTAATATGCGTGCATAGACGCCATGGTGCAATATCGTCAACTGCACCTCTTAGTCATTTGTTGAAGGCAAATGTTGATGGAGCTTGTAGATTTTCAATGTCGGCTTTCGTTGTGGATGCATGAAAGATGTGATGTGGATTAGCATTTTGCTTGCTATTTCATAGGATAATATCTCCCTATGTCTTTGTTCATGTTTGGCGTATTGTTCAGTTCCTTTTCTTTAGCTTCTTTGTGTCATGAAATGCCGAAACTAGTGCCATTTGAAGAAATTTATTTGTGCAATAAGGGATATGATTAATTGGGACCAACTGGAATTAACTGACCTTCATTTATCTTCATTATTCGGCTGGTTTCCCTGGATGGTGGTTCTATACGCTTTACAAGTGTATGTAGGGCCCTTTACCAACAATTTGGTCCCTCTTTCAAAAGCGCCCTGTATCAAAGCAGCTTGTTTTTAGTTGCATTTGATTCTACATCAAATGCTTACAATATAATTTTATTAGTATTCCAAATCTGAAGAGCTGATATCCATGTGCTTCATCGATTTGGACATTTAGAGTGCGTTCGTTTTGCCAAAAATGTTTTTCTGGTCTTCTTTCAACATTTCTTGTGATCAAATGCCCTAGAGACACTAAATATTATAGTAATTTTCTTAATAGGTTGTGGTCATTATTGATTTTTAGTAGCAATTCATGACTAGAGTTGCAAATAGGCTGAGTTGCTTGACTAGCTTCGAGCTCGGCTTAAGCCTCATTAGTAGACAAGCTTAGCTTGAACTCAAAAGAAAACTCGTTTAACTAGATAAGTCGAGCTCAAGTTTCAATTTAAGTTAGTGAGCCGGCTCATGAACGGACATTTTTAGGCAATAGGTTTGCGAGTCATACATATAATATGTTATATTATTATATATATAATTAAAATTAAAAACTAATTTCTTTTTGATATATATGTGTGTTTCGCAGCTCCTATCCTTTATTTTTAGGTTAAAATACTTAAAATATGAAAAACTTAAATGAAAAACAAGCGAAGCTTGAGCTCTGAATAAATCTTGTTTTAGGCTCAATAAAAAGCTCAACTTGAGTTTGAGCTCGATAATTTTCAAATGAGCTGAGCCCGAGCCTTAAAAAACTTTGCTCAACTTGGCTCATTTTCAGCTCTGTTAGAGATAAAGATAGTAGCTAATGTCCGGTAGTGGTGATGGTGGTGGTAAACCATTAAGGTAAGTGTCAATGAAAAATTAAGGAGCATGATTTGTAATTTTAAGAAAAGGAAATCGTGTCCCTTTTTCCATTAGTAAGTTTCATGGCTGCTAATCATCACTACTTATGTTAAAAGCCACTAATTGCAACTTCATGAGATTACTATGATAATATCTGTTAACGGTTAGAAATTCTCATTACAGTAGATTTCTAAGATGGCATGAAAACGTGTTCAACAAAAGACAGACATCCTTAATTATTTTGCAGCTAGAGTATAGCCACAAAAGTTAAATCTATGCATTAAACTTAGAGATCAAAAGCAACTATTGCCTAAAACAAAGTAGCAAACATTTCTCTTTTTCATGTGGTGTCCTCTATCTTCTTATTACTAGGATCCATATGAAACCATAGAATTCAAGGTGCCTTTCTATCATATAAGAAAAGGAACTGTAATGAATTTTCAATTTGATACGATTTGTGTTCTATATGAAATCATAAAGTTAAAGGTGCCTTTCTATGATATGAAAAAAGGAATTGTAATGAAATTTTTGAATTTGATATTGTTTGTGTTTTTTCAACTTTTAGGACATGCTCCTGGTAGGAGAGTTATGAAATTTCAAAATTAGTGAGGTCATTGATCTGCATGTGTACTCTCTGGTTTTTGCGATTTGGGATAAATCACCAACACGTTGGCCATGGTGTCATATAGACCTTGGATGTCACAAGTTCTAAACATTTTTCTCCCATTATTTGTCATGATGGAAAGGATTGACAATAGAGTTCTAAGATAGTAATCGATGAAAAGCAGGTAGTGAGGTATTGAATGGTCATATGTTAGTGAGCTGTGGGAATTTCAATGGATGTTGTTGAGCCTTTTTACTTAATAAATGGCCATGGGAAGACGGATTAATATTCAATTGTTTTGGTGTGATATTCCAGTTGATTACTAATATCTGTTTAATAGCAAGGAAATTATTTATAGTTGGTGAAGGGGACTAAACACAAAGCAAGCCCATGTATTGTGCACAAAAGATCTGTGAATTGTCATTCTGGTTTAAGACAGAAAAAATCGAGTAGGCAGAATCCATTAAAAAGCATATGATGAAAAAGTATTAGCCATTTTATTGTTGGTATATCGTTGTAGTTTTCCTTTTTCTTATTTTTTTGCTTATCACTAATTTATTAATCTCATAAAACCACAATTTTAGGCGGGACTGATCAGTAGCCACGTGATGAGCTGTATTCTGTAAGGTTTTGGATCATGCTTCTTTATTTATCTGATAGCCTGATCTAACATATACTTTCCTATTAATCCATTCAGGAAATGAATTTCTCAGAGGAACAAATACAATCCTCAGATGCACTTGCAGACATGAGTCAGGGTCATTGGGAGGGTTTACCCTTTTCTGAGATATACACACCCGAGATTTTGGTCTTAATGGATAGATTACAGCCTGATTTTTCAGCACCAGGTGGAGAATCTCTTAGAGAAGTGGAATTTCGGATGGTTCAGTTCTTAAACATAACAATACTGGGTTTACCAGAGAAGTTGAGATCGGAAATATCCTTTCAAAGTCCAAGTGAGAGCCACCGGTTTTCCCACCAAAACCAACATCCTTTGACCAACTCCATTGATGAGCGGGAGGGGCCTTCTAACTCATCCTCTCGTTGGGATTTGCTTCAAAGGCATAGGCAGGGTCTTTCTAGGAAAAAATCTGGTAAAAGCAGGCTGCAGTTTATGACAACGACCGAAGATCATGATGCTGAGGATGAGATTACTCCTCGTGAACCCAACCATCATCAGAATGGCATCCATGATTCCAGTATCAGGGCCTCATCCAGCATTTCCTCATGCATTGGTCTGTTTACTCATTCCACGCCAATAAGGTGTCTCATCACAGGACTCCTAGGTACCAGCCCACTGATGTCACAGAAAATCTGCATAGCAGATTCTTCAGTTACTGTCCTGCAGCATTCTTGGAAAACAGGTTGGCAGATAAAATGTCTAAATGATACGGCGCACTTGAGACTTCTTTAGGTGGAAAAGAGGTATATCAGTTCAAGACATTGTGGAAAATTGGAAGCTCAGTTTTTGGTGAAATCTGGCATGGCTACAAACTTATGGATTCATTTTGTATGTAAAATCAATTTCTCATTTCTGGGGATGTTACCGAATCACATAGTATTGATTATATATTATTTTCAAGGTTTACGACCTCTTAAGAAACTGAAAGCTGAGGGGTTGCATCTTTTGTATTGTGGTCATTCTTGCTTTGAAGCTTTTACAGGTTTTTTTGTTATACAAAGAAACACAAGGTACTACCGATTTTGGGATGAAAAGTTTTGCTTCTAATTTGAGAGCTTTGGCTTCTTAAATGAGCATTGTTTGGTGTTTTTTGCATCTGTAGTCAAGATGCTTCATCTTTTTTCTCTTTTCATTGGTCAATATATTAATGTTCACCTGTCCTAATACATATTGATTTCCCTTGAACATGAAGATCTGTCATTCTACTCTTTAATGCTCTTATTGCATGAAAATTTATTAGATTTGGGTAAAGGGAAGATATCACGATTGCTACTTGAATTTTACTGATTTTTATAATTTCGTACCTAAAGTTTGAGAGTATTAATTTAGTACCTAAACTTGCTTTTGTTTTGCATTTAACCATCTAAAATCAACTTATTTTTACAATTGGTTATCTAACAGCTAGAATTTATCTTATAGATCATATACACTACTTGAATTTTGCTTTTTTTTTTTTTTAAATAATTAATCATCTAATAGCTAGATATAAATGATACTTTTAAACTTTAGATGGTTAATTAAAAAAAAAAAAAAAAAAGCAAAATTCAAATAGTGTACATGATCATAAGATAAATTCTAACATGTATATTTATATTAGTAATTGTACAAGGATCACCAATTGTTATTCTTTCTAGATACTATTTCCATCTCAAATTCCAAAATTTTATTACACGATTCTCCTATCATGCAATGGAAAAGGAAGAAAAATAGTATTGACAAAAAGGATGGGTATTATGAAAACTAGTTTCTTGACCACTATTACCAAAAGGTGATAGACAGCTATATCAGGCTAATGATGAAGATTTTATATGATGAGAGTAATTTTCTTGTCATTGGATTCTGAAAAAAATGGGATTTCTAGGATGCCACAGCTATAAGAGGAAAAATTTCCCATTGTCAATTTATAATTTTCATGTTCATGAAGAATGTGGCCAAAGTTGTCATTTCATGTTTGGTCTGATATTAATATTGTCTTTCCACTCGAACCGGTCCGGTTCGGTTCCCCGTCTTCAATTCCCTGTGTTGAATACGAAAAAAATGGGCAGATGACCGTGATAAAGTGGGCTACAAATGCATCTGAAATGGGAAAATAAAGAAGATAAAAAGGGGAGATGGTAATGCCAAAATAAAGACAGCTGGAGAAAGCATTTGGGTAAAAGGAAATAAGAGAGGTAACGGGGTTCATGAAAACCGAAAAGGACAGTCGACATGTATGAATTGTGACTGGAAGGTTGTCTGCTCATCTGAATTTCCAAGCATAACCCATGTGAGAGGGGTAATACTTTATGGTTGTTAACGTGGTCTCTAGGACCAATAAAATAATTTGTGCCCTTGGCCACATTCCATGTTTGGATCTACTAACGAAAATTACTAACTTCTTAGTTACTCTAGTACAAGAAATTACCGCATATCGCTGATTTTTACTACAGATTAGTAGTATTGATTTATTTTACTTCATCTACTAAACCATGGTAAAAATCTATGTATATTAGACTTCATGAGCTAATATTTGTAGATACAAGAAGTTCCTTTTTTACTGAAAAAATAGATAAAATGGATTATATGTAAAAATAGATGCATCTCCATTAATTTTATAATATATATAAAATCATGACCCACATAGTACCTTGTTTTTCTAGTTACATATCTCAAAATCTATTAATAAATCCAAAAAAAGATATGCAAGAAAATGAGTATAGCTAGTTGTATCTATCTTCTTTTTAACAAAATATCATGCCCAATGTATATGGTAAATGATGTTGGATAAAAAAATAGATATAACTAATTGCACCTACATTTTTTTTCATAAAATCTGGTAGATGATACCAGATAATTTGGCTACTAACGGATCTTATCCATCTTAGTTTGTAGTAAAATAAAATTGTAAAACACATAAAGGGGCATAATATCAAATTCTAGAAAATATAAAACAGACAAAGAAAAATGTAAGGCTGTGATGAATTCACATGAAAAAAACAACAGTATTAAATCTGTCATTTTCTATCTTGTGATCAGCAACAAATACTTTGTCCCTACAACTACCTAACTTTTCCACTTTCAATTCCAAATTCATTCAACACTTTGTCATCACAGCTATCTCCATTTTCAAATCTAGCCTCAGTGTTCATGGCTGCCAAATTTCAGTTCTATTTCACAATGATTATACTTATTGGGAACCTTCATCCATTTTACTCACTGGAAAAGCCTACTAAATTTTCAGCCTCTCCGGCCGTTGTACCATATGCAAACTCCCCCAACATATCTACATTTTTCCCAACTCCAAATGCAAGTGATCAGTGGGCTCCAGCTCCAGTTGCTCCAGTTTCAGAACCATCTTTCCTGATACCGCCATCGGGTGAGTTCGTGGGGAAGAAATCATCCAGTCCAGGAAAACTAAGGAATGGAGCTGGCACTGTGATTCTAGCTTTTGTAATGTTGTTAAGTGTTCTAATTGCATGAAATCAGAAGTAGGAAGGCCTAGCTATTAGTAAGTTTCACTTGCATGCCCCAGAAAATAATTATGAACATCATGAAGAAATCCCTGCCTTCTAGCAGATTAAGTCATGGTGGATTTTGCAATTTGCTATTGTGTATAGTTATTGCATCATTTCATTTCCGCTTTGAACAGCCTTGATTTACCATGTTCCATTAACCAATGAAAAATTCAGTTTAAAGTACTTTCTTGTAGTTTTCATGTCTTCATTGTTATTATTGTACCTAATAGATTGATCTGTTGTTTAACTAGTTATTCAGTGTTCGATTCGAAAAAACACAATTTCAATGATTCTTTGTATGCTAAATGAAGGGTATAGCAGAAAGAAACATATCTATGGATCATACTTTGGAACAAATATATCAATCTGAACCATGGAACCCCCTAGATTTTAGTCTTGCATATATAGCATTGATCAGCCAAAGGATTATTCCTAACATAACTTCTTCCATAGGAAACGAGCTTAATGGCATGAAAAACTTCTTCTAAACAATCGACCAAAAAGCACCTCTGTCAGCCTTGAGACTGGGGACTGGTTGGTCTTTACAATTGCCCTGGAGCAAGGGAAGATATCCTGGACTGGTTTTTTCACTGCCTTCAGTTCATCAAGCTCAAATTCAAGCTTATTTATGATTTCCTTCTGTTCATCAATCTCTGATTGAAGCTTGCTAATGGTTTCCCTCTTTTCTTCATTTCTTCTTACCAGCTCTGCCTGCTTTTGTAGATTCTCTTCCAACAGATTCATCACCTGCATGTTGAGCCCATCCCACCTCTCTTCCCACTTAAATGCACCCCTCAAGGGATCCTCGCGTAATCCACAACCCAGTGCAAAACCGAAACCATCAACTTCTGTGGTGATTTCTTCCATAGTTGATGGAATAATGAGTCCTTTGTCATTCTCCACATCTCCCTCTTTTGATATAGTTTCTCGTTGTCTGGTTCAGTCTGCAAAAATTCCTCAACGACTTTTCCATGCGTTCAAAATCATAGTTCTCACTGCCAAATTCTGTTTCAGGGTCTTCCACAGCAAGATTCTGAGGGCAAATACATGTTTTCCGATCTAGGATCTTCCAAGATTTCATTTTCCTTATTGCATTTCTGCTCCGTTGATTCATTGTAGGAGGAAGAAGATAGTACTAGATTCACGAGTTGGTCATGATCCGCTGCTAAAGAAATGAAAGAGTTCTTTAGCTCTCCAAGCGTGTGCATGACTTCTGATTTCTTACTGCAGTCGGATAAAAGTTTCAGGATACTCTTATATTCCTGTCCACATCTGCAATGGAACCTTTGATGCAGATTAAGTTACACAAAATCGAAATTTATATACAGGTTGATGGAATGTATTTTATCAAACAGTGAAACACTAAAGTAGTGTCTGGCTAATGAATATTTTCAAGGAATCAAGTTTTATGAGGTTGTTGGCATTTAGACTATGGATTTTATGATTCGATTCTAGGATTTAATGATCTAAACTATGATTTATATCTCTGGGAAGTGATGTTAATTATGCCAAACCGTGCTTACTTCTACATCAATCACATCATGAAAACCATAGAATATAATTTGAGTAAACTATCAAATTTTCACATCAAAATTTATCTATATCAAGCCAAGATTCAAAACCATAATTCATTACACATTTAAAAATTAGTATCATATACTAAAAATCTCTTAGTCCTGACCTGTTAGAATGTTTTGAAGCCATTCAGACTGGTGGCTACATTTGCAAGCTGCCTGTGGGTCAAATGGAGCAGGGGAAATTCCTTGAATTGCCATTGATGAAGAGGAAGATTTGGGGAGAAGAATCTCTTTGGGTTGATATGTAGAGCAAAGTAAACTATAATATGCACTTCAACAACTCTGAAAATTTGACTAGTTATGAATAGCATTCCACTTTTTATAAAGAAATTTTAAAATTTTAAAGAGTTAATAATATAAAATATGACGCGTTTGATCAATTTACAAACACATGATCCTTAATCATTTTTTTAATAAATAGGTCACCTGAGTTTCATATTAAAGTGTCAATATAATTAATTAATATTAAAGGATATATGTTAGAGTCTTATTGGTCTTAAAAAATTAAGTTAGTAAAACATATTATTAAATAAAATTGAATAAATAAAATATTACAAATTATTTTTAAAAATGAGAAAATTGAAAAAAAAAATGTAAAATTAATTTTTATGACCAATAGAATATTAACATGTGTTATTATTAAGTTATTAAATAATAATAACACTTTTATATGAAACCGGGCCACCTATTTGTGAAAAAATTAATACAAATCGTATATTTGTAAATTGACCAAAACACATGTCATGTTTTTATAGTTAACCCAATTTTAAATTAGACGTAATTAAATGAAATTAAGAATTATTTACCATTTTCGTTATGGAAATGTTTATTCAGTCATAATTCCAAATATTTTCATAGGCATAAGGTACAAGATTAAAACGTGTACCATAATTTGTTTATTTTTAAGAGATTAATAATTATGGAATATACAACTTTCTCTTAATCATCATTCGCTGACCACAAAATTTTAGCAAAAAGAAAATTTTATATAGAGCAATGGAGGTAATTTTTTAATTAATTTCTATCTTGATGATTGATGTGGAGGAAATAATGATTTATTTACTAATTTGCTTAATTTTTGCTTTTCATCTTAATGGCAATATGAGATGTGAGAGCGTTATGTTTTATCACGAGATATTTAAGTTGGATGGTCATGCGCAGAATTCGAAGACATGGCCAGTTCCCATATTCTCATACCATATTGTGACACATCCTATGGTCTTGATCCTTCAAATACAAAACTATGGTCGCTTGAAAAACGACATCCTAAATAGGATTAACAAATGCCCTACGAATACTATCTGCACAAAAGACACGAGTATCACACATTTCAATGTTATAAACATACTAAATCTAATGAAAAAAGAAGCATAAAGTCTGTAGCATGGTCCTAATGCCCAAGGCTTGAAGTAGCTTATTACTCACCATTACTTTGGTCAAACATAAATGATAAGGATAATACACGAGTGTTTAAGTAGACATCAGCAACGGGTCAATCGCACCTTGAGCAGTCAATTCACGAGTTGGTGTATGCTTGACTTGAAGTTAGCTCGGACTTAAAAGGGTTATGTCTAGCCAATTCAATGGGTCATGGGCCGGTTCATAGCGGAGTGACCCATGATAAAACTTTTTTTTTCCAATACACTTCCATATTTTCTTTTACTTTGCATTTTTTTTAATTTACATTTATATTGCATAAAATGCTTGGCTGACACACTTCACACATAGAGAACACTTTCATGTACCCTCACATAGTCACACTATTCAACACACACATTATCCACATACAGACAAATTTCAAAACACTTATCATGCACACTGAACATATTGTTTAGTCATTTCCCTATTTTACATCAAGTTTTGTTTTATTGTTTTTTCAATTATTTTTTGCAATGAACCACCTTACCTGGTAGGTTTATGAGTCAAGGAGCTAACTCGCAAACGACCTAGCTAAACCACCAGGTCACTAGATCGGTCATGACCCACGCGACTGGTTTGAGCTCTCAGGTCTAACTCCGTCGGTGGTGACTTAGGCCGAATCACATGTTAGACCTGGCTTATGCTTATGTTTAGGTTTGACTGACAATAACACCAATCAATAGCCTCATATTGAGTTTACTACCTTTATCGTACCATTATAGCATGGTCTATATGAGAATTTTATGCCAAAGTCCCACAACAACATTCAAACTAAGCATCCAATATTACCGATAATCTCGTATATTGAGTTTACCACTGGTAACAAATCATCAAGAGTGAATTTTATATGCAACTTCCAATATAACATTCCATAACCATCAATTCACGTTGTTTTAGCTTCTCTCATGCATTTAGTAAAAAAGGTTACAAGTCTTAAGTTGATGATATAAAGCCATCATATAATCTCGAAATAAGTATACTTTATCTCATCCATTAATCGCTAAATTAATCTAATAAATATTATTGAATCCAAGAGTTTTAAACACTCACTAATAATTCGAATAGTAAAAGAGTTGAGTTCAAACTTAAAATAAAGCTTATTTATATAAATAAATCGAGCCTAAGCTTTGATTCAAACTCATGAGCCAGCTCATGAAAAGGCTAATTCATACTTGTGGATAGGCTTACGAGCAAGCCCATTAACCTACTCGTTAGCAGATTTGTGAGTTATATATTCATGATATATTTGTATATAATTAAAAAAATAAAAACTAATTTATATTTAATATACATTTATATATATTTAACGACTCATATATTATTTTTAGGTTCGAGAAAAATAGAAAACAGGCTATCTAAACGACCCAAACCCCAACTTAAATTTCATACTCGATAAAAACTTGGTAGGCTTGATAAAAAAATCGACTTGGCTCGAGCTTGATCAATAAATGAGTCGAGCTCGAGCTCAATATAAAGCTCATTTTACTAAACGAGTTGAGCTCGAACTTGAATTTCAAGCTTGATAAAAAGCGTTCAAGCTCGATAACTTTTAAAAGAACTGAATCTGAGTCTTGAAAAGTTTAGGTTGGGTCGACTTAACTTGACTTGTTTATAACCTTAACAATAGTGTAGTAACTCTATAGTGCGTAAAATATGTAATGTCGTAGGTAATTATAGCACCTATCAAGGGCTTATTAAATGCATAAAAACCTTTGACTTTGTTAAAAGAATTTTGGTCAATTAGAGAATGTAATGCCTAATTAGCTTCACAAGAATTTGGGTTAAACCTTGCAACAGTATAGCCATGAGTTTTCATATAAATGGATAAGTGTTGGAGTTTAGTTGTTAACTTGAGATGATTCGATGAGATTTGAATTATTGGGTCGTCTATTATGGTTGCATGCCCTATATCCATGGCTAATTCATTAAAATAACTCTATAATGAATATACTTTATTTTATTAGTCAATCACTAATGTCACTTTTGGTATACTGATATCATTTGGAATGGAAGATGAGGCTAACCCACCATACTACCCATAAGGGGAAATGAGGACAACAACATCATATTATTGACACTTTAGGTTTTGGAATTGTCTGACGTAAGTAGTTTGTAGTTTACTGTAATTTATCGAATTGACTGATGTATTAAAAAAGTTACTGTAAACATAATTGTTTGTAAAGTTGACTGGTGGTTAGGTTTGACATTAACTGTTCGGTGGACTGTTTTTATGTTATATAAGTGAAGGGAATGAAGAAAACCAAATACATTTGAGAGATGTTCACTCCAATATCATTTTTATCATGTACTGATTCCTGGCTGGAGGGAAGGAAAGAAAACCAAATCCATTTCTGCTTATCCATCGTTTGTATGAAACATTCAATTCGACACCATTTGTAAAGTACGTTGTTCTATGATACTCCAGGCAAGCAATCTTATACATTTGCTTACAGTTGCTTGATGGATAAATGCTCTAGGTTTATAATGTCATGTGGCCTTTGTAAATGTCCTAGGTCATCATTTTTGTAAATGCTCTAAGTTGCCATATGTTATAGGTCTCCAGGTCTTTGTATCGTTCCATCTGGACTCATATGTTCTAAGGTTGTAAATGTCTTAGGTCTTTTGAAAGTTCTAGGTCCGTGTAAATGTTTCATGTTGGTCCATTGGACCTAGGTAGAGATATTTATCCCATGTCCTTTCAAAACTTGACATATGTACTTGGTCCTCGCAAATGTTCCAGGATGGTCCATTTGTTCTAGGTATCAGGTCTTCTAACAATGTAGTTTCCAAAATGTCTCGAGTAGACATATTTGTCCCAGGTCCTTTCAAAAGTTATGGGTTTCCACAGGTTTTAGGTCATCGTAAAGGTTCCAGGTTTGTCCATTCGCTCTAGGTATCATCTTCTTACGTTCTAGTTTCAAGGATGTCCCAGGTCCTGTCGAAAGTTCCTGGATGCCCCATGTTCCAGGTCCTTGGAAATGTTCTAGGATTGTCCATTTGTTCTAGGTATCAAGTCTACATGCGGTCTAGTTTCCAAAATGTCCCAAGTTGACATATTGTCCTAGGTCCTTTAGAAAGCTCCAGGTTGCCACATGTTCTAGGTCCTTCTCAATGTTCTGGGTTTGTCTATTGTTCTAGGTACCAGGTCTTCTTATGTTCTAGTTTCAAGCATGTCCCAGATCGACAAATTGTCTTCGGTCCTTTAGAAAGTTCTGGGTTGCCACATGTTCTAGCTCCTCGTAAATGTTCTAGGTTTGTCCATTTGTTCTATATCAGGTCTTCTAAAGTTATAGT
Organism: Combretum micranthum; assembly: GCA_024138025.1. Lineage (NCBI taxonomy): Eukaryota > Viridiplantae > Streptophyta > Magnoliopsida > Myrtales > Combretaceae > Combretum > Combretum micranthum. The sequence goes on along the minus strand of JAMXBD010000191.1, from coordinate 26,705 downwards.
TTCCAGAATGTCCCGGGTCGACATATTGTCCCAGGTCCTTTCAAAAGTTCTAGGTCGTCGTAAATGATGTTGGTTCAGGTCTTGCAATTTTATAGGTTTCAAAATGTCCAAGGTCCTTTGAAAAGTTCTTGGTTGCCACATATTCTAGGTCATTATGAATGTTCCATGTTTGTCCATTTATTAGAAGGTATTAGGTCTTCCTATGTTACAAGTTTTAGAATGTACCAGGTCGACATAATGCCCCATGTGCTTTCAAAAGTTCTAGGTTGCCATTTGTTCTTGTTCCTCGTTAATGTTATAAGCTGGTCCATTTGTTCAAGGTATTAGGTCATCCTATCTTCCAGGTTTCAGAATGTTCCAGCCTTCCAGGTCCTTTTAAAAAATCTAGGTTGCCACATCTTCTTGGTCATTGTGGATGTTTAAGGTTGTTCCATTTGTTCTAGGTATCACATCTTCCTATATTATAGATTTCGGAATACCCCTGTCAACGTATATGTCCTACAACCTTTAACAAATATGAGTATTGAGAACATAATAAAAGAGACTAGGAAATTTCGTCGCCTAGAACAAATAAGAAACTCGGTACATTTCGAACGTATGCTACAGCTATTTGTCTTGGGTATTTGCATGTGTTCTAGTTCACGTTACCCAGGTACAAGGTCCTAGGATAATACATATGTTTAAGGTAGGAGATGGAATTCCAGGTCATCTTACACCAGCAAATGCGAATAACTAGAATATATTAAAAGATCCTGGGATATTCCTTCACATAGCAAAAAATAAATAACCCATTACATTCGGCCTAGAACCTAGAACAAGTGTACCGGGTTTTTTATTTTGTACTAAGTGAAGGAATATCTTAGGCTCTTTTAATATATTATAGGCATTCGCCTTTATTCTTGGCAAAAGATGACTTGGAATTCCCTCTCCTACCTCGAACATATTTATTATCCTAGGACCAAAGCACACGTTTGAAATGTACTGGCATCCTTAATTTCTACTAGGTCATAGGTTACTTCATATGTCCAACGTCATCGTACACCTAGACCAAATCCGATGACCCAGAACATATTAAAAGAACGTAGGAAAGTAAATTCTTTCTAGAATAGAATAACAAACCCGATAGATTTTGAATATGTGCTACTGCTATTTATCCTGAGTAGTTGCATGTGTTCTAGTTCATGTTACCCAGTTACGAGGTCTCAGGATAATACATATGTTCGTGGTAAGAGAGGGAATCCCAGGTCATTTTGCACCTGGAGCAAATGTAGATACTTAGAACATATTAAAAGATCCTGGGACATTCCTTCACATAGAAAAAAATAAATAACCCGTTACATTTGGCTTAGAACCTAGAATAGTACATCATGTTCTTTATTTTATACTAGGTGAAAGAATATCCTAGGTTCTTTTAATATGTTATAGGTATGCGAGGTAGATGATGACCTGGAATTTCCTCTCTCACCACGGACATATGTATCATCTAGGGATCCAAGCACCCATTCGAAATGTACCAAGGTCTTTAATTTCTACTAGGTCTTAGGTTACTTCATATGTTCTAGTTCATCGTACACCTAGAGCAAATCCAAAGACCTTGAACGTAATCAAAGAACCTAGGAAAGGAAATTCATTCTCCTAGAACATAATAAGGAACCCGGTACATTTCGAACATGTGCTACTGCTATTTGTCCTAGGTATTCGCATGTGATCTAGTTCACGTTACCTTAGTATGAGGTCCCAGGATAATACATACGTTCACGGTAGGAGAGGGAATTCCAGGTCATCTTGCATCTATAGTAAATGCAAATACCTAGAACATATTAAAAGATCCTGGGACATTCCTTCACATAGCAAAAAATAAATACCCATTACATTTAGCCTAAGACCTAGAGCAAGTGTATCGGGTTCTTCGTTTTATGCTAGGTGAAAAAATGTCCCAAGATCTTTTATATGTTATAGGTATTCGCATTTGTTCTAGGTGGACGATGACCTAGAATTGCCTCACTTACTGCGGACATATGTATTATCCAGGGACCTAAGCACCTATTCGAAATGCATCGTGGTCTTTAATTCTACTAGGTCCTAGGTTACTTCATATGTTCCATGTCATCATACACTTAGAGCAAATCCAATGACCTAGAACATATAAAAAGAGCCTAGAACACTAAAAGTATCTTAGGACATATGCATGGACCTAGAACATTTAAAAGTGACCTAGGACAATGACCTAGAACATTAAAAGTGACCTCAAACAAATGTCCTAGAACATTTAAATGTGGCCTAGGACTTATGTAAGGACTTAGAACATTTTAAAGTGGCCTAGGACAATTGACCTAGGACATTTTAAATTGACCTAGAACAAATGACTTAGAACACAAACATGACCTATGACATATATAACAACCTAAAACATTTATAAGTGACCTAGGAACAAATGACCTAGAACATTAAAAGGTACCTAGGAATTTGTCAAGAACCTAGAACATTTTATGGTGACCAAGGACGAATGACTTAGAAATCTAAAAGCGACCTAGCACATGTGTAAGGACCTAGGACATTTTAAATTTACCTAGGACAAATGACATATAACATTAAAAGGGAGCTAATACATGTAATGACCTTGAACATTTATAAGTGACCTAGAAACAAATGACCTAGAACGTTAAAAAGGACCTAAGACTTATGTTAAGCACCTACAACATTTTATAGTAACCTAGGTCGACCTAGAAAACTAAAAGCCACCTAGGGCATGTCATGCCCTAGAACATTTTAAATTTACTTGGGACAAATGACCTAGAACACAAAAAGAGACCTAGGACATGTATAACAACCTAGAACATTTATAAGTGACCAAGGAACAAATGAACTAGAACATTAAAAGGTACCTAAGACTTGTGTTGAGGACCTAGAACATTTTATGGTAACCTAGGACGAATGACCTAGAAATATAAAAGTGGCCTAGGACATGTATAAGGATGTAGAACATTTTAAATTTACCGAGGTTAAATGACCTATAACATTAAAAGAGACCTAAGACGTGTAATGACCTAGAATATTTATAAGTAACCTAAGAACAAATGACCTAGAACATTAAAAGGTATCCCAGCTTTCGTTAAGGACCTGGAACATTTTATAATCACCTAGGACGAATGACCTAGAAATCTAAAAGCAACCTAGGGTATGTGTAAAGACTTAGAACGTTTTAAATTTACCTAGGAAAAATGACATAGAACATTAAAAGGGACCTAAGACATGGGTAACGACCTAAAACATTTGTATGTGACCTAGGAAGAAATGACCTAGAACGTTAGAAGGTACCTAAGACTTGTGTTGAGGACCTATAACATTTTATAGTAACCCAGGACGAATGACCTAGAATTCTAAAAGTGACCTAGGACATGTATAAGGACCTAGAACATTTTAAATTTACCTAGGATAAACGACATAGAACATTAAAAGGGACCTAAGACATGTGTAACAACCTAGAACATTTACAAGTGACCAAGGAACAAATTACCTAAAACACTAAAAGGTACCTAAGACTTGTGTTACAGACCTAAAACATTTTATGGTGACCTAGATCGAACGATATAGAAATCTTAAAGCGAAATAGGATATGTGTAAGGACCTAAAACATTTTAAATTTACCTAGGACAGATGACCTATAACATTAAAAGGGACCCAAGACATGTGTAACGACCTAGAACATTTATAATGACTTAGAACATTAAAAGGTACCCTGGCTTTTGTTGAGGACCTAGAACATTTTATAATAACCTAGGACAAATGACATAGAACATTAAAAGGGACCTCTGGCATATGTAACGACCTAGAACATTTATAAGTGACCTAGGAACAAATGACCTAGAACATTAAAAGGTACCCCAGCTGTTGTTAAGGACCTAAAACATTTTCTAGTGACCTAGAACAAATGACCTATAAATCTAAAAGCAACCTAGGACTTGTGTTATGGACCTAGAACATTTTATGGTGACCTAGGACGATGACCTAGAAATCTAAAAGCGACCTGGGACATGTGTAAGGACCTAGAACAATTTAGATTGACCTAGGACAAACTACCTTCATCATTATAGGGGACCTAAGACATGTGTAAGGACCTAGAATAGTTAAAAGGGACCTAAGACATGTGTAAGATCCTAAAACATTTAAAAGTGACCTTTGATAAAAACTTAGCATCTTGTTAACTCCTAAAACAAATAGCCTAGAATAGTTAGAAGGGACCTAGGACAAATGACCTAGAATACTTACAATGTGGCGTATTTCAAGCGACCTAGTTGAAGGAATGTCCTAGGTTATTTTAATATGTTTTAGGTATTCGCATTTGTTCTAGGTGTTCTATGACCTGGAACTTCTACTCTTACCTAGGAGGTATGACGTAACCTGAGACTTGTGACCTGGAACATTTTCTTATACCTAGGACAAACAGTAGTTGCACATGTTCGAAATGTGCCGGGTTCTTTATTTTATGCTGGTTGAAGGAATGTCCTAAGTTATTTTAATATGTTTTAGGTATTCGCATTTGTTCTAAGTGTCTATGACCTGGAACTTCCACTCTTACCTGGGACATATGACTTAACCTAGGACCTAGTACCTAGGACTCTTGACTTAATATATTTGCTAATACCTAGGATAAACAGTGGTAGCACATATTAGAAATGTACCGAATTCTTTATTTTGTGTTGGGTGAAGGAAAATCCCAATTTATTTTAATATGTTATAGGTATTTGCATTTTTTTTAGGTGTCCATGACTTGGAACTTCGACTCTTACTTGGGACATATGACGTAACCTAAAACCTAGTGCCCGGGACTCTTGACCTAGAACATTTGCTAATACTTAGGATAAACAGTGGTAGCACACGTTTGAAATATACCGGGTTCTTTATTTTGTGCTAGGTGAAGGAATATCTTAGGTTATTTTAATATGTTCTAGGTATTCACATTTGTTCTAGGTGTTCTATGATCTGGAACTTACACTCTTACCTAGGAGATATGAGGTAACCTGAGACCTAATACCTGGGACTCGTGACCCAGAACATTTGCTAATACCTAGGACAAATAGTAGTAACACATGTTTGAAATGTACCAGATTCTTTATTTTGTGCTGGGTGAAGGAATGTCCTAGGTTATTTTAATATGTTCTAAGTATTCGCATTTGTTCTAGGTGTTCTATGACCTGGAACTTCCACTCTTATCTAGGAGATATGATGTAACTCGAAACCTAGTACCTGAGACTCGTGACCTAGAACATTTGCTAATACTTAGGATAAACAGTAGTATCACATGTTCTAAATGTATCAGGTTCTTTATTTTGTGCTAGCTGAAGGAATGCCCTAGGTTATTTTAATATATCTAGGTTTTCTCTTATGTTCCAGGTTAACGGATGTCTTAGGTTCCTCTATTATGTTTTAGATTTGAGTATTTACCTTAGGTCGCTTAATGTTCTAGGTTTGTATAATATGTTCTTGGTGTATTTGTTTTTCCTAGGTTGATTTTTATCGGATGATCAGGTCGCCACTTGTGCACAAGTCGCCGTACATAAAAAAGTGGCGACTTAACCTAAGAATTTCCACCTAACTTTTGTACTTTCACTTCCAAATTCATTCAACACTTTGTCATCACAACTATCTCCATCTTCAAATCAAGTGTCAGTGTTCATGTTTGCCAAATTTCAGTTCTATTTCACAATGACTATACTTATTGGGAACCTTCATCCACTTTATTAACTGGAAAAGCCTACCAAAATTTTAGCATCTTCGGTTGTTGTACCATATGCAAACTCCCCTAACATATCTACATTTTTCCCAACTCCAAATGCAAGTGATCAAAGGGCTCCAGCTCCAATTGCTCCAATTTCATAACCATTTGTCCTGATACCGGCATCTGGTGAGTTCATGGGGAAGAAATCATCCAGTCTTGGAAAACTGAGGAATGAAACTGGCACTGCGATTCTAGCTTTTGTAATGTTGTTAAGTGTTCTAATTGCATGAAAATGGAAGTAGGAAGGCCTAGTTATTAGTAGGTTTCACTTGCATGCTGTTCAGTTCATAGTTCACTGAGAGCAAGAAACAATTATGAACATCATGAACAAATCCCTGCCTTCTAGCAGATTAAGTCATGGTGGATTTTGCAATTAGCTATTGTGTATAGTTATTGCATCATTTCATTTCCGCTTTGAACAGCCTTGATTTACCATGTTCCATTAACTTATGAAAAATTCAGTTTGAAGTACTTTCTTGCAGTGTTCATGTCTTCAATGTGATTGTACCTAATATATTGATCAGTTGTTCAACTAGATATTTAGTGTTCGATTCGGAAAAAAAAAAAAAAAAAACAAACAAACTTTCAATGATTCTTTGTATGCTATTTGAAGGGTATAGCAGAAAGAAACATATCTATGGATCATGCTTTGGGAAAAAACAAATCAACCTGAACCATGGAAACCCTAGATTTCATTCTTGAATGTATAGCATTTGACCAGGCCAAAGAATATTCCCAACACAGCTTCATCAATTGCAAGATAGCTTAATGGCACCAAAAAGTTCTTGTAAAAAATGGACCAAAAAGCGCCTCTGTCAGCCTTGCGACTGGGGACTGGTTGGTCCTTACAATTGCCCTGGAGCAAGAGAAGAATCCTGGACTGGTCCTTTCACTGCCTTCAGTTCATCAAGCTCGAATTCAAGCTTACGTATGATTTCCTTCTGTTCATCAATCTTGGATTGAAGCTTGCCAATGGTTTCCCTCTTTTCTTCATCTCTTCTTACCAACTCTGCCGGCTTTTGTAGATTCTCTTCCAACAGATTGATCCCCTGCATGTTGAGCCCATCCCGCCTCTCTTCCCACTTAAATGCACCCCTCAAGGGATCCTCGCGTAATCCACAACGCAGTCCAAAACCGAAACCATCAACTTCGGTGGTGATTTCTTCCATAGTTGATGGAATAATGAGTCCTTTGTCGTTCTCAACATCTCCCCTCTTTTGATATAGTTTCTCATTGTTTGGTTCAGTCTGCAAAAATTCCTCAACCGACTTTTCCATGCGCTCAAAATCAGAGTTCTCACTGCCAAATTCGCTTTCAGTGTCTTCCATAGCAGATTCTGGGGGCGAATATATCTTTTCCGATCTACGATCTTCCAAGATTTCATTTTCCTTATTGCATTTCTGTTCTGTTGATTCATTGTGGGAGGAAGAAGTTAGTTCTAGATATCTGATCACTAGTTGGTCATGATCCGCTACTAAAGAAATGAAAGAGAACTTTAGCTCTCCAAGCATGCGCATAACTTCTGGTTTCTTACTGCAGTGGGATACAAGTTTCAGGATACTCTCTATATTCCTGTCCACATCTGCAATGGAACATTTGATGCAGAATAATTCACACAAAATGGAAATTTATATACAAGTTAACACTAAAGTAGTGTCTGGCTAATGAATATTTTCAAGAAATCATGTTTTATGAGGTTGTTGGCATTTAGACTATGGATTTTATGATTAAATTCTAGGATTTAATGATCTAAACTATGATTTATATCTCTGGGAAGTGATAATTATGCCAAACCGTGCTCACTTCTACATCAGTTACATCATGAAAACCATAGAATATAATTTGAGTAAACTATCAATATGAATTTTCACATCAAAATTTATCTATATAAAGCCAAGATTCAAAACCATAATTCATTACACATTTTGGAAATTAGTATCATATACTAAAAATCTCTTAGTCCTGACCTGTTAGAATGTTTTGCAGCCATTCAGGTTGATGGCAACATTTGCAAGCTGCCTGTGGATCAAATGGAGAAGGGGAAATTCCTTGAATTGCCATTGATGGAAAAGGAAGATTTAGGAAAAAAGGAATCTCTTTGGGTTGATATGTAGAGCAAAGTAAACTATAATATGCACTTCAAGAACACTGAAAATTTGACTAGTCATGAATAGCATTCCACTTTTTATAAAGAAATTTCAAAAATTTAAATTTGACCATAATTAAATGAAATGAAGAATTATTTACCATTTTCATTATGGAGACATTTATTCAGTCATAACTTTCCAAATATTCCCGTGGGCATAAGGTACAAGATTAAAAAAGTGCACCATTAAGTTGTTTATTTTTAGGAGATTAATAATCATGGAATGTATAGCATTCTCTTAATCCTCATCCGCTGACCACTAAATTTTAGCCAAAAGAAAATTTAAGATAGAGCAATGGAGGCAATTTTTAATTAATTTCTATCTTGATGATTGATGTGGTGGAAATAATGATTTATTACTAATTTGCTTAATTTTTTGCTTTATCTTAATGGCAGTTTAAGACGTGAGAGCGTTACGTTTTCACGAGATATTTAAGTTGGAGGGCCATGTGTAAAATTCAAAGACATGGCTAGTTCACCATATCTTGTACCTTATCGTGACACATTATATTGTCTTGATCCTTCAAATACAAAACTATGGTCACTGAAAAACGACATCCTAAATAGGATTAGCAAATGCCCTACGAATAACTATACTGCACAAAAGACACATGAGTATCACACATTATCAACGGTATAAGCCTACTAACATCTAAAGCAAAAGGAAACATAAAGTATATAGCATAGTCCTAGTGCCCAAGACTTAGAGTAGCTTATTACTCACCATTACATTGTTCAAACATAAATGATAAGGATAATATACGATTGTTTGCCTAGACATCAACAATGGATCAACCAAGCTTTGAACCACCAATTCATGGATCGATATATGCTTGACTTAAAGCCAACTCAGACTTGAAGGGTCGTATCGAGCCAACTCAATAGGTCACAGGCCAGTTTATAGTGGGGAAACCCATGATAAAACTTTTTTTTTTTTCAATCAACTTCCCTATTTTCTTTTACTTTACATTTTTTTTAATTTATTTTTATTCCATAGAATATCAGGCTAACACACTTCACACACAGAGAACTGATAAGCCCGAGTTCAAGGCCCAAGCCCACGAAACAAATAATACTCGAATCTTCAAGTAGACAAACTGTCACGTCCCAAAGGGTATCCTAAATGTAACAGTCCGCCACACTCAATATTAAAGCTTAAGTATGACAACCTTAGTCATTTCCAAAAGCTTCGATATTAAGTGTAAGGAGTGCTCTCATAAATTTAGAGGACCATACTTTAAAATTTGAAGCTTAAGAAGATACAATAACAAATTAAGGAAAGGAAATCATAATATTCATTTATTCATAATAATTGTATTACAAGTCTTAGGGGCATTTTCCCGCCAAAATAACTATAATCTATTACAAGAAATTTTCTATGAAGTCTACATCTGAACTAATGCTAAACTTCATCTAAAAATTCCTTAACCAAAAAGGGAAAATACCTGGCTGCAAGGTCTACATGGCCTCAACCACAAATAGCTAAACTGCAAAAGATATCTATAGGAGTATAAGCTAATAGGCTTAGTGAGAATTATTTCCATAAGCAAACTCTTGTGTAGCAAAATTCAAACAAGTTATTTAAGTATTCAAGTGAAATATAACATACGCGTGAGCAGGCAAGGCATATTGTTTTGCGGGAACTATACATTGAATTGATTTTCGCTCTTCATTCGGGGTTTGGTGATAAGTAATCTCAAAACGAGTAGTTTTAGTTAAGTTATGTTTTTTATCATTACTGCCAAGCATATTAAGTCTACTTAGATTGAGCCATGCTTTCGGTTTACCGCCAAGCATTGGTTTAATTCCATGTCGCCAAGCAATCGCTTTCGATCATAGCCGCCAAGTATTGCTTTTGACTGTGCTATTATCATTTTTACCCAAGGATAATAACCTCATGCAATGTGACTTACTTCGTGGTTTGCATGAATCAATTTATTTAAGATATCATAGCATCATTATTATTAATTTTAAGATGATCATAGAATCTCATACATATCAAGTTCTATGCTAAAACAAATGATTACTTACAATCAATTCCCATCTCAATATTCTTAGAATTATTTCAACAATTTTTACATACATATCAATTTGTCTTTCCTTAATTCTAGTACAACTAAACTACAAGCACAATCAAGTAAAGTATTTAAGGAAATAAACTCACGTTGCCATGACGATACTTCTTTTAAATGGATGAGTCGATCAAACAATCCACTTAGTCGAAATAATCCTCGGGGATACGGGTATTCTTCCTTGGGATCACCGAGTCAAGAAAAATACCTGAAATGAGTAAATCTTGATAACTTTCTTGAAATTTGACAAAACTATGTCATAAGAACTTAAAGAAAAAATACTGAAATGAGTAAATCTTGATAACTTTCTTGAAATTTGACAAACTATGTCATAAGAACGTTAACGTATAGAAGATAATTTCAACTCAAAATGGTCATAACTTGGTCATTTTAATTCGGAATTGCGTATATAATATACCGATTTCTACCTATTTGAAAAGATCTATCCATTTCTAAAACTATTTTCATCAAACTAGGTCATTTAAGCTCTGAAACAGTGGTGATCAGATTCACCACGAACTTTCCCATCCCAAAAGCATTTGTTTCAAACATCAAATCATCCAAAAATTGCTTTGATAAATACTTAGTTATCTATATAGTTGAGAAATTTCTTTTTATAGATGCTCAAGTGTTTGTTGTCCAATCAAATTTCTTTAGTAAAAATAATGCTAGTTAAAAGTTTAGAAAACCATAGTTTACAAGGAATCCTTTTTGTAAATCCTAAAAAATGAATATTTTGATTCTTTTGTTTTCAAAGCATATTTTATTTTTTAAAAATAAATTTCTCTATTTTTCCTCTTCGAAACTTTCAATATTAGTGTCACTTTTCCTATTAGTTTTCTATACAATTTTTCTTTGACCATTACTTGGAAAATCTTGGTTTGAAAACTCTCATTTCCCTTTTTAAGGGGTTTCCTTTACATTATGTTTTTATGGAAAATATTTTATTATCAAAAGTCATCTTCTTTTGGAAAATAATTTAACAAAGTAGCTTCAAAATTATAGTGAGTTCTTCCTAAAGTTTTGAAAAGAATGGATTTACTTTTTATTAAATCATAAATTCTAAATTTCATATAGAACCATTCTCGGGTGATAAAATCTCCTTTTTGCAAAAAGTATATTTGAAGCTTTAAAGTTTAGACAACAATCTTTAGGTGCATGATTATGAGCATAATAGCAAGCAAATCATAATAAATAATAAATAAAATCAAGTATTGGGAGTCTTAACCTCTTCAAGGCTCCCGGGAATAAAAAAGACTAGTTCTAAAAAAAAAATTATTTTGACTTGATGAGGACAAGTAAGACTAGAAACTAATCTTAAAACAACATGAAATAAATAAATTGCAAAGAAAAAAATAAATAAATTACTTTTCATGAAAGTAAATAAATTGCAAGTGAGCTTATATGCTCTAAAGAATATATATATATATATATATGTAGATACGTAATTATATTTAGTTAACTACTTATATAAGAAGTTAACATAATATCAACAATAATATGTGCAAAACATGATAACAACATAAAATTAGAGAAATAGATTTTCATGAACAAGAACAATACATGAACAGAGTGTAGCTTCCATAACAATAAGTTTAGGAAACTCACACTATAGTCATGTAAAGTTATGACATGGTAGGAAGAAACATAGAAAGAAAATTTTACCTTAAGAGGATTTTGGAGTAATATGTGTGAATGGGTTTTGTATGTAGAAGGGGGTTTGAGAGTATTTTGAGAGAGTTTTGAAAGTATATATAGAGGAGTTTTGAAGAGATTTGGTAGTGAATTTGTGGGTACATGAAGTGTGAAAGAAATGAAAGAGGAGGGGAGGTATTTATAAGAAAATGAGGAGTAAATTTGTGTGAGTAAAAATAATTGAAAAAGAGAAAATATATGAGTGAAATTGAGAGGGAGGCGCCAACCATGGGGAGTGAGAGAGGGAGAGATGTGATTTTTTTGTATTTTTGTTAATTAAAAGAAATAATATGTAAGGTAGATATGATATAAAGTTATGGGAAAGGTAAATAGTAAAGATAATAGGTGTATAGAGTGCAATAGTATGTATTAGAAAAAGTAGAGATAAATGAATAGTGTAGAATAGTAATAAATAGTATAATGTAAAGTAGATGTGACTAATAAAGTACCGGTAAAAAATACGCGTATAAATATGATATATGATATTTTTACTTACCAAAAAATTATAAAACTGATATTTTTGAAAACCTTATATTTTTATGAATCTAACGGTCTATCCGGAATGTATTTACTATTCTAAGCCTCATGACACGTTTTTCGAAAACTGCATCCGTTTGGGTTCAAAACAAATTGCAGTTTTTCTGATTTGATATTTTTTAAGCTTTCTTATGTTATTACGAACTATTCTACATACTAACCTTTTATTTACTCACTTAGGTTGCGAACATGAGATTGCCGGACTTAAACTTGTTACGTCTAACTAAGGTTTTATTGACTTTAAGGTTTCCGGTTGACCTTTCGATTATGGTTTAAGCTTAATCGATCATAAAACTTTAGGGGTTTACAACAACCCTAGCAGTACTCTCTCTCTCGCTCTCTCTCTCTCTCTCTCGATTAGAAATGACTCAATGAAAGTAAGGTTCTCTCTTCCTGTCGAATATTCTTCTCAGGAACAAGGGTTTTCAAAATCTCAACAACTAGATCTCTCTAAGTTTACTGTTTTGTTTTTAATCCATTGATTCTTTCTCTCTAACTATCTATGATGTTTTGTATACGAGGAAAATGAAAGAAGGAAATTGGGAAAGATTTCTAGAATGCGAGCTTCTAGAGGCTCTTGTAGTGTTTTGTTATTTTGGGTAAACTTTTCATACCTTGTTCTCTACTATGTATTACTATTTATCAGTTGTGAAAATCTCAACTTGTAATCAGTTACAAAGCCTATCTGTATTTGTTTACAACTTGCTAGCTATTTTACTACTTACAAGCAAAAAGAAAACAAATACTACATGTGTTTTATGTTATATTTGCCTTATTGTATCCTAAGATGTAACATAATCTTGTAAGTATGTTGGTATTCATCTTGCTCTTTGTCCACATGACATAACAAGAACACTTTCATGTACTCTTACACAGTCACACTATTCAACACACGCATTATTCACATACACACAAATTTCAAAACACTTATCACACACACTGAACATATTGTTTAGTCATTTCCCTATTTTAGCATCAAGTTTTATTTTATTTTATTTTTAATTATTTTTTGCAATGACCCACCTTATTTGGTGGGTTTATGAGTCAAGAGAGTTTACTAAAAAACCCAGCTAATCGCCGAGTCACTAGATCAATCATAACCTGTGCGGCTTGTTTAGGCTATCGAGTCTGACCCTATTGATGGCGGTTCAGGCCAAGTCACATGTTAAACTTGGCTTGTGTCCATGTCTAGGTTTGACTCACAATAACACCAATTAACAACCTCATATTGAGTTTACTAACTTATCGTACCATTAGAGCATGGTCTACATGCAACTTTACATAAAGTCCCATAACAACATTCAAACTAGCATCCAACATTGCCGATATTCTCATATTGAGTTTACCACTGTAACAAAACATCAAGAGTGAAATTTATACGTAACTGCCAATCTAGCATTCCATAACCACAGTTCGCCGTTTTAGCTTCTCTCATGCATTTAGTAAAAAAAGGTTATAACTCTTAAGTTCATGATATAAAGTCATCATATAATCTCGAAATAAGTATACTTATCTATCCATTAATCGTTAAATTAATCTAATAAATATTATTGAATCGAAGAGTTTGTAAACACTCAATAATATGACTAGTAAAAGAGTTGAATTTGAACTTAAAGTAAAGCTTATTTATCTAAACAACTCAAGCGGAGCCTGTGCTTTGATTCAAGCTCATGAGACAGCTCATGAAAAGGCTTATTCAGACTTGTGGATAGGCTCGCAAGTAAGCCTATCAACTTGCTCGTTAGCAGATTTGTGAGTCGTATATTCATATATATTAATATATAACAACAATAATAAAACCTAATTTCTATTTAATATATATTATATATATTTAATGACTCATATATATTATTTTTAGGTTCGAGAAAAATAGAAAACAAGCTATCTAAATGACCCAAGCCCAAAGTTAAATTTCATACTCGATAAAAACTTGGTACGCTTGATAAAAATCGACTTGGCTTGAGCTTGATCAATAAACAAGTCAAGCTAGAGCTCAATATAAAGCTCATTTTGCCAAACAAGTTAAGCTTGAACTTGAGTTTGAAGCTTGATAAACAACTTGGCTTAAGCTTAATAACTTTTGAAAAATTGAGTCCGAGTCTTGAAAAGTTTAGATTAGGCCGACTCGGCTTGACTTGTTTGTAACCCTAACAGAAGTATAGTAGCTCTATAGTGTATGCAATATGTAACGTCGTAAGTTCTTAGAGCACTTATCAAGGGCTTATTAAATACACAAAAACCTTCAACTTTGTCAAAGGAATTTTGCTTAGTTAGAGAATGTAAAGCCTAATTGGCTTCATAAGAATGTAGGTTAAACCCAGCAACAATATAGGCATGAGTTTTCATATAAATGGCTAAATGTTGGAATTAAGTTGTTAACTTGAGATGATTCGATGAGACTTGACTTATTGGGTTGTCTATAATGGCTGTATGCCCTGTATCCATGACTAATTCATCAAAATAACTCTATAGTGAATATACTTTGTTTTATTAGTCAATCACTAATGCCACTTTTGGTATACTAGAATTATTTGAAATAGAATGGATTTGAGTTAAAGGAATTGAATGAAATAAAATAGAATAGAATGAATAAGAGAATGGTAAATCCATTCTTATGTTTAGATATGTTTACAAAACGGAATGAATATATAATAAGATTTATTAAAAATACCCTTCCCTATAAATATAGACAATAAATACGTGTAAGATAAAAAAAAAAAAGTAAATAAAGCAATTACCATTGATATAAGTGAAATAGAATCGCGATTCTGCCTTTGAGAATGCGGAATTGAATTCCTTGTAGGGAGCTTCTACGGCTCCGTCAATGGGACTTTTTAGTCAACATCTAATCTATAAAATAAATATAGTTATTAGAATATTTACTACTTTAGTGATTCAATCATGGCTGAGTATGGTGTGAGCCGTTGGGTAGTGATTTCCTTTCCTTATAAAAGCTGAAACTATTGATTTTGAGGAATCACAATCTTTTGAAAACGCTTCCAAACATGGGGAAAAGAAATTGAACCCTAAATTGAACCCGAAATTGTAAATCTATTCTAGTATACTAAACATGCCGTAAGTGATTTTATGAATGTCATGAATAAAAGAGTTTATAAATACTAAATAGAATCTCTTCATTTAAGATTATTTCATATGTTGCTCTTGAAAATTAAACAAGATTCAATGAAAAACTAGCCAATTCTATTCAAGAATGGTGAGGTCAATATTTTAAAACCCTTTCCTGTGGTTTAAGTCACTAGGTTTGTTTTTTTCTCTCAGCCACTTGTCTACAATGTAAACTTCTATGTCATCTTCATGTCGCTGCTCTAAGATTATATGAAACACTTGATTCAAACCTTATGCACATGACCCACACTTACATTATCCCATAATGAGTTCATGAAAGATGAGGTAATGATTTTATAGTTTTATTATTTCTTGACACGCATAATTTCTTTTGGATAAATTACATCAAAAGGTATTAATGCTAGGGGATAAGTTCATTTATCAATGTTTCAAGTTGTCCAAAAATGAAATCAACATTTTGGGACAAATTCATTTAAGGTATCAAAATTTCAATTGATTAAACAAAATGTATTAACATTTTGCAAAGTGAGTCAAATAAGATATTAACAATTGACCATTAGTGAAAATTTGGAAAACTCAATTGAAAACTAATCGAAACAGTTGATACCTTAAATGGACTTTACAAAATGTTGATACCTCATTTGATTCACTTTATAAAAACCTTGATTATTCATTTTAACCACTTGAAACGTTGATATCTTAAATGAACTTACTCATAAATGTTGACATCTTTTAGTAATTACTCAGTTTTTTTATTGGTTAGGATGAGATGCAATAAATTTTTACAGAGTTATAACTTTTTCTAACAAATGTATTAAAAGAGAGATTCTTTCTTTTAATTATAAGATGACATGACTTAAAAGATATATGAAAAGAGTTGTCATTCTTTTCAAGAGACATCAAATATAAAGAAAACCATTAAATGGTCTTTTATTAGTCTAAAAATACCCTTTACGGAAAACCATAATGTGATTCTATCATATAAAATCCCATAATCATAGATTTCAATGAGACATTTAGGCTATAGATTGCCAGTATTTCTAAGTGGTGATGACATCGTCTGTAATGACATATTTTCTTCAATTTATTTATCGCACCATTAAATGAGGAATAAAATTGAAAATGCCATTATGCTCTTAATACTTTAAGGGAAAATATAATGAGATTAGATCATATAAAATCCTCTAATCATAGATTTTAATGAGACATTTAGGCTATGTATTGCTGGTGTTTCTAAGTGCTGATGACATTGTCACTGTAGTGACACATTTACTTCAATTTATTAATCACAATTGGGAAAAAAATTGAAAATGCATGATTGCAATATCAAATCAGTGGTATAATAGTCTCCTTGTTTTTATTTATTCCCACTATAGAGGATTAGAGAGGGATAAAAAAAAAGGAGAAAGTCTCTTTTGGTATCAAAATTTGATAAAATGAACCATTAGGTACTTAAACTTTTAAAAAGTTCAATTTCATACATAATTAAACTTTTCATGCCATGTTTCACTATCCTGCTCTTTTATTATTTATTGAAATAATTGACACGTGTTGGATAACGATTGAGTGGATAGTTTTTAGAGACATGAAATTGAACTTTTTAAAAATTCAATTAGGTATGAAATTGGACTTTTTAAAAGTTCATGTACCTATTGATAAAAAACAAGTTCAGTATATAGTTATTCATTAAAATTTAAGTACCAATAATGGTCTTTTTTCCTAAAAAAAAAAAAAAAAAAAAAACTATCTATTAAGCAGTCTTAACGATTCCCTCTATGGATAGAAATATTACTTGGAATAAACATATATATATATATATTTTTTTTTTTGCCCCCTTCTTCGCGGCAAAGCAAACAGTCAAATTTGAAGTAACCGAAACAAGAAGAAACTGACATCCTAAAATGGAAAACGTAATTGTTTTTTATTCGTTTTTATGATCTGCTCGTTCAGATGGAAAAGTCTCAAATTGTGTGAAAGGAGGCTATTATCTTGGCATTTTGCTTTTCCTTGAGAAGCGTGTCCCATTGAGCAAATACATTATGAAAGTTCTCCATTGGTTATTTACTTAAAATATTGGTTCGATCATATCAATAATTGGTTATGATATTTTTTTTCATATAATGATTCTTTTAATTTTTTTATATTAATTTATTTTATAGTCAATTTAGTTTCCATATTAATAATATCCTTATTTCTAGATACATCTCACCGCAAAATAAATAACCTTCAGCTTTTTATGCAAATTCGATTTGCAATATAAGCAAGGTAGAAAAGAAATGTAGATTATTATTTTGGGAAATTTTTTCAAGACATTTCTCTTGGCTTGAAAATTTTTGCAGCTAGAATGAGGATATCAAATCCAAATTTCTATATTGTTGCTTTTTTTATTCTAACTATGATTTATTAAAATACTGACAAACAATGGATTAAAACTATTTGACTTTTTTTTTATTATTATAAACGTAGATTAAAGGGATATAGAACAAAATGTTTATCGTACATGATGAACGACTAATTTTTAATGGATAATTTAAATAGATTTGAAGAAGAGAATTTTGGTGGAAATTGGGATTTTCATGACTTTGAATAAATATTTCTAGATAATGATGATAAATTTTATACGAAAATGATGAGTTTAATTACTTGGTTGAGAAATAACTAAATATGGCCTTGTTTCATATGCTTCATAATTTTCTTATGATGAGAACTAAGAAAAGTACAAGCAGACTGAGCAGGCTCGAAGGCATCTTGTCCTACTTTAGCTTATGGGTTATGCAGTTAGTTTATTTAGCTTGCCTTGTCTCATGCAAGTTGGTAAGTTATACTGAGCAACTAATTAAGATTTTTTTTTTTTTTCACAAAATTTTAATATTACAATGTAAACACCCTTAATATAATTTTTTTTCAATCAAAATTAAAGAAATATATTTACATATGTGACAAAAATGGATAAAAATAAAAAAATGCATATAAGATTAGGATAAAAAATTCTTATTTAATATTAATGTTTTGATTTTTTTTCAATTTGGTTAAATTTTTTTAATGCATACTCACATATAGTTATTTACTTTTATTAAATTTGAGAAAAATCATGGATTTGCATTTACTCATATTTAAAAAGAAAAAATCAGGTTTGTGGCCAACTTCGACCCACAAGGTATGTAGAGAAAGCGAGTTGAAAAATTTAGCCAACTTGCTCTTTTTTATGAGTTAAAAGGATTGACCCACATAACCTATCTTACTTGCATAGCTCTAGACACAAGCACATTCATTATTTGCAATTATTTGACTAAGGTGGCTTAGGATTTATAATTCATTGAAGATTTTTAAATTTATATTTTTTTTAGCAAAATAACGTTGAATATGATAACAACTAAGTAGATGACCATGAGAGATGATTAAGAGCATATCAACTTTTTTTGTTCCATATTATGTATGGAATTGTCATTTGATTCAATATGTTATTTTTTGTGCATGTTATGTGTGTTATGTCAATTTCATTATATGTGTCTATAAAATTTCAAACTATTTGAAAATAGGTTCTATTTCTAAAGAAATTATTGTTTAGTTGAAAAAAAAACTCAATATTGATAATTACGATATTTATTTAGCAACAAAAGTTCAATATATTGAATATTCTAAAGGAGAAGCGTAGTGTACCTTTATAAGCAAACAGTAGGGTTACAATCATATTTGATAATGTGTCGAAATCATACACTAAGACAGCATCTAAGAGATATCAAACATGATAGAGAGGATTGAA
The DNA here is from genome assembly GCA_024138025.1 of Combretum micranthum. Classification (NCBI taxonomy): domain Eukaryota; kingdom Viridiplantae; phylum Streptophyta; class Magnoliopsida; order Myrtales; family Combretaceae; genus Combretum; species Combretum micranthum. Next base: position 7,626 of record JAMXBD010000191.1, on the reverse strand, counting down.
ATCTATTGGACATAACTGATGAATAAAAAGTACAAGTTCTAATTTGGTCCCTTCCAAAATCCAAATAACTAGGAACACATGATAGTAAATATCATTCATAATGTATATCAAAATGTTTGATGATATTTTGCATCACTTTGAACTAGAAATGAGTGTCTAAGAGCTACTAGGAAATGCATTTTTTGTAGGATCCAATAGAACCTTTGGTTCTAAAAGGAAGAGAAACTACAAGAATCAATAGAATAGAAATAGGGCTAGCTTAACAAGTAAGAAAGTCGAAGTATCACTTCAAAAGGGGCCAATGTGATGGTAAGAAATATAAGATTAAAAACAAGTACTTTAATTGTGGACAATTAGGACACTTTGCACCAGCATATAATTCACTCCTTTACGTTCTATCTATATTTCCAGTTATGTATTGCTTAATGAATCTCATTCTATGTAGATTGTAGGCTCAGCAACTAACCATGTAGCTAAGATAATAGAGCTTTTACAGAGTATTGTCACATGCGTGTAGCAAAAGCATAAATATTACATGACATCTCAAATTGACTCGTACTCATTTACCAATTTTTAGTGAAATTACTGTTATGTCCCTAGAATATAGACAATTATCCAAGCATCAAAATAAATACAAAGAAGGTTTTTTAAATTATCTATATCATATTAACGGATTGAATATTGCTAAAACACAAAATAATGCACATGCTTAAAATTATTAACATATATACACGCTTCATACTATTGGTCCCAGTTAAATAAGCAAGAAGAAAGGTTGAATTGGTTACTTTCAAAAATTAAAACTTTTTCAAACAATTTAAAAAATCCCCTTAGTTACTTATCAATGTTAGCGTGATAGCTAAATGCTATCTTTAAATAATTTATCGCTACCTTTGCTTGATAATCCTCCATGTATCGCATTTTATGGATGAAACATGTGTCTATAGTTAATTAAAAAAAATAACACAAATACAAATTATAAAAAAATAAATACTAAAGTAGCATTGCTATATCACATGTTAGAGTGGAGATACAGTTATTTATACATGTGTCGCATAACCTACCGACAATACAAGGACCTATCCGAACAAATTTATGAAAGGCAGTGTATCATATAGCCAAGTGGAGATACCAGTACTATTGGTTGATTAAGCGATAAACTTGAATTTTATATCTAATATGAGTAGGTGAACGACATAATCTTCTCTATTCCTATGTCTCTCTAACTTCTCTCTCTAGCTCCTCTCTCTCTAAATCCACCTTCTTCAACCTCATTAACCCAGTAAGCTCAACTCCATAACTGATATCATCAAAACCCATCCTTAGCATCAACCCAAAACACTAAACACTAACAAACTGATTGCACCATCACGAGTCAATTGCTTACATCCAAACCGAACACCAACATGTGACTGGAACCTTCATCAATAAATATCTCCTCATCACCAAACTGAGTCAACTCGTGTCAAGTCAATTGAACCATCCCTAACTTCCATCAGTACCTCCACAATGCCATAGTCGTGTAAGAGCATCCATTATAACCACATCTTGAACCATCTTCATTGAACCACAAAACCAAAAAAGTTAGGATCAGGTCTTTTATCGACCATATATCGCTCCTCGAAGGTGTGATATGCATCAAAACCTATATCGCATATCTCTTATGCGATATAGCGATACTATTTATGTAATATTTTTTCATAATTTGGTTTTGTGTAATTTTTTAAGAAGTATATTATACATATAATATTCTCACATTTTGTTCTTGATATATCTTCTTAAAATTTCCAGCAAAAAATAATTATTGAGTTGTTTCAAATGGATAAGATCAATAAATAAATCCCACAATTTTAGCATTTTTATATTTTATTTGCAGCACTTTATATAATGCTATTTTTTCAATCACTTAAAATATCAATTCCCTATTTTTACTTACTTTAAACATTAATCTTTTTTTAATTTTCGTAATTTATTTAGCAGATTAAATTCGCTTTCAGCGGCGGAGGTTCGTTAAAGGCCATATAGCCAGACACAATTTTAACAAAATTACAACAATGTTCCATACATTAACATAGAATAGAATAAGTTCTTCATAATTGTTTGACATATTTTATTACTTTTAAAAGTTAGAACAACTTATATACTGTGGAAAAGCAAGAACGTCAACGGAGCTGGTGGTGGGAGGTCGTCGACAACCTTCCTTGTGTTGCCAGACCTTGAAGGCAGAAGCGGTGCGATAGCAAACCAAGGCTTGATACCCGATTCCCAAACAGTTCAATTTCAAATGAAGATTTGGCTATATTTTGCTAATTTTTTATATCTCTTTGTTTTTACTTTTGTTCAAAGAATTTTGTAAAATGCTTCTACCATGGTCTGGGAGCCAAGCGCCACGAGCTCTGCTGGATACGCAGAGTAAAGCCCATATATGCAAGATTATTGAAAACCCAGTAAACCACAAAAAAAATTCGCCAAAACGTCATCTTTGTCAATCCACATATATTAGTCCATGAACCTAAACAATCTCATGGGTACGACAAAATTACAAATATAAATTAATCCCATAGAAACTATATTATAATAACTCAATCATCTCATAAGATCTCATCGTCCTGAATCAATCTTTCTAGGATTACAAATCCCAAGTTTGTCTATGAAGAGCAGATCTAATTGTATTAGTGTCGAGAATTGATTTCACAAAACGATCACAAGTCCTCTACTAATAAAAGATTTTCATCCATATAATCATAGTAAACTTCAATTATCATCAGCATAACCTAAGAACAAAAAGTAAATGAGAAACACTTATTATGAACTATTGCATACAGATACATACAATGTCATACCACATACGACCTATAACAATTAATGCAGTAGATTAAATTTATTAACCATCATAACCATTACTTAAATCCATAAGCATGATAATAAACAAAAAAATCAATTGATATTAGACTGAGGAAAATAATTTTTGAAAACATGAACTCGTTTGCACCCAAAATAGAAACCGGTTATGGTACAGCCACCATACAAAAAAAATCCTACATCCTCATATGGTTATTCCTCTCCCAGGAGAGTAAAAGTTCCCAAGACCTCTATTGGTTGTATCATATTTGGCAAATCAAATGACTAAGACTTCTATAATTATATCACACTCCGTGGAACAAAGAATCATGAGATTTCTATAGTTACGTAACACTCGTTGGAATAAACGATCCTAAGACCTCTCAGTTGTTCCCAAAAGCTCTGAACCATGCCATGCTCAATAGAATAAAAGTTTCCAAGTCCTCTTAGACAATGCCATGTCCACTCGAGCAAAAGTTCTTGGGGTCTCTCCATGGATACAGGAAACCAAAATAGAAATCAGGAAACTAAACACCATGTGATGTGTTCATATAGTTATAAAGGTTTTTTAAATTAATTTTTTTCTACACAACACAACAATATATATAATATCATTAAATTTAAATATGATTTTGTTCATTAACATTAAACCTATCATACACAAGCAACAAATCATGGTAAAAGTCATCTTTGGTATCTAACCTTTACTAATTTATATAATTAACTATTTAAAATTTAAAAGTATTAATTTACTACCTATGAATTTTTCAAGTCTATTTATGATACTTGGATGAAGTCGTTAATTGCACAAATAAAATTTAGGTTGTTAATTGCAAATTTTGATAAAGTTTAAATAATTAGTTGCAAAAGTGAGTAAAGTATAGGTAGTAAATTATAAGTTTTAAACTTTGACTAGTTAATTGCATAAATTGAAAAAATTCGTACTTGGTATTTGTGCAAACTTTGAAATCCAAACCCTATCCTGAAATAATTCAATCTTGTATTAGAAACAATTTGTTGAAAGATTGTATTACCAAAATTCTAATATTCTTATATTAAATTTCACTTTTGATTTAATTCTTTTGAATATTTAAAAAATAACTAAAATAACCCCTCCGACGTGTTAATTCCCAATCAACGAAGTTGACCTTGACCGGAATGTTAGGCTAGACCATAGCCAACTTGGCTGATCAACCAAGGGTGATTGACAAAAGTAGGTTAGTCAAAGTGGTTCGATTGTCTTTCCAGCCACGCTTCCTACCCCGGATCGGTGTGGATTGCTTCCAATGCCAATCCAACTTGTTTTTCAAATGTTTTCCTCTAGCTTTTGGCATAAGAGTCATATCTTAAATTCTTTTGTCATGTAATTTATCCTTTATACAAATTTTTGTCAAATTCACATAATCGATTATTATTCCAAAGTCGTTGTCAAGTTTCCATATTTAATCAATTACCTAAATAGCTTTAGTTTTTCCTTTAAGTCTCCATTAATCTCAAGTTTCATACTAAATGCCTGTCTGACAATATAATATTCACGTATCCCGCTATAAGTACTTATCCTCTACAATAATCCATCAACATGTCATAACACACTACTACATTTTATGTTTACGGCAACGGTCACAAACTGTTGCTATAGACCTTTAAACTGTTGCATTTGATTTTAGGCAACAGTTTTGCAACCGTTTCATTTGACCACTGTTGCCTTTTCTTAAGACAACAGTTAATACCTTCAACTGCAACACTTAGTGAACTGTTGCTATATTAGTTTAAAGCAACGGTTTTAAGTTTAGCATATGCAACAGTTCGACACAAAAGAGCAACGGTTTTATAAATTTAATGCAACGGTTTGTATATAAACTACAACGGTTTTATCATATATCTAAAACAACGATAATGAAAGCTAGAGCAACGGTTTATGCAAAGTTATTGCAATGGTTTCATATCAACATGCAACAGTTTATCCTATATCTTAAAGCAACGGTTATAAAGCTAATGCAATGGATTTTATGAATATCTACTGCAACAGTTTTTAAATATAATTGCAACAATTTATCCAATATTTAAAGCAATGGATATAAGAGCTAGTGCAATGGTTTATATCATAGATTAAGTAATAATTGTTGATAATAAATTAATCTTAGTATCTATTATTTGGAGTTCGATATTACAAAACCTGCAAACATTATAAACTTTTATGTTACAATATAAATTATAAATATAATAATACTCACAAATTATATCTTTGCATATAATTAAACTTTAAAAATCTCATTAATAACTTTTCAATGTACTCAATGAGTAATTGTTTGAGTTCACAATGCTAGATAGGAATATAAGGTTCTGAATACAATTAAACAGTATCACAACAAAATGACTATCATACAATTAATAACAAGGTTCCTAATATGATATAATATTTAAAACAACTTCAAAATCATTAAGAAGTGGAAGATATCTATAATTTGTTATCATGTGAAGATTTTCGGCATATCCACTCGAATCTTCATTGTTTTCAACATCATTTTCCTACAAAGAATAAAAGAAACAATAGTGTTAGATATGATTCTTCGTATTATTACTAAAACTTATTTAAGTATTTAAACATAAAATGTTCATATAAACCATCAAAAAGTTACCTGGATCGGAGGATTATGCATGCCATTTGAAGATTGTGTATTGCATAAAGTACGTTGATTTGGTGCACTACAAGCATCAGACCTTACTTGAGGAGCCAAGTTACCTATGATGTTAGCATCAATATTCAAGCTAGGATTGACCATTTGAAGTTGTGATAGAAGCATTGACATGATTCCTTAGTCATTTTAGTCCTTTGTTGTTGCATCTCTTCTAGTTTTACTTCCATATCTCTTTGCATTTCTCCTTTAATCCTCTTTGATAGATTCTATAAAATTCTTGCGGTGCTCTTAAAGATGACTTACTAACTACTCCTTTTTCTTCTTCAAAACAGATGAAGTGACACCCTCCCATAAAGTCTAACCACGTCCATTATGCTCTTTTTCCATAACTTCAGAAAATACATCAACTTGTTTCATTACTTTCTTCATCTTGTTCAAATTGTTGAGATTGTAATGCCTCCATTCGTGCCTACCATCATTAAGTGCATGTTATAAATTTAGAAGCATGTTTTCAATATGTACAATACAAAGGATCCCATCATAAATTAAAAAAAAAAAAATAGAGAAGAATGCTCACAATTTTATTTTGTACATCCTCATCAGATTGTTTGTACTCTAGTTCAGGATTTCTTTTTCGAGTAGCAATATATAACTCCAAACGAGTAGGCGGTGCTTTATCCTCCTTTGCATTTGCTAAATGAAATGATAGTCAATATTATCACTTAACTTGTGATAATTAATTTGCAAATAACATTACATAGCAATAAAATAATACTAGATAAAGTTCTTACCAATTCATTACGCACTCTAGCTAAAATCCTTACTATGGCTTCTTGCACTTTGCCATCTACTCCTATTTGCCTCGACTATTTAGTAGTTCTTGATGTTCTCTACATAGTAAAATTTTCAACTTTTAAGTGCTTTTAAATATATATAATGAAAAAATAGCAAATAAATTTGTGAAAAAATTGTATTTTACTGATAAATCTTTCAACTTCTCATCTCCACAATTAAACAAGATGTACCGATGTGCTTGAGCCAAGAAACATCATCTAAAGAAATTGCATTAGCCTTTCGTTTTTCTCTTACCACCCTATTGGATGGCCCAATCGTTGAAAAAACTAATGATGACCCATTTGTTTCATTACTTTTTTCCCAAAACATTGACCTCCTTTTCAATCTTGTCTCACACCGTCATGCATATATCTTAAGCAAAATGTCAAACACTCATCAGCTAGGTAGCCTTCAGCATAGATCCTTCTGGATGACTTTTATTACGAACAAAACTTTTCAAATCACATAAATACCTCTCAATGAAGTAAACATCTATATCTTTCCTGGACTACTTGGGCCTGGTATAAGCAAGGACACATCAGATTCTCAGGTTCATTGACATCCAAGGTGCAAATTGTAGTTTATTAAAACAACTGGCCATGTGCTATGAGCCAATGCTCATTGTACGAAAGGGATAAAACCATCACTAAGCAAGCCCAATCTTACATTGCGAAGCTCTTGACAAAAATTGGGATACTTAAATCAAAATCCTTCCAAGCTTGACCATCAGCAGGATGCCTTATATAGCCATCTTTGGGACGTTCATCCATATGCCACCTCATAAACTTTGCTGTCTCTGAGCACATATCTAAACCTTGAGTCTCGGTTTCAATGGGAAGTGCCTCAACACCTTTGCTGGAAATTGGGTGCTTAAATTGGCTGTTACTAATTTCTTTGAAGATCTTCAACAGATTTCCATCTGGAAGCACCCAAACACGACATTGATTTGCTTCTTTCATCGTCCTTCCAAAATAAGTACAATCGTTTGGACATGCATGTATTTTTTTTATAATCCAAACCCAAATCTTTACTACATTTCTTGCTTTATTGAAAGACTCCGGAATTTGTGCATTAGGAAATGCTCCTTTAATAACTCTTAAAAGATCAGCAAATGCTACATACTCAATCCATGGATGCATTTAAAGAGATACCAGGACGTGAAGGAAAGTTTTGAAAATTTTTACAACCAGGGTACAACTCTTGCTTGCCTTCCTCCACCAATTTATAAAATTTCTTAGCCTCGGTAGTTGGCTCCTCTCTAATCTCCTCACATTGTTTTGAAATTCTGTAGCTACTTCTCTAAAATTATCAT